>CM070790.1:6016722-6541722 GCA_036346955.1 Dipus sagitta | reverse complement strand
AACTCTGATGGGTCCTCAACTTCATCCCAAATAGAAGAAGGATAACAACAAGCAAGAGAGAAGAAGGCACGCTGGATAAGGAAGCGCCATGGGTGCCTTCCCCTGAGGAGGTCACAGTGGCTAGAGAGTTCGCTCTCTGGGTCTGCCACAAGAGGTCCAGCTCTTCCCAAAGGTGATGATCAGTGAGCTATTTTGTCAAAAAAGCCATTGTGCAGGTCTAATTAAGCACCCAGTGTGAATGGCTGGTTTCTTACGAGATCCCTTTGAACCAAGTGTTTCTGAACCCACATGCCACAAAAACCCCTGGGCTGATTATTCGACTGGGCTCGAGATGGAGAGATGGCCTAGACTAAGAAGGGGTCAGGAAGCCCGTGCCAACCCAGCCCAGGTCATCCTCCACCTACCCCACCTCTTCCTAGAAAATGTCCCCTCTTCGTCAATTACACAGCTGGCTAAATTCTTCCAAAAGCCTGACAAAACATTTTTTTGTGTATGTGTGTGTATCCAAGTCTGGTTTCTTTCCAAAGGTGAAAAAGTCTAAATTATAAAATATTACGATGTCTCAATGAAAGTAAACAAGGGAGAATTAGGTGAAATATCATGGAAGTTTATAAAAACTCCTTCACAGGAAAAAAAAAAAAAGAATTCCCAAGAACATTGTGTCTGGTTTAAATTAATAACTTATGTTATGATTAAAACACCATTTGTATGAATCCTCCCACGTCATGAGAAAGGTCAAAGGTGACCGTGCATGTTGGCTGCCTTGGGACTCTGCCACATTCTTCCATTTGGAATGAGCCCTCCTGCCTCTACCTGAGACTCTGCGCCATCCGCGTGTGCCTCTTGGAATCTTGGGAATCTTCACCTCCACTTCTGCCTTTATCTTTAAAATACCCACAATGTAAATAAACAAGGAGCTGAATGAAGTGGGAGAAAAAAAAAAGAATATTTCTTAACTGACACAGGCAGAATCTCTCAGGAAATCAGAGCTTTAACACGAATTTGTCTTTTTTTGGGGGGGAGGGGGTTGAGGTAGGGTCTCACTCTAGATCAGGCAGACCTGGAATTCACTATGTAGTCTCAGGGTGGCCTCGAACTCACGGCCATCCTCCTACCTCTGACTCCCAAGTGCTGGGATTAAAGGCGTGCGCCACCACAATTTGTCTTCTTGGGAACATGAGGGACCGTTGTCACACGGGGGCACTGGTCTACCCTGTCAAGTGTACATGAAGTGGTGGCCCTCAGGCAAGGGTTTTTGTAACTTCTCATATGGCTTTTCCTGACACTCATTCAGGAGTTCATTGGCTCCTGTGTTTCCACTTCAGTCACAAGTGAATGACGTCGACAGGTGTCCTTCTAGCACCTGACTGCACGGCTCGAGCCCGCTCTCCATCAAGATGAGCTCTCCTGGGGCTCCCTTACTTGACTTGCTTACATCTGCCCTGAGGTCTTCCCGTCTTTGGTTTTGAGTAAAATTAACCTATATCATTCTCCTCTCTTGGATTCTATTTTTTTCCTCCCAGTGTGGGATCAGAGCTATGTGCATCACTAGAAAAATCTTTAGGAGGAGCCATGTGTGGTGGCGCACACCTTTAATCCCAGCACTAAGGAGGCAGAAGTAGGAGGATCGCCATGAGTTCAGAGGCCACCCTGAGACTACAGAGTGAATTCCAGGTCAGCCTGAGCTAGAGTGAGACCCTACCTCAAAAAAAAAAAAAAAATCTTTAGGGAAGGACTTGATGGATATGGAGGTGGACGTGGATTTGGGGATGTCTATGATGGGTATGGAGAAGGACCACGAGGTTTTGGAGAGTTTTGGAGGAATAAGAGGAGGATACGATGGTGGAGGACCCTGGTACGCAGTCGGCAGTGGGGGATACGGAGGTGGTGATGACAGCTATGGAGAAGAAAATTAGGGAAATGAAATTTACGATGATTTTGGAAATTATACCCTGCAACCTGCTAACTATGGTCCAGTGAAGAGTGGAGACTCTGGTGGCAGTAGAAGCACGGGGAGGCCGTGGCGGAGGGGACTGCAGGTCCCGGGGAGCAGTGGAGGAAGCGTAGGTTATGATGCGAGGGACCCACAAGGAGTTTCTTCCTACTTGCCATGGCATTGATATGAACCGTTTGGCAAGTATATTCTGCCGCCAGGAGACTGTGGAGCGCTTCATGTAACAGCTGAGGGAAGATAAGGGATCTCTGATGAAGGCTTTCTTGCTTCTTTCAGTGGTGTTGGTTGTAAAATGGAAGGTGTCTTGCACAGAATCTTCAAGAAGTAAAAAGTTCTGAGCCGGGCGTGGTGGCGCACGCCTTTAATCCCAGCACTCAGGAGGCAGAGGTAGGAGGATCGCCATGAGTTCGAGGCCACCCTGAGACTCCATAGTGAATTCCAGGTCAGCCTGGGCTAGAGCAAGACCCTGGCTGGAAAAACCAAAAAATAAAAAATAAAAAGTAGTTCTGTGCCATCTGAAAGTAGTTCTTGTTGGTGCCTTCATTTAAGAAGCAATCTAAAATAAAAGGGAAATGTTTTGTGATTAAAAACTTCATTTAGACCAGGTTCTTGCTAAAGTAACTACACAATGAACACTGTTTGTTTAAAAAAAGAAAAGTAACACCAAACCAGCTAGAGATAATGTATCATGTTTTAAATTAGGATTTGGGAGTAGACAAATTAAAGTTCTATGTACATATGTTTTATAAAATAAATACCTTTTTTTAATCAAAAAAGTGGAGCATATGATGGAAAGTGGAGGTCCAAAGGGGAAAGTGGGGGGAAGGAATTACCATGGGATATTGTTTATAATCATGGAAGTTGTTAATTATAAAAAGTAAAAAAAAATAAAAATTTAAAATTTTTTTTAAAAATGGGCAATGCACAGAGACTTTGCCTCTTACCCATAACTAATGGCTAACCCCACAATGCACAACCCACGTTCCCCAACGAGGAAGGTCCCTGTGGAGGGAGGAGGCTAACGATGGTACCAACATGAATGAATACACACTGTGTACATAACTAGTAAAAATTTGTTTTTAAGAAAAGAAAAAAATATTTTAAAAATGGGGCAAAAAGTGGCTCAGTGGATAAAGTTGTCGCACAACTCTAAGTTACTGAGTTCAACTCCCCAGATCCCAAATAAAAAAAAAGAAGCTATGGTGGGTCTCTGTAATCCCGGTGCACCTATAGCAAGAAGGGGGCCAGAAATAGAATTTTCTGGAAGCTCAAAAACTGAGTAGGGCCAGACATGGTGGTGCAAGCCTTTGATCCCAGCACTTGCGAGGCAGAGGTAGGAGGATCACCTTGAGTTCAAGGCCACCCTGAGAATACATAGTGAATTCCAGGTCAGCATGGACTAGAGTGAAACTCTACCTCAAAAAAGAAAGAAAGAAAGAAAGAAAGAAAGAAAGAAAGAAAGAAAGAAAGAAAGAAAGAAAGAAAGAAAGAGAAAGGAAAGGAAAGGAAAGGAAAGGAAAGAAAAGAAAAAGAAAAAAACAGAGGAGGGAAGAACAAGAAACCCTTATTCAAATGACGTAGAAGGCTAAGACCAACCCAAGAGGTGTCCTCTAACCTCCACACGCACACCATAGCATATATATATATATATATATATATATATATATATATATATATATATATATATATATATTTTAATTTAGGGAAAAAACGTGGATTCTCCTGGCTCTGCCTCCCATTGTTATAAAAATGTGAACTGTCCCCCCCCCCGGGGGTTTTGTTTTGGACTTTGGTTTTGTTTTGATTATTTTGCCATTTCTGGAGCAATTTACGTGATGAAAATCATCAGTTCCTTTATAAGCAACAACCTTTGGGCTGGGGAGATGACTCGGAGGCTCTGTAGTCTCCATGTGCAATGCCCTCCTTAGCCTCAAGTGTTTGCGGTGAAGGGTCATACGCAACCTCGTCCAGCAGGTGGCGCCTGTGGGAGGCGGAACCTTGCTGGAGGACGTGGGTCACTCGCGAAGATCAGCTCAGCTCCAACCCAGCACTTAGACTGCTTCCACCCAGACATGTGACAGCTCCCCACTCGTGCCACGCTTTCCCTCAAAACCATAAGCCTGAAATAAACCCTTTCCTCCCACACGCTGCTTGCTGCTGGCGCTGCCAACTGCGACAGCAGTTCAAGGCGCTTGCTTGCAAAGCCTGCCAACCCAGGTTCCATCACCGAGTACCCACGTAAAGCCAGACACAAAGCGGTGCTTACATCTGTGATCCCAACACACTTATAACAACAGGGGGAAGACCCAAGAGAATCCGAAGGTCACAGGCCAGCTGGTTGAACACTCATTTTCAGTCTTGCAGTTCATTTGCAGCAGCTGCAAGAGGCCCTGTCTCAAAGGTAGACCACAGACACCTCAAATTTGTCCTCTGACCTCCACATACATGCTGTGGCATGCAGACCCATATACATACATACATACATACATACATACATACATATATACATAAGATGTTTTAAAGTGACAACTTTATTTATTTATTTATTTATTTAAAGGTAAATTTATTTAAAGGTAAATGGCTGTGTTAGTCAGCTTTCCACTACTGTAACAAAATACCCTAGAGAAGGTCTCACAGTTTACATATTTCTACACACAGTCCTCTGGTGCGTGGGGTTGTTGCAGCCCAGTACCTCATGGAGGGAGCGTGTGAGAAAGGAAGCTGCTCACTTCATGACGGCCAGAAAGTAATCAAGGAGGAAGGAAGGAAGGAAGGAAGGAAGGAAGGAAGGAAGGAAGGAAGGAACCAAGGTCCCAATGTCCCTCCAAGGGCATGTCCCCCAACAACCTGGCTTCTTTTCACTGATCTCTACTCCCAAAGGCTCCACTGCCTCCTAATGTCACGGTGAGCTGTGGACCAAGCCTTTCACACCTGGCCTTTGGGGAATGTTTAGAACTCAAACCACAGGAGGGAGGACTTGCGAGCTGGTTGTTAACATGACTCTTGCGCGAAGACAAGAGAAACGGCCTGCACAAGGTGCTTCCTACACTGGAGAATATCTTCCAAGCATGGGGCCTGGCATTGGGTACCGCTACTCACACACTGCTCTACTCTCAGCTGGGTTCTCCAGCTCATAGTACTTTGGTAACATTGACTCTGGTGGCTTGAGTTTAATGTCCCCCATCGTCTCATGTGTTTGTGATGAAGCCTCATGCGTTATTCCCTGCTGGTGGAGCCTTTGGGAGGTGGAGCCTTGCTGGAGGAGGTGTGTCGTGACCGGTGTGGGGGGGGTTCTTAGGATTTTTTTTTAAGTTTTTTGGATTTTATTTATTTGAGACAGAGAAAGAGGCACAGAGAGAGAGAGAGAGAGAGAGAGAGAGAATGGGCACGCCAGGGCCTCCAGCCACTGCAAACAAACTCCAGACACATGCGCCCCCTGTGCATCTGGCTTACGTGGGTCCTGGGGAATCGAGCCTTGAACCGGGGTCCTTAAGCTTCACAGGCAAGCGCTTAACCGCTAAGCAATCTCTCCAGCCCTGCTTAGGATTTTTATAACCCATCCCTGCTTGCAGCATTTAGCTTATCCTCTCATCTTCCTCCCTATTGCTGTGAGATGTGATGCTCAGCTGTCTGCTCCTGCCATGCTTTCCCACCGCAATGAAACTTCCCCTAGAAAGTATAAGCCAGAAAAAAAAATAATAATAATAATAAACCTTTCCTTCCAGAAACTGCTTCTAGTCAGGTGTTGTATAACAGCAAAAGGAAGGTAACTACTAAATGGACTTTGCCTCCCTGCTCATCACACATCTCCACTTCACTGGAGCGTGAGAAGACGTAAGAGTAGAACACAAGAACTCCAATGAGAAGGCCACACCCCCGTGATCCCCCAACCCCGCGGCTCTGGAGCCACAAAACTCAGTGCAGCCCATGACAGAAACCCAAGCTCACAGTGAGCCCAAGACTGAAGGAAGGATGCGTAAGAGGGAGGAACAGCCTCAGGTGTGCTGGTGCCAGGCCGTGATTTTCTTGGAGTCTATCCCGAAAGAAACAGGAAACTGCTGGAGGTGTAGCAGTGGGAGGCAAAGTAGCAGCGTCATAGAATCTAACTGAAAAGAAGAGAAACATAATAACCTAAGAAAGCTGCTAGTATTCTGGAAGTATGCACCAAACGTGACGATTCCATGAGACAGGAGACTGCTGCGCACTGCCACACAGTCTCTGCTGACACGGCAAGGTCCTTCGAGATGTTGAAATTGACTCATTTCTAACCACCTCACCCTTTCAAGAAATGCCTGACCCTGTCGTGCTATAAGGTCATGGTTGATTTTGCTTCACCTTTCCATGTGTTTTTGAAGAGGAAGGAATGGGAATTACCACATACATCACTTATATCTATTACTTACAGGTGGTAGGATACTTATTGGCCATATGTAAACTACAGGATACCAACACAACTTCAGTGTGTGATTCCGAGCAGCCATCCAAGTACAGTGTTTCTGCTCTAACCACCCGAGCTATGTACTCTGTCGTTTAGAAAAGAATATTACGTCCAGTTTGTGTTTCAGATGAAATGAAATGAACCAAGATATCTCACTTACCATGCTTGTCATGCTAAATCAGAGTGGTTTTAATGAAATAAAATAACCCAGAAAGCTGGAGAGATGGCTTTCCAGTTAAGGCAGTTGCCTGCAAAGTCAAAGGACCCAGGTTCAATTCCCCAGGACCCACATAAGCCGGATGCACAAGATGGTGCACGCATCTGGAGTTTATTTGCAGTAGCTGAAGGCCCCGGTGCACCTATTTTCTCTCTCTCTCTCTCTCTCTCTCTCTCTCTCAAATAAATCAAATCAAATTGAATACCCAGAGCACACCAGTGTTCCTTCCACATGGTCTCTGTCCCACTTCTTGAAGCCATCCACATCAAGTTGTGGAGATCTAGGGAATCAGCCATTTTGCTATGGAGACAGCTTCCACTGGGCTGACCTGTTGAGAACGCTTCTATCCAGAAAGCAGGACTGCTGGCCCAGGAGTTGCAAGCTTTGGTTTTTAGATTATCGTAAGCTCTTGTCCAAGTTTACTACCCCATTATCCAGAAGTCATGAAGCAATTCCCTTACACAGTTTTTGAAAATCAGCTAGGACTTTTTTTAAAAAAATTTTATTTTTAGCCGGGCGTGGTGGCGCACGCCTTTAATCCCAGCACATGGGAGGCAGAGGTAGGAGGATCACCGAGAGTTCGAGGCCACCCTGAGACTACATAGTGAATTCCAGGTCAGCCTGAACCAAAGTGAGACCCTACCTCGAAAAACTAAAAAAAAAAAAAAGAAAAAATTATTTTGTTTAGTTATTTTTTTTTTTTTTTGGTTTTTTCAAGGTAGGGTCTCACTCTTGAGAGAGAGAGGCAGATAGAAAGAAAGAGAGAATGGGCGTGCCAGGGCCTCCAGCCACTGCAAACAAACTCGCTATGTGCATCTGGCTTATGTGGGTCCTGGGGAATCGAACCTAGGTCCTTAGGCTTAGCAGGCAAATGCCTTAACCACTAAGCCATCTCTCTAGCCCAGCTGGGACGTTTCTTAATTAAGACATACTATTTTACATATTTATGGGATGACATGTGACATTTCCATGTACATATACTTTGAGTAATGGCAAAATCTGGGTCCGCACAGCTAGAATTTTAGGCAGAGTTAAGGTATTGAGAGAAGCTCGTAGCGGGCTGGAGAGATGGCTCAGTGGTTAACGGTACTTACTTGTAAAGCCTAACAGCCAGGTTCAATTCCCGAGTACCCATGCTAGATGCACTACATGGTATATGCATGTGGGGTTCAATTGCAATGACAAGAGGCCCTGGCGTGCCCATTCGTATTCTGTTATTCTCTCTCTCTCTCTCTCTCTCTCTCTCTCTCTCTCTCTCTCTCTCTCTCTCTCCTTGCAAATAAAAATATTTATAAAGATGGAGCCCAAATCACAGGTTAACTCTGCTTCATGGCTCTCTACTGCCATCTGCTGGAATATCCTTACAGCACCAAGTGAATGTGAGTCACACCCCGTGGAGTTTTGTGATGCCCCAGTTGTTCCTCTATGGACCCAGAAGTCTTCATACAAATGCAAGAAGTCCTTCATTCCATCACTCTCCAGAACCTGAGGGCGAGGCGGCACAAGCACGAGGAAGAGAGGAAAGAAGGAAGGCCGAAGTGTTCTTACCAATGCTGCAAGCAAACTTAGGTGGGCACTCCGCTCGTAAGCAGGGGAGCCGTTCTTGCTACTGCGTGACCCACACTCAGACCTGGGCCAGACGCTAGAGAGACGAGACAGCCAAGAGGCCCTGACGGGAGACCATGGCAGAGCAGGCCCACCCAGCTATATGTGACCCATGTAGTGTTGGGTTCTGCTTACTCTGAAAAGGCTGCTTGTGAGAGTCAGGGATACCTCACAGGCTACGTTCCTCTCCCGCCCTGTCCTCGGGCCTATAGCTGCGCTCCTCCTGCCTTGGTTTCCCCAACTGTTGGTGGGAATCACATGACTAGATACTGCTGCCTTGTAAAAGGTTGTGTGACAGCATCGTAATGCAGATCAGCAGTAATGTAGCCAGAGGGCTGGAGAGAAAACAGGAGGTGAGGGGCTACAAGGTGGCAGTCAAGTGTAATAGGAGAACCAAAGAGTTGGTATCAGGGTCCAGACTTCCCAGATCTCACACAGGATGCCAGGTGCACACCTTTAATCCCAGCACACGGGAGGCAGAGGTAGGAGGAGCGCCACCCTGAGAATACAGAGTGAATTCCAGGTCAGCCTGGGCTAGAGTGAGACCCTATCTTGAAGAAGAAGAAAAAAAAAACTAGCTAGGCATGGTGGTGCACACCTTTAACCCCAGCAGTCGGGAAGCAGAGGTAAGAGGATCACAGTGTGTTCAAGGCCACCATGAGACTACATAGTGAATTCCAGGTCAGCCTGGGCTACAGTGAGACCCTACCTCAAAAAAGTATAAAAAGGGCTGGAGGGATGGCTTAGCGGTTAAGCACTTGCCTGTGAAGCCTAAGAACCCCAGTTCAAGGCTCGATTCCCCAGGACCCACGTTAGCCAGATGCACAGGGGGGGCGCACGTGTCTAGAGTTCGTTTGCAGTGGCTGGAGGCCCTGACATGCCCATTCTCTTCCTCCCTCCCTCCCTCCCTCTCTCTCTTCTCTCTCTCTCTCTCCCTCTTTCTCTCTCTGTCACTATCAAATAAATATCAAATAAATAAATAAAAATAAAATATATATATATATATAAATAAACTGAAAAGGAAAAATGGTCAAGGACTGAGACCAAAATCTGCCAATGTCGTAAAGTCCACTGTGGTGGTTTGAATCAGGCGTCCCCATAGAGCCATGTGCTTTTAATGGTTCCTGGTGGCAGTTTGGGAGGTGGGGCCTTGCTGGAAGCAGTATGTTGTGCGGGGTGGGATTTTGGATGTTGTAGCCAGCTCTCCCTCGCCAGAGTCTCGTTCACTCTCCTGCTGCTGTTTTCCACCTGCTGTTGGCAGAGGTGATGCCCAGCCTCTGCTCATGCCATGCGTTTCCCTGCCATCGCGAAGCTTCCCTCGAGACCGAAAGCCAAAATAAAACCCTTTCCTCCCATCAGCTGCTTTTGGTCAGGTGTTTTGTCCCAGCAATGAGAAGGTAACTGCAACAGTCCCCTGTGTCTGATACGAAACCAAAATCTTCTCCATTCGCCCTAGACAACGCAGGGAAGACAGAAACGGTGCTGTTGGTTTTGCCCTGCCTTCTTGTCTGGGCATCTCCAGCGCGTACAGAAGGGAGAGAAATCGGGTCAAGGACCCCCAGCCAAACAGGTGTGCCCAGGACTCCCAACAGGTCAGTAAAGGCACGGAAGCGGAAAGCCCTGTGTCAGGCCTGGGTCGGGGCCAGGAAGTACATCATGTGCAAGCGTTAGACCCAATCCTGGGAACACGAAACTGCCCCCAAATAAGAGCATGATGCAGGTCCCAATGTTGTGACAGCTGCGGAAGGCAGCCCAGCATGGACGCTCTTGCGTGGAGACAATGGGTCCTTTGTGGGCTTGAGGCAGGCCTTTGGGACTTCAGGGAGATACAAGGAGACTCTAAGGCCAGGAAGGGAATCGTGCATGGGAAGGAAGGAGTACTGTGGCTCAGCCACTCATCCACCGTGGGCTGACAAAGCCCTTGATCAGCTTTAGAACTAGTTGCCCGGGGTGGAGAGATGGCTTAGCGGTTAAGCACTTGCCTGTGAAGCCTAAGGACCCCGGTTCGAGGCTCGATTCCCCAGGACCCACGTTAGCCAGATGCACAAGCACAAGGGGGCGCACACGTCTGGAGTTCGTTTGCAGTGGCTGGAGGCCCTGGCACGCCCATTCTCTCTCTCTCTCTCTCTCTCTCTCTCTCTTTCTCTCTGTCTTTATCTGCCTCTTTCTCTCTGTCACTACATAAATAAATAAATAAAAATAAACAAAAACTAGTTCCCATCGCCTCTTCAACGCACCGTGATCAAGCTTCAACATGAGCTCTTCTCACCAGGAACATGGGTCTTCTTGGCCTGGTTACACAGACACTGTGTTCTCGGGGCACAGACAGCGACGACACACCACAAGTCACACAGATCCCACACCAACGTCTGCTTGTCCTACTCAGACCCATTAGAAGTTTGCAAGAGACCCACCGGGCGCTGGCCAGCACCAAAGCGACAGCCAACACTTTCTAGAACTTTCTGAGAAAGCTCAAGAGAAGGCCTTCCCTTCCATTTCTGTTGCTCCCACCTCCGGCCTCCCCTTTTTAGCCAGCAGCCACAGGAGTCAAGAGCCATGGGGCACAGCTGTCCTTAGCCACCAACACAAGTGTGGCTGTAGCGATCCTCGGGGAGAGACACTCCGGTGCTATTGGCCCAGCCATAGGCACAACCCTCCCCGCTTAGGTCCTCCAGCCCTTCACACTGTGGATCCCAGCTTATCACATTTAATGGAAAGAGCCAGGAGTAAGTGGGCAGTGGGGGCGGGGGGGGGGAATAGAGTTCTACAAACAGTAGCCTAGAAGGCCTTACATTGGTCCTAGAGTCCTCTAGCTAATGATCTGTCTCATTTACCCACACGGCCAAGGTGTCCCCCCCCACCACCAGCCCCAACAAGGTCAGGTTTTGTCTTCCATCTCCCCTCCTGTGGGACAGTTCTCCGCTTGTCTGGAACCTCAACATCCGGACATGGTGACTGACTTTGAGTCCCTGGTCTGCCCTGTGGGGGTTGTCTGCCTCCCAAGATGGCAGTTCTCAACCCATAAGAGGAGCCTCTTCAGCTCAAGGTGGCGTCACACACAAGATCCTGTGAGCCAGATCATGGCACTGGCCTGTTGTTTCATGACCTGAAGGCCTCCTTCTGACTCAAGGCGTCCCTTCCCCTGTGAGACCCAGGGTCGTGGTACTCTGAGGAAAGAGAGTCACTACAAAACCAGAAACCAGAAAAGGTGCATCTCTAGCCTCCCATTCCAAAGAGTGCCATCCAGGTGTCAGGCCAAAGATTTGAAAGGGGGTGACCCAAAAGGATCCAGGGTTTGGTCTATGAGCAACACGTGCACATGAGAAGCCGTGGCTATGTCTTTTTTTTTTCTTTCTTTCTTTCTTATTTTGGTTTTTCGAGGTAGGGTCTCACTCTAACCCAGGCTGACCTGGAATTCACTATGGAATCTCAGGGTGGCCTCGAACTCACAGCTATCCTCCTACCTCTGCCTCCCAAGTGCTGGGATTAAAGGCGTGCGCCACCACGCCGGGCTGCTTGCGTCTTCTTTGTATTTCTGGCTCTGTGCATGTGTTTACAGCTTGCGTGCCTCCGTCTGTGAACGTGTGTCTGCCTGTCGTGTGAATCTGTGCACTTCTGTGTCCCCATTTGTATGCGTCTCCTTGCTTCTAGCTCTGTGTATCACTCTGTGTGTGTGTCTGTCTCTGCAAGTGTGTGTGTATCTCAATCTGTGTATATCTGTTTGTGTCTGTCTGTCTGTCTCTGCAAGTGTGACTGTGTGTATCTCAATCTTGTTATGTGGGGTTTTTGGTATTTTTAAATTTATGAATTTGTGTGTGTGCAAGAGTGTGTGTGTGTAAGAGAGAGAGAATGGGCCCACTAGGACCTCCTGCCACTGCAGACACACTCCAGGCACTCGCACCACCCTGTGCATCTGGCTTCCCATGAGTTCCGAGGATTGAATTCGGGCTGTCAGCTTTGCAAGCAAGTGCATCTACCCACTGGGCCTCTCCCCAGCCCTCTTTCCGCGTGTTTGCGCGTGTCTCCGTCTATGCGCCCGTGCAAGTCTATGCCTGTGTGTCAGTGTGGATTGGTCCCTGGGTTTATGTGTCTCTCTGCCTCTGGGTAACCATCTCTATATAGGAATCTGGGAGTCTCATGTATATCTATGTGTAATGTGTCTTTATCTATTTGTATCTGTTTCTCTGTGAATGTGCCAACTCTACCTGTCTGTGGGTGTCTCTGCATAGTCTCTGCCTTCGTCTGTCTTTATATGAAGTGTCCGTCTCTGGGAGTGTCCACCTCTGAGTATCTGCGTGGGTGTGTCTGTCTTATCTCTGCGCCCCTGTGGCTGCATCTCTGGGTGTCTGTCTTTGTGAGGAACCACTTGGGGAAGCCTGAGACGGGCCCTCTTCCCCACAATTCCTTGGCCTGAGCCGGCAAGCCCATGGGGCATACGGTGGACTGCATTGTGAGGATGGGGAGTCTATCTGGGACTAAGACACAGCAGTGGGCTCATCCACATCAGAGGAGCAGTGTAGGAGAGGGACCTCCACAATCCTCTCCCCTCTGAAAGGCATGGAAAGGCGGCCCCACGTTCCATGGGGAGATGGGGGTGCCCATGCTGCCCTTGCCCAGGACGGCTCTGCCTGGGTCTCCCAGGGACCACAGACATCATTCCAGAGCCCTTCCCAGCCCTCTGCAAAGGTCATAGAAGACACAGCACATAGGAGAAAACTGAAAATCAGCAGAGGCCTGGAGACCCCAAGGTCTGAGAAGGGAACAGCCAACCCAGGCAGCAGCTAGGTGCGCTCTGAGCTCCCCTGGTAGAATTGACCCAATGACAAGGTGAGGGGCAGCCATAAAGGTGTACCCAACAAGTCTGATTAATCGCCAGTATGGCAGAATTAACCTGAAACGGATGAATTGATCTCTATCAGGAAGAAAGGAAACGCTACTACGGAGTTACTTTTCTTTTTTTCTTTTTTTTTAAGATTTTATTTTTATTTCTTTATTAGAGACAGAGAGAGAGAGAGAGAGAGAGAGAATGGGTGTGTTGGGGCGTCTAGCCACTGCAAACAAACTCCAGACACACACTCCACTTTGTGCATCTGGTTTACATGGGACCTGGAGAATCAAACCTAGGATCCTTAGGCTTCTCAAGCATGCGCTTTAACCGCTAAGCCATCTCTCCAGCCTGAGTTACTTTTCTTGTTACAGAAGCGCATCTGGGAACTCACAAATCCTCACGGGGAGGCTCCAGGCAGGTCCACGACAAGCCCCTCCCCACCCATGCTGAGCTCTCCTGCCAGTGTGACAGATGTCCAAAGCCAAGGGTGCAAATAAAGTTCTATCTTCACTCCGTTGTCATTTATCTCCCAGACTGGGCCGAGGAAGCACACATCAGGCCATGAAACAAATATCAAATCGCTGCAAGCTTTCGCACGACTTCGCAGTGTCAACCACGCTGAGGACCCAGCATCCGTGAGCGTGCCCACAGCGCCCCCTGCTGGAATCTCGTGGGCGCTGCCGGGCTACAGGTTTCTCTGGCCTGACATTATGACTTACCAAATACTTTTAGCCTTAGTTAGGATAGGTGACCCTCCAAGTAGCATGGTCCTCAGTGCCTGGAAATTAATGCGTGCCGCTCTGACTCGGGCCTGAAGACAAATAGAAACTCGAGACCAGCCACTTGACTGTGGGCCTCAAGGCATCTGCAACATCCTGGGAATCATAAGCAGAGGTCTGTGGTGACTTCTTCCTGAGCCCCAGGAATGGCAGAGTCAGATTACAAAGGGCCTAAAATGTCTAAATGGGCAGAAGTGCCTCTGAGGAAGCCAGGGCAAGGAGGGGCACTGCTGGAGCCACCCAACAGGAGAGCGCATAGGACACCACTACCCAAAAAGCGATGGGGCAGGACATGTTAATCCCAGCACTCGGGAGGCAGAGGTAGGAGGATCGCTGTGAGTTTGAGGCCAGCCTGAGACTACAGAGTGAATTCCAGGTCAGCCTGGGCTAGAGCGAAACTCTACCTCGAAAAACTATATATATATATTCCTCACATGGTAAGCGTCCTAAATGTCCAACCACATGGGAATGATAACGAGTGTATAATGCCCCTGTTCAATAGATGGTACTTATGTGTCTAAAGCTGGGTTTCAGAGTTTGTTCCACTGTTAGAAATTGTTATGACTGGCCGGTTGTGGTGGCACATGCCTTTAATCCCAGCACTTGGGAGGCCAAGGTAGGAGGATCGCCATCAGTTCCAGGCCACCCTGTAACTACATAGTGAATTCCAGGTCAGCCTGGGACAGAGTGAGACCCTACCTCAAAACAAAAAAAAAAAAAAAGAGAGAGAGAGAGAGAGAGAGAAGCCGGGCGTGGTGGCACACACCTTTAATCCCAACACTGAGGAGGTGGAGGTTAGGAGGATCAGCATGAGTTCAAGGCCAACCTGAGAGTACATAGTGAATTCCATGTCAGCCTGAGCTAGAGTGAGACCCTACCTCGAAAAACCAAAAAGAAAGAGAGAGAGAGAGAAAAGAACTTGTTATGATTAATAACTTCCACTTAAACTGAGAGGACAAGCTTTATTTACTAACATGACCACATGTGTATTTTCCAAACACATCTCTCCAGCCCTCATTTGATTATTTTTTAATATTTTATTTTAATTAATTTATTTATTATTTAAGAGAGAGAGAAAGAGAATGAATGGGCATGCCAGGGCCTCCAGCCACTGCAAATGAACTCCAGATGCATGTGCCCCCTTGTGCATCTGGCTTACATGGGTCTTGGGGAGTTGAACCTGGCTCCTTTGGCTTCGCAAGCAAACGTCTTAACTGCAAAGCCTTCTCTCCAATCCTCATTTGAATTTTGAAGTTCGCCATTCTGACTGGAGTGAGATGGAATCTCATAGTCATTTTAATTTGCATTTCCCTAATGAGTAGAGATGCTGAACATCTCTTTAATTGTATTTCTTCCTTTGAGAGCTCACTATTCAATGCCCTGCCCCACCTTTTCAGTAGGATAGTTGACTTTTTATTGTTTAGCTTTTTGAGTTCTTTATATATATTTGTAACTGGTTTAATTCACTCAACATAATGTGTCTGAGATTGAGCTGTATCATTGAGTGCTAAGTGATAATTCTTTGCTGCTGGCTAGGATTCGATCATATTAACATCCCACATTTATGTCTCCATTGCCCTGTTGATGGACATTTAAGCTGTTTTCCCTTCTGAGTAATTCTGAATAAAACTATAATGAATATTCATGTGTGAGTCTTTTTTTTTCCCAAAGGCATGTGCCACCATGACCAGCTTATTTATTTTTGAGAGAGACAGATAGAGAGAGAGAATGGGCACACTGGAGCTTCCAGCTGGTGGAAACAAACTCCAGATGCATGTGCCACCTTGTGCATCTTGCTTATGTGGGTCCTGGTGAGTTGAACCTGGGTTCTTTGGCTTTGCAGGCAAGTGCTTTAGCCACTAAGCCATCTCTCCAGCCCATTTTTTGATTTTTATTTCTGCTGGTAACCAACTAGAAGTGGAATTTCTGAGTTGTAGGGTAGGCAGATCTTGAAATTAATAAGAAACTCATAAATATGTCTCTAATACTCTTAGGCCACTGCAGTCCTCTCAGCAAGGCGTGAGGCTCCCAGGTGTTTCATGCCCTTCCCTCCATTCAGTTTTGTTGGTTGTTATTTTCGCCACTCGAGTGGGCCCCTCATTGTGACTTTAACTTCATGTCTTCCTCACTAAATGACATTCAGCATCTTTTCTACTTGTTCATGTTATTTGGCCACTTTTTCAGTTGGTTGTCTGTCTTTTATTATTTATCAGTAAAAGTTATATGTGTTCTACATGTAAATTCTCTGCAAGTTACAAGAACTGGAATATTTCCCTCTGTCCTAGTCCCTTTTGCCTTATTCCTGGTGATCTTATTTATGTATTTAATTTATGACAGAGAAAGGGAGAGGGAGAGAGTAAGTGAGAATGGCCACGCCAGGGCCTCTAGCCACTACAAACGAATTCCAGATGCAAGTGTCACCATGTGCGTCTGGCTTACGTGGGACCCAGAGAATCGAACATGGGTCCTTAGCCTTCACAGGCAAGTGCCTTAACCACTAAGCTATCTCTCCAGCCCTTCCTAGTGATTTTTAATAACCAAAAGGGTTCTTTTCTTTTTCTTTTGTCCTTCTTTCGGGTTTGTTTTTTTTTTGAGACATTGTGTCACTGTAGCTCAGGCTGACCTATAACTCACTCAGTAAGCCCAGGCTGGCTGGCCTTGAACTCACAAAGATTCTCCTACCTCAGCCTTGTGAGTGCAAGGAGGCATATGCCACTGTGCCTGACACAGAAGTTTTCCTCTATTTCACTCATTTCCATTAGTATGGGAAAATATCCACAGCAAAGTTTATTAGCTTAACGTTAGATCATAGTATGCAGTGTACAGTGACCATATGTACATTCACATTTTCCATGTGACCATAAACTTGTAGGAACTTTTCCAAGTGAAACTCAGAGCCTAGAAACCACCAGTCTGCTTTTACCTAGTACACTAGGTGCTCTGGGGAAGTAAGCCATGCAGTGTTTGTCCTTTTGTGACTGGCTTGTTTCCCATTCAAGGTTCATCTGTGTCATGACAGAATCTCCTTCCTATGTAATATATGTCTGTACCACATTTTGTTTATCCATTCACTCACTGGCTGAGATTTGGATATCCATCTCTTGGTTTTTTTTTTAATTTTTTTGTTGTTCAGTTTATTTATTTATTTATTTGAGAGTGACAGAGAGAGGAAGAGGCAGATAGAGAGAAAGAGAGAGAATGGGCGCGCCAGGGCTTCCAGCCACTGCAAACGAACTCCAGACGCGTGCGCCCCCTTGTGCATCTGGCTAACGTGGGTCCTGGAGAATCAAGCCTCGAACCGGGTCCTTAGGCTTCACAGGCAAGCGCTTAACCGCTAAGCCATCTCTCCAGCCCCATCTCTTGGTTATTATGAATAGTTTGTTACAGACATCAATGTACAAATGTCTGCTCAAGTGTATGCTTTCAGATTTTTTTTTTTTTTTTGCAGGGGAAATCTCATAGTTCCCCCCACCCCACCACCTTATTTTTAGGGGAAAGACCCCTGTAGATGCCTGAAACCTAGGATAGCACCACCTTCTATATACAATCAGACCTCCACATCCATGGGTTCTGTATTCTCAGATTCAACCAATCTTGGTTTGAAAATAATTGAATAAAAAATTGTGGGTTGGAGAGATGGTTTAGTGGTAAAGATGCTTGCCTGAAAAGCCAAACGACCTAGGTTTGATTCCCCAAGACCCACGTAAGCCAGAGGCACAAGATGGCACATGCATCTGAAATTCATTTGCAGCAGCTAGAGGCCCTGGCACATTCTCTCTCTCTCTCCCTCTCTCTCTCTCTCTCTCTCTCTCTCTCTCTCTCTCTCTCTCTCTCTCCTTTTTCTGAAATAAATGAATAAAAATAAAATATTTTATTAAAAATATGTACATACTGGGGCTGGAGAGATGGCTTAGCGGTTAAATACTTGCCTGTGAAGCCTAAGGATCCCGGTTGGAGGCTCAAGTCCCCAGAACCCACATAAGCCAGATGTACAAGGTGGCACATGCATCTGGAGTTTATTCACAGTGGCGTGCCCATTTTCTCTCTCTCTCTCTCTGCCTCTTTCTCTGTCTGTTGCTCTCAAATAAATAAAAATAAACAAAAAAATTTTTAAAAATATGTACATACTGAACATACACAAACTCATTTGTCATTACTCATTACATGATACATCTACATAGCATTTTTATTAAATACTATAAATAATCTAGAGATGAATTAAAATATACAAGAGAATTGTATAGGTTACATGCAAATACTGGACCATTTTATATAAGAAACTTAAACATCTGGAGATTTGGGTATCCTTATGAGGTCCTGGAACCAATAATCAAAGAGAGTAAGGAATCATTGTGCTATTTTTCTCCTATACAAACAAGCACAAATTTAATGTCTTTTCCATCATAACCAGGTATTTACCACACATTGACTATAACTTTTGCAGTTTGAGGTATAATAGTAAAATTTAAATGAATTTATTGGGCTGGAAAGACGGCTTAAAAGTTAAGGTGCTTGCTTATGAAACCTAAGGACCCACGTTTGATTCCCCAGCACCCGTGTAAGCCAGATGCAAATGGTAGTGCATGCATCTGGAGTTCATTTGTAGTGGTTAGAGGCCATGGTGCACCCAATCATTCATTCTCTCTTGCTCTCTCTCTCTCTCTACATATATGTGTGTGCGTGTGTGTGTGTGTGTAGACATATATCCATATATATGTGTATATACATGCCTCTTTCTCCCAAATAAATAAATAAAATGAATTTATTAATTCTTCACAATTTTCTAGATTGAAGATTAGCCCTAGCCATAGACTTTTTCAATTTATTATTTTTTATTTGCAGGCAGAGAGATAGAGAGAAGAGACAGAGAGAGAATGGTTGAGTCAGGGCCTCCAGGCACTGCAAACTCCAGATACATGCACCACTTTGTGCATCTGGCTTTACGTGGGTACTGGGGAATCAAACTCAGGTCCTTAGGCTTTGCAGACAAGAGCCTAAACCACTGAGCAATCTCTCCAGCCCTCTCCATAGATTTTTAACATTTTGACAACTTCCCTACATATAGAGAATATGCCATAATCTTAGTTCCCTCCCACCACCCTTCTTTTTACCCCTCAAAATCCTCCCTCCACTGAACCCCATCTTCTTTCTAACTAGTCCATTTTACTGTCCTCATTACTTTCCTCCTGTTATGCAGGTCTTGGGCAGGTAGTGTTAACCACTGTATAACCATGAATACAATGGCCACTTCGCTTGTGGAAGACAATATTGTCAGCACTCCTCCCCTCCTGTGCCGCTCTCACACTCTCTCTGCCACCTCTCCCACAATGGCCTGCGAGCCTTGGGAGGTGGGATAGAGATGTCTCACTCAGTGCTGAACACTCCACTGTCCCTTCTCAGCACTTTGGTGAGTTATGAGTCACCCCAGTGGTAACCACCATCTAAAAAGAGGAAACTTCTATAACCAAAAGTGAGAGTAGCATTAATATATGGGCATAAACGTTAGTATTTACAGTGCAGTTTGGTGGGTATAACATATCCATTTAGCCAGACAACAGTAATAGTTTCCTCCTTGCAAGGGTTTATGACCGCCCCAGTCACAGCCTTTTTTTTTTTTTTAGAAAAAAATTTTTTGATAAAGAGAGGCAGAGAGAGAGAAAGAGGCAGAAAGAGACTTCCAGTTACAATGGTGGCATAGGAACCACACCAAAGCAGCTTAGGGGAGAAAAAGCCAAAAAAAACCCTAGCAAAATACACTCTGCTACTAAAAAGTGAGGTGTATAAGAAATTACCAATGGCAGAAGAGCAGTAGGAGAGATCCAGTGGGGCCACAACTGCAAGGCTCGGCTTGAGCCACAGAAAAAGCCACGTGAGGGGATTTTCCACTCACACCGGAGCTCTTCACAAACTCAAGAAACGTGGAGAACCACCACGAACAACGGAGGAGCAGATCATGAGGTAGAGGATCACGTGGACCAGCGGGAGAACTAGAGTCACCATCCACAGCCTCCCCTCCCCCACTGCCAGCGCAAGCACCAGCAAGCACCAGAGACCAGGGAAAGGGAGATCACAGCACCCAGCACCAGCGACCAGAACAGTGATCCAATGACCCAGCCAGCCTACTTGTACCCACAGTGCACCAAAGAGGGACCCAAGCAGGAGCACAGCATAACTGAGACCAAAATCATCCCAAAACGTAACTGGGATTACACCAGGTCAGTACTGCCTAATAAACCTGGTATATAGGCCTGAACCGGAAGTGCTAATTGCACCTTCCATATCAGGATAAATTATATGTTGAATCTGATAGGTGGTCGGATTTGCCATTCTTAAATAAGTTATATTTTGGGTTTGTTATTTGTTGCTTCTTGATTTATAGTGGCTTTGTTTCCTCTTCTGTTGTACATTAGGGAAGGGTCTCACCTGGTCACAAGCTGACTTGGAACCCTCAACAGACCAGAAATCTTAACTTCATTGTTGACAGGATTAAGGGTGTGGGATACCACACACCATAAGGGACAGTGACTTTGTTAGAGCATCTGGTTGTCATAATACCTACTCTTGCATAAATACTCTGAGCTGTTTGTCATTGAATGTGTACATTGTTTAGTTAAATTTTAGAATCTGCCTCTATTTTGTTCCACTCAGCCTATTGGAATACTCTCATAGCAGGCAAACCCAACACCTAGGGTCACTTTTGTAAATACTCTGAGAGTCTTGAGAGCCACACCTAGCACCTTAAGCTCCTACCCTGAAGATATATAATATCAGATTGATTGATAGATCTAATAATACTGCAGCTAACTAGAAAACCCAAGCATTAAATTAATCCAAGATGCAAAAATACACACATTATAACACAAGAAACACCAAAATCAAGACAATATAAATCCACCAAAAAGTATTAATGCATCAGAAATGACCTCCAGTGAGAATGAGTTAGAGGAAATGCCTGAGAAAGATTTCCAAAAAATGATAATAAATATGCGCAAAGAAGTCAAAGAGGAAATCAAAGGAATGAAAGAGGATATCAAAGGAATCAAAGAAGACACAGGAAACCAATTTAATGAAATGAAGAGGTCAATACAAGACATAAATAAGGAAATAGAAATAATAAAGAAAAACCAGTCAGAATTACTAGCAATGAAGAACACAGTTAATGAAATTAAAAACTCTGTAGAAAATCTCACCAGTAGGATGGATGAAGGAGAGGACAGAATATCTAAACTAGAAGACCAGGTGGCAGATCTAATACAATCCAACAAAGGGAAAGACAAACTGATAGGAAAGTATGAATGGGAATTTCAAGATATTTGGGACACTATGAAAAGATCAAACATAAGAATTCCGGGTATAGTAGAAGGAGAAGAATTTCACTCCAAAGGCATAGTAGGTGTTTTCAACAAAATCAAACAAGAAAACTTCCCTTAAATTGGGAAAGAGGTGCCAATGCAGATACAAGAATCCTTTAGAACACCAACCAGACAAAACCTGGAAAGAATCTCTCCTTACCATATTATAATTAAACTACCAAACATACAAACCAAAGAAAAAAATACTGAAAGCAGTTACAGAAAAATCAAGTTACATACAAAGGCAAGCCCATCAGGATCACAGCAGATTATTCAACACAAGCTTTAAAAGCCAGAAGAGCTTGGAGTGATGCATTCCAAGTACTGAAAGATAACAACTGTCAACCAAGATTATTTTATCCTGCAAAGCTATCCATCCAAATAGATGGAGAAATAAGGACATTCCATGACAAAAGCAGGCTAAAGGAATATTTGAAAACAAAACCAGCTCTACAAAAAACACTTGAAAGAATCCTCAATGCTGAAGAGAAAGAAAAACACACAAATAAAGAACCTGGAAAAAATAAACAATACTGAAATACTAGTTAACACAAGAGAGCAAAGGTAAAACTGGAAAAAACACCAAAAAATGGCAAAAATAAATACACACCTTTCAATAATACCTCTTAATACCAATGGTGTCAATGCCCCAACCAAAAGACATAGGTTTGAAGACAGGGTTAAAAAGCAGGATCCTTCAATTTTTTGCCTCCAAGAAACTCACCTTTATACAAAGGATGGACACTATCTTAGGGTGAAAGGTGGGAAAATGGTGTTTCAAGCAATTGGGCCTAGAAAATAAGCAGGGGTTGCTGTTCTAATATGTGACAAGGTAGACATCAGTCCAATATTAGTTAGGAAAGATAAGGAATGTCACATTATATTGATTAAAGGCACACTCCAACAAGAGGACATTATGATCTTAAGCATATATGTACCTAACATGGGGGTTCCCAACTTCATCAAACAAATGCTATTAGAACTAAGGTCACAGATAACACCAAACACAGTGGTAGTGGGTGACTTCAACATCCCACTCTCATCAATTGACAGGTCATCCTGGCAAAAAAATAAACAGAGGCATCTGGATTAGATGAGGTCATAGAAGAAATGGACCTAACAGATATATACAGGACATTTCATCCAAATGCTGCAGAATATACATTCATTTCAGCAGCACATGGAACATTCTCTAAAATACACCATATATTAGGACACAAAGCAAATCTTAACAAATACAGGAAAATTGAAATAATTCCTTGCATTCTATCTGACCACAATGGAATCAAACTACAAATCAATAGCAAGAAAAGCTATAGAGCATACACAAAATCATGGAAACTAAACAATACACTACTAAATGATGAATGGGTCAATGAAGAAATCAAGAAGGAAATCAAAAATTCATACAGTCAAATGATAATGAGTACACAACATACCAAAATCTCTGGGACACAATGAAGGCAGTCCTAAGAGGGAAATTTATAGCTTTAAGTGCCTATATTAAGAAATTAGAAAGCTCTCAAGTAAATGACCTAATGCTTCACCTTAAGGCCTTGGAAAAAGAAGAACAAGGCAAACTGAAAAATCAGTAGATGGGAAGAAATAATAAATATTAGGGCAGAAATTAATGAAATAGAAACTAAAAAAAAAAATCCAAAGAATCAATGAAACAAAGAGTTGGTTCTTTAAAAGGATAAACAAGATTGATAAGCCCTTAGCAAATATGACCAAAAGAAAGAGAGAAGAGACACAAATTAATAGAATTAGAGATGAAAAAGGCAACATCACAATAGATACCAGAGAAATTCAAAAAATCATAGGGACATACTATAAAAACATATACTCCACTAAGTGTGAAAATCTGAAAGAAATGGATGATTTCCTTGATTTATATGACCTACCTAAATTAAAACAAGATGAGATTAATTGCTTAAATTGACCTATAACAAGTATGGAGATCCAAGCAGTTATTAAAAATCTCCCAACTAAAAAAGTCCAGGCCCAGATGGATTCACTTCTGAATTTTACCAGACCTTCAGGGAAGAACTAACACCATTGCTTCTTAAGCTTTTCCATAAAATAGAAAAAGAAGGAATCCTGCCAAACTCCTTCTACGAAGCAGGCATCACCCTGATAGCAAAACCAGGCAAAGATAGAACAAAAAAAGATAATTACAGACCAATCTCCCTCATGAACATAGACGCAAAAATTCTCAACAAAATATTGGCAAACAGAATACAAGAATATATCAGAAACATCATTCATACCAAGCAAGTAGTCTTTATCCCAGAGATGCAGGGATGGTTCAACATATGCAAATAGGGAAATGTATTACATTATATAAATGGACTAAAGGACAAAAATCATATGCTCATCTCATTAGATACAAAGAAAGCATTTGACAAAATCCAATAGCCCTTCATGATAAAAGTCCTGCAGAGATGGGGAATAGAAGGAACATATCTCAATATAATAAAGGCTATTTATGACAAGCCTATAGCCAACATATTACTAAATGGGCAAAACCTGGAAGCTTTTCCACTAAAATCAGGAACAAGACAAGGCTGTCCACTGTCCCCACTTTTATTTAATATAGTACTGGAAGTCCTAACCATAGTAATAAGGCAAGAGACACACATAAAAGGGATACAAATTGGAAAAGAAGAGATCAAGTTATCATTGTTTGCAGATGACATGATTCTATACATAAAGGACCCTAAAGACTCTACCAGCAAACTGTTAGAGCTGATAAACACCGATAGCCATGTAGCAGGATACAAAATAAATACAAAGAAATCAGCAGCCTTCCTATATGCTAACAACAAACACACGGAGAATAAAATCAGAGAATCACTCCCATTCACAATTGCATCAAAAAAAAAAAAAAAGTACCTTGGAATAAACCTAACCAAGGAAGTGAAGGATCTCGACAATGAAAACTTTAAAACACTCAAGCGAGAAATTGCAGAAGACACTTGGAAATAGGAAAACATCCCTTGTTTCTGGATCAGAAGAATCAATATTGTGAAAATGGCAATCTTACCAAAAGCAATCTACACATTTAATGCAATCCCCATCAAAATTCCAATGGCATTCTTTTTTTTTTTGTTTTGTTTTGTTTTTTGTTTTTTGTTTGTTTTTTGTTTTTTGTGTTTTTTTTTTTTTTTTTTTTTTTTTTTTTTTTTTTTTGGTTTTTCGAGGTAAGGTCTCACTCTAGCCCAGGCTGACCTGGAATTCACTATGGAGTCTCAGGGTGGCCTCGAACTCACGGCGATCCTCCTACCTCTGCCTCCCGGGTGCTGGGATTAAAGGCGTGCGCCACCACGCCCGGCTCATCCAATGGCATTCTTAATGGGGATAGAAAAAAAAATCCAAAACTTCATTTGGAATCATAAGAAATCTCCAATATCAAAAACAATACTGAGCAACAAAAATAAGGCTGGTGATATCATCATACCTGATTTTAACCTATAGTACAGAGCCATAGTAACAAAAACAGCATGGTACTGCCACAAAAGCAGACATATAGATCAATGGAACAGAATAGAGGACCCAGATGTAAGTCTGGGTAGCTATTGCCACCTGATATTTGATTTTTAAAAAATTCCAAAAATACTCGTTGAAGAAAAGATAGCCTCTTCAGCAAATGGTTCTAGGAAAATTGGATATGTATCTGTAGAAGGATGAAAATAGATTCTTCTGTCTCTCTCCATGCACAAGAATTAAGTCCAAATGGATTAAAGACCTTAACATCAGACCTGAAACTCTGAAACTGCTAGAGGAAAAAGTAGGGGAAACCCTTCAACATATTGGTCTTGACAAAGACTTTCTGAATATAACCCCAATTGCTCAGGCAATGAAACCAAAGATTAACTGCTGGGACCTAATGAAATTACAAAGATTTTGTACAGCAAAGGACACTGTGAATAAAGTGAAGAGGCAACCTACAGAATGGGAAAAAATCTTTGCCAGCTATACATCTGATAGAGAATTAATATCTAGGATATACAAAGAACTCAAAAAATTAAATAATAAGAAATCAAACAAGCCAATTAAAAAATGGGCTATGGAACTAAATAGAGAGTTGTAAGCCGGGCGTGGTGGTGCACGCCTTTAATCCCAGCACTCGGGAGGCAGAGGTAGGAGGATCGCCGAGAGTTCGAGGCCACCCTGAGACTACAGAGTGAATTCCAGGTCAGCCTGAGCTAGAGTGAGACCCTACCTCGAAAAAAAAAAAAAAAAGGAGTTCTCAAAAGAAGAAATATGGATGGCATATAAGCATCTAAAAAAAATGTTCTACATCCCTAGTCATCAAGGAAATGAAGATTAAAACTACTTTGAGATTCCATCTCAGTCCTGTCAGATTGGCTACTATCATGAAAACAAATGACCATAAATGCTGGTGAGGATGTGGAAAAGAGAAACCCTTCTACAATGTTGGTGGAAATGCATCTGTTCCAGCCATTGTGGAAATCAGTGTGGAGGCTCCTAAAACAGCTAAAAATAGATCTACCATATGACCCAGCTATAGCACTCCTAGCCATATACCCTAAGGACTCATCTCATTACTTAGGAGATACTTGCTCAACCATGTTTATTGCTGCTCAATTCACAATAGCTGGGAAATGGAATCAGCCTAGATGTCCTTCAACTGATGAGTGGATAATAAAGATATGGCGCATTTATACAATGGAGTTCTACTCAGTGGTAAAGAAAAATGAACTTATGAAATTTGCAGGAAAATGGATGGATCTGGAAAGGATTGTACTAAGTGAGGTACCCCAGGCCCAGAAAGCCAAGTGTCATATGTTCTCTCTCATATACGGATCCTATCTACACATGAATGGACTTCTGTGTGAGTAGGAAGAAAACTAAGTAGCAAAGGGCAGTAAGCTAGAAAATAGATATAAAGGGAATAAAAAGGAAGGGAGGGGGTACTTAATAGGGTACTATTGTATATATGTAAGTAGAAGAATAGATTAATGGGGGTGAAAAGGCCCAAAGTGAGGTCAGGGGAAAAGACTGGTGGGGGGAGAGTTAATCAAAATCTAAGAGGATATAAATAAATCATATGTGATAAGACCCTATTGCTGAAATCTCCACATACTTGGGCTGCAAGGCCACTGAGAAATCTTGCTGGAACTGAGCTGATAACCTCCTCCATGTAGACCAACTGACAGAAATGGAAGAAGCCGTTCTGCATGCAGTTCAATGGGAGAGAGAGAAATCACCAGTGAAGGTACTCCACAGTGGACACTGCGAGCCTTATATTTGGCCAGCCAGGCCAAATGAGCCAACGGGTGCAATGGTGGCACATCTGTCATGGTGGAAACCAACTGCCCTCTAATTGGACTGGAGGACCGCTCCATGGGAGGGAATACATCCCTGATACTGAAAACCTACAACAGGCGCAGTCATGAGCCATAGGGATGGTCTGCTGCTGTCTGGCTAAATGTATATACTATGCTTATCAAACTGCCCAGTAAGCACCTCTGTTAATGTTCATACCCTTATATTAATGCTACTCTCACTTTTGGTAGAGAATCTTCTCTTTTCAGATGACAGTGACCTTGGGATGACTCAGAAGGCATCATGATGCTGGAAAGAAGTGACAGGAGTGCTCAGTACTGCAATATCTCTATCACACCTTCCAAGGCTCAGGGTCTATTGAGGAAGAGGTGGCAGAAAGTATGTAAGAGCCAAAAGAAGGGTAGGACTACTTATAACATGCTCCCCACCGATAAAAAATGGCCTGGATATCCATGACCTCACAGTGCCTGACACTATCTACACAAGACCATCATAATAGGAGGAAAAGATCATGCATCAAAATAAAAGAGAGACTGATTGAGAAGGGGGAGGGTTATGATGGAGAATGGAGTTTCAGAGGGGAAAGTGGGGGGAGGGAGGGCATTACCATGGGATATTTTTTATAATCATGGAAGTTGTTAATAAAACAAATTTGAAAAGAAAAAAAAAAGAGGCAAAGAGGAGAGAATAGATGTGTCAGAACCTCCAGCTGCTGCAAACAAACTCCAGACACATGTGGCACCTTGTGCATTTGGCTTATGTGGGTCTCTGGGAATTGAACCTGGGTCCTTTAGCTTTGTAGGCAAGCATCTTAACAGCTAAGCCATATCTCCCGCCCTAGCCACAGGCTTTTTATTAGGTTTTTCAGTACCAGGAAGGAATTTTCTCTTGTAGAACAGGCCTCAAATCCAATCAGAGCAGTTGGTTTCTCCCATAACAGACATACTCCCCCCCCCTTGCACCAATTGGTACATTTGGCCTGGCTATCCAGCTGTAGAACTTGAAAAGTTCTACATACCTTGGTTAAGACAATTGATGACTTTTCTCCCCAAACAGAATGCATAACTCTTCCCAGCATCCTGTCAGCTAATAATAAACATGGAGAAGGCTTCCAGCTCAGCTCCGGCTTGATTTCTCAGTAACCTGCAGCTCAAGTATGTGGAACCTTCAGCAACTGGATCTTGCCATCTAGTTCTGGTGGGCAGCCAAGAGCCTTGGCAATAGTCTGTAGTGTTTGGAAGGGTGGGGGGGACATCCCTGCCCAACAACTCATTAGAAGGTATCCCACTTGTGGCACTGAAATGTTCTAATAACAAACCATAGATTTTTTATATATATACAGTGCTTAGGATCAAACCTAGGGCTTCATGCATGCTAGGCACTCTACCAACTAAGTTACATGTCCAGCCTCTTTCACCATAGATTTTTGTTTTGTTTTGTTTTTTTGTTTTGTTTTGTTTTTTTTGAGGTGGGGTCTAGCTCTAGCACAGGCTGACCTGAAATTCACTATGTAGTCTCAGGCTGGCCTCAAACTCACAGAGATCCTCCTACCTGTGCCTCCCAAGTGCTGGGATTAAAGGCATGTGCCACCACACCCAGCTAGATTTTATTTTTTTATTGACAGCTTCCATACTTACAGACAATAAACTATGATAATTCCCTCCCCTCCCCCACTTTCCCTTTCACAAATCCACACTCCATCATATCCCCTCCCTCTCTCCATTAGCCTCCTTTTTTTTTAATGTCACCTTTTCTTCCTATTATGAGGGTCTTATGATATTGAGGCCAATTTCTATCTGGACGATTGCATTTTAAGCAGTCTTTCCCTTCCTTCAGCTTTTACATTCTGTCCGCCACCTCTTCCACAATGGACCCTGAGCCTTGGAAAGTGTGATAGAGATGTTTTAGTGCTAAACACTCCTCCATACATCTTCTCAGCACTATGGTGCCTTTTGGGTCATCCCAGTGGTCACCAATATCTGCAAAGAGAAGCTTCTCTAACCAAAAGTGAGAGTAGCATTAATATATGGGTATGAATGTTAAGTAAAGTGCTCACAGGGCAGTTTGGTGGGCCAGAAAAGAGCAGGCGTTACACTCCTAAGGTTCATGACCTCCCCTACCATAGGCTTTTCATTAGGTTTTCAGTACCAGGCATGTATTCCCTCCTATAGAGCAGGCCTCCAGTCCAATTAGAGAGTAGTTGCTTTCCCTCATAACAGACATGTCATTATTGCACCTGTTGGATCATTTGGCCTGGCTGGGCAAACTTGAGGCTTGCAGTGTCCACTGGTTTTGACATTTTCTTTTTCCCATAGGGCTGCATACAGTGCAGCTTTTTTCCAGCTTTCAATCAGCTGGTCTACAGGGAGGAGGTTTTCATCTCATCCCCAGTTTGATTTCTTGGTGACCTTGCAGCCCAGCATGTGGAGTCTTCAACAATGGGGTCTTATCATCCATTCCTGGTGGGAAAACAAGAGTCTCGGCAATAGCCTGTAATGTTTTGGGGGCATCAGAGACCTCCCTGGCCAACAACTCACTGGAATGTATTCCATCTCTGGCATGGACATTTTTCTAATAACAGTCTATGGCTTCTGGGTGTGCTATTATCCAAAATAGTGGGATATCATATGGTTTCTTCAGAATACCATGAATTTTGATTGACCCTCCCCCACCCTTCTTTTATTCAGTAACTTTTTTGTTTTCTTTTGTTTTTGTTTTTCATGGTAGGGTCTCACTCTAGCCCAGACTGACCTGGAACTCACTATGTAGTCTCAGGGTGGCCTTAAACCCATGGTGATCCTCCTACCTCTGCCTCCCAAATGCTGGGATTAAAGGCATGTGCCACCACCATGCCTGGCTACCCTTCTTTTTCTCAATCTCTTCTCCTGACCTCGCTGAGGCTATTCCACCCACAGTAATCTACCCTTATAGCCTTTTTCTACCTTACTGGTCTCTGCTACCAATTTTTACTCCAACTCACACACAAGTCTGAACATTTGTAACTAGGGTCCACATATGAGAGAGAACATGTGACATTTGGCTTTCTTAGCCTGGATTACCTCACTTAATATAATCCTTTCCAGAGCCATCCAATTCCCTGAAAACTTCATAATTTCATTTTTTCTTTACCACTGAATAGAACTCCATTGTATAAAGGTACCACATATTCATTATCCATTCATCAGCTATGGGATATCTAGGCTGGTTCCATTTCCTAGCTACTATGAATACAGCAGCAATAAACATGGTTGTGCAAGTATCTCTAAGGGAGTGAGAAGAGTCATTGGGATACGTACGTAGGAGTGGTATAGCTGGATCATATGGTGTATCTATTTTTACCTGTCTCAGGAACCTCCACACTGATTTCCACAATGGCTGTACTAGACTACATTCCCATCAACAGTGTAGAAGAGTTCCTTTTTTCCCACATCCTCATCCTCACCAACATTTATTGGCATTTGTTTTCTTGATGGTAGCCATTCTGACAAGAGTGAGATGGAATCTCAAAGTACTTTTAATTTGCATTTCGCTGATGGCTAAGGATGTAGAACTTTTTTTAGATGTTTATATGCCATCTGTATTTCTTCTTTTGAGAACTCTCTATCTAGTTCCATAGCCCATTTTTATTTGGGTTATTTGATTTCTTATTTAGTTTTTCTGAGTTCTTTGTATATACGAGATATTAATCCTCTATCAGATGTATAGCTGGCAAAGATTTTCTCCCATTCTGTTGGTTGTCTCTTTGCTCTATTCCCCAGGACCCTCATAAGCCAGATGCACAAGGGAGTGCATGTGTCTGGAGTTCGTTTGCAGTGGCTGGAGGCCCTGGTGCACCCATTCTCTATCTATCTGCCTCTTTCTGTCTGTCGCTCTCAAATAAATAAATAAAAATAAACCAAAAAAAATGTCTGGTAAAGGTGGTGCATGCCTTTAATCCCAGCACTGAGGAGGCAGAAGTAGGAGGATCGCTGTGAGTTCAAGGCAACCCTGAGAATATATAGTGAACTCCAGGTCAGCCTGGGCTAGAATGAGACCCTACATCAAAAAAACTAAAAAAAAAAAAAAAAGTCTTGTAAAGGGCTGGAGGGATGGCTTAGCAGTTAAGGAAGGCACTTGCCTGCAAAGTTAAAGGACCCAGGTTCAACTCCCCAGGACCCACATAAGCCAGATGCACAAGGTGGTGCATGCTTCTGGAGTTTGCCTGCTTGTTTATCTTCTGTTTGGTTGGTAGGTTCATTTCCAACCTTTGACTCTGCATTTTTGGACGTCTTTGCTAACTAAGTGCTTCATGTAGACAGATAATTGGATCTACTCAGTCTGTGTCTTTTTTATTGATGACTTGAGGCCATTGTTTTAAGGTTATTATTAAGAGCAGTTTGCTATTGCCTGGCATTCTGGCTAGTTGGCTTAGCGGCACTTTTCTTCCTCTGTTAGTGTTGGTGGTTTACTGGTTTGCTGTGTTGTATGTGATTGATTTCTTTCCTGCTCTTCTTTTCTCAAGGTATCCTTGATCAGGGACAGGCACGGTGGCGCACTCGGGATGAATAGGTTTAATTCCCCAGGACCCACGTAAGCCAGATGCACAAGGAGGCACATGCATCTGGAGTTCATATGCAGTGGCTAGAGGCCCTGGTGCACCCATTCTCTCTGTGTCTATCTCCTCTCTCCCTCTCTCTCTCTCTCTCTCTCTCTCCCCCCTGGCAAATAAATAAATAAAATTTAAAAAATTAATGTCAACTGTAAATTTAAGGTAATGATCTACCAGGCTGCTCTCATTTTTGAAACCAATTGGAAATTTAAGAAACACCCCAAATACATAGTAATTTTCTGGAAAGACTTAACAGAACTCACTGAAAGCTGTTGTGTTTTCACAGTTTGTTGGACACAGTTTGTTGCAGTGAGAAGCCAGATTAAAATAAGCCGAGAGAGGAAGCTCACAGGGCAGAGTTAAGGAAAAGTACCAAATACGGTTTTCATTATCCTCTTCTTAGGGACTCAGAAGAGCAGACTTTCCCAGCTTTGATGTCTGACATTATACACAGTTGTTGCCAGCCAGGAGAAGGTGTGTACTTGGATCATCTATACAGAGTGCCTCACTCTCCAGGCTCTGGCCCTCTAGAGGTTGTTGGGTAGCACAGGAACCAAAGCCCCACCCTGCATTATGATGTCACTACATGGAGTGATCAGGTCCCATTGTAACAGTATCCACAGCAACAGCGATAACTTAAATCACACTTTTTAGGTTATCTAGTGTTGCTCAAGGCGACCAGGCAAATGAATACAATCCTTCAGGAATATTCCAAGGGCTTAGTAACCATCTCCTAGTCGAATGAGAACAAAAGTCAAACTTCTTTGAGGCAAGGTTGAATTCTTTGTCATAAAGTGAGTTGTATGTCTATTACAGATGTATACTTTATAATCCCAGAAATGTGTGGATTGCCCTGAAATGTAGTTGGGGGCCATTAAAACCTTTGACACTAGCACCTATATTTTTGCCTGTTTTATAATAAACATCATTGCCTATGTATTACTTCAGCAATAAAATTACTGAATTTAAGTTTTATTGGGGGCTAGAGAGATGGCTTGGCAATTGAGGGGCTTATGGTGGTCCATGTGTCTGGAGTTCATTTGCAGTGGCTGGAAGCTCTGGCATGCCCATTCTCTTTATCTGCCTCTCTCTCTCTCTCTCTCTCTCTCTCTCTCCCTCTCTCTCTCCCTTCCTCAAATAACTAAATAAAGATAAAAATTTCAACCCACATTTTTGGACAATGGAACACACAGGAGCAATAGATTGTTACTGGAAAATTTTCAGTGCCAGGGATGGGATATCTTCCAGTGAGTTGTTGGCCAAGGAGGTCCCTGATGCCCCAAAAACATTACAGGTCATTGCCAAGGTCCTTCATTTCCTACCAGGAATAGATGGTAAGACCCTGTTGCTGAAGACTCCACATACTTGGACTGCAAGGCCACTGAGAAACCCTGCTGGAACTAAGCTGATAACCTCCTCCATGTAGACCAGCTGACAGAAAGCTGGAAGAAGCCATTCTGCATGCAGTTCAATGGGAGAAAGGGAAATCACCAGTGAAGATACTCAACAGTGGACACTGCAAGCCTTATATTTGGTCAGTCAGGCCAAATGAGCCAATGGGTGCAATAGTGTCACAGAAAGATGCACTCTGGACACCTCGGGTCTCTCTCTCTGGTCTACCGTACCCTAAGGGGCACCTTTTGGTTTGGTTGCACCATCTCAGGACACCCCCTCTCCCTCCGTCCCCTCTCTCTCCCTCCTGAGCTCTCATCTTCCACTGCCGGCCGCTTTCATCTTCCACAGGCAGCTGCTTTCACCATCAGGAGCCCAGTCGCCCTCTTCACCCACTAACAGGCTAAAAAGCCGACAGTTGTGACCTGTACAGCCTCTGCCCACATGGGAGGTCCAGGCCCAGTTCACCCTAACGGGCCAGGGGGTCGTTACACAGGTGTTCTGTGTAAACCCAGCTTAAGCTCTGGTTTATTTTCCTCTCACCCTTGTTTTGCTCTTTCCCTGTCTCCTTAAGAACGTAAAGCCTCTCCAACTCGTGGACGACATCTTGTCTTTCTCTGCAACTCTGCTTGGCCACATCCGTCACCTGGACAATGGCTCCAAAAGGCCTGAGAATGATACTTTTGATTTCCAAATTCTCACTGAATTTAAACAAACTTCTGCCAATGTACAGGCAAATGGTCCGCAGTACCCTATTTCTCACTCTGTATGCAAGGCCTTCTCTCTGCTCTACCTGCCATTGCCACCAGGTCCTAACCAAGGTCTCAGAAATGTGCTCTCCCTTAGCCCCTCTCCCATACTAGTCTCCTCACCCTCTGCTTTTGACTCTGACGTCATAGAGGACCTCGCCCCAAGAGCTTCTCCGGCTCCTCCAGTTCCCTCAGCCTCTCCTGACACCCTGCCTGGTAACAAGGTTTGCTTTCAGTCTCCAGAGTTGTAACTAGAATAGAAACTTAAAGTGGAAATGCATAACTTCTGAATAAAGAAATGAATGAATGAATGTGTGAAGGGAAATGGTTGTCTAGAGTCTATATGAAAAGTGCACTTGAAATGAATGTGTGTGTGTGAGTATGTATGTGGCTCACAGCCCTAAGGCAGCAGAATGATTTCTGTCCTGAGCAGTGCCATTTCATTGTGGGGATGTTTGCCACCAAGCCCACTGTACAAGACGGCATAGCCAATTTTTACTGCTGAGTGACCCTCAGAAGGAACACTAAAAGTAATTAAGATCATAGACCAAAAAAAAAAAAAAAAAAAGCAAGATTCTCCTACTCTTAAAGAGTTGTAAAATGACAGGTTCGAAAAGCTGCCTTCTAGCCCTGAGGGAAGATCACAGCTCTCCCTGGAATTTAGGGGGACAAAAAAGGCTCGTTCTTAGCTTCCCTATCTTGCAGAGCCAGGGAACTGCAAGCACAGGGAATCTCAGAATCCTGGCCCCAGCATGATGAGGAATGAATGCCAAGTTGCTATGGGGACTTCTTATAAAAAATTTGTGGGGCTAGAGAGATGGCTTAGCGGTTAAGCACTTGCCTGTGAAACCTAAGAACCCTGGTTCGAGGCTCAATTCCCCAGGACCCACGTTGGCCAGATGCACAAGGGGGCCCACGCATCTGGAGTTCGTCTGCAGTGGCTGGAGGCCCTGGCACGCCCTCTCTCTCTCTCTCTCTCTCTCTCTCTCTCTCTTCTCTCTCTTTCTCTCTGTCACTCTCAAATAAATAAATTTTTAAAAATTGTAACTTTTACACTGAAAAGAAATTTCTAACTGTTTTACATTTAGTTTATTTTTCTATGCTTCTATGGAACTACTAACAGACAGCAGCCTCAAGATTTATGATTAAATTTAAAAGTACTCGATACTAAATTTGTAAAAAAAAAAAAAAAATTGTAAAATTTCTAATAATGTTTAAATCTGCTTTCATATTTTTTAAAAAACTGTGTTTCAGGAAAGTTATAAAAAAAACAAAGTTCCAAAATCTATGTTTATTCTGGGTAAATAGCATAAATCAAATCTGATCTTTAAAAAAAAATCTTTCTTTACAAAAGTTACTTCAAAAGGCCTTTTGAGGGGCAAAATGGTCATATTAAAAGTCTTATGGGCCGGACGTGGTGGCGCACGCCTTTAATCTCAGCACTCGGGAGGCAGAGGTAGGAGGATCGCCGTGAGTTCAAGGCCACCCTGAGACTCCATAGTGAATTCCAGGTCAGCCTGGGCTAGAGTGAGACCCTACCTCGGAAAACAAAAAAAAAAAAAAAAGTCTTATGGTAAGGACAATAAAAGTTTTTGTCTAGCCGGGTGTGGTGGCGCACGCCTTTAATCTCAGCACTCGGGAGGCAGAGGTAGGAGGATCACCGTGAGTTCGAGGCCACCCTGAGACTCCATAGTGAATTCCAGGTCAGCCTGGGCTAGAGTGAGACCCTACCTCGAAAAAACAAAAAAAAAAGTTTTTGTCTATAGTTATGAGAGAAACATGACTAAAGAAGATAAACTGGAGAGAAAACTTTAAATGTTGAATGTTAAATGTTTGATGAAAAAGATTGTTACAGAGTGGTTACATGGATTGTAAGGTAAACGTATGTAGATGAAGGTATGAGTAAGTTGAAACAAGTTAAAGACAAAGTACTTAATCAGATTACTGGATTCTTGAGATATAAAATGACTTAACCTAGGGCTTACATCAGACTAACAAAGTATGGCCCTGGCTGGTAGCAGGATGCTATGATATTCATGTTGTAAACTTAACTTTAACTCATGGATGTTAATCTGGTCATAATAATGGTTATAAAAGATTAAATTTAGAGTACCCAACCAAGTTAACTAGTTCCTCTATTTGTTAACCTTTTAACTAAATCTGATGGTTAGAATTGACTCACTAATATTTAATTCTCTCCTAAAGTTATTATATCTAAAACCCTGCCTAAAAAAAAAAAAAATCTCACAGAGGAACTATTTACTCTTTTTTTCCTATTTTATAAAGTAAATATCTGCCACATACTTCAAAACTATTTACCTCATGGTGAACAGTTTAAAAAAATTCTAAACAAAGTTATGTTGTGATTTAAGATGTAATTCCTCAATTCCTCCAACAATCAGTCTTAATACTTTAATTTTAACTTATGTCATTACTGAACAAGTTTACCAAATTATCACAGGCAGAATTACAGAGTTGATTAAGGTCAAATAGTTATGTCATAAAATTTTGTGCATATTTGGAATTCAATCTAGTTCTACAAAATTGATTTAGAAGAGATTAAAAATACTTCTTTTTGACTCAACAATTAAAGGTGCTTATTTGCAAAGCCAGATGTACATAGTGAAACATACATTTGGAAATTCTTTTGGAAATCATTTACAGTGGCAAGTGGCCCTGACATGATCATTCCCTCTCTTTTTTATGAGACTTGTCTCCTTTTTTATTAGATCATGACAGTTTAATCCAGCTCCTCTATTCTCTGGGTATGTTAAATACAACTAAAGTAAATTTAAAAACTGACTTATAGATTGAATAGACATCTTATTTAGCTTTTAGAAGTGCTAAATCTCCTCATAAAAAAATATATATAATATAAAGGTATTCCACCTCTAATAAACTAAAAATTATAAAATTTTTCATGTGTTCATATTTAAGCCAAAAATGTTACCACATCATATAGATTTCTTTATTTATTTTAAATTCTGTCAACAGATCTTTTGTTCATAGTTTACTCTCTGTAGCCTCATGTGCTTTAAATGTGTAAATTCTACCTTTGTTAATATCAGACTTTTCCAGAGATCAGATATATTATATAATGTCCATGTTTAGCTATCAATAAGCATACATCACCATGTCTGGCTAAAACTCTGTAATTTTAAGATGGTTCTTGTCTTGTTCATGCTGGTTTTGCTAGATGATTATCACCGAAGTTATAATCTAAGTGTTATAAAAAGTGACTTGTGATTTTGTTCTTAGAAAAACTGAAAATGTTCCCCATGTCTTAAAAAAATCTACTGTATACAAACAATGTTACTATAGTTTGTCTAAGCTTCATGTAACAGTCATAAATATTTCTTTAATTAAGCCTTAAAATTGTTCAATGATGGGCTGGAGAGATGGCTTAGCGGTTAAGCGCTTGCCTGCGAAGCCTAAGGACCCCGGTTCGAGGCTCAACTCCCCAGGATCCACGTTAGCCAGATGCACAAGGGGGCGCACGCGTCTGGAATTCGTTTGCAGTGGCTGGAATTCGTTTGCAGTGCCCTGGCACGCCCATTCTCTCTCTCTCTATCTGCCTCTGTCTCTCTCTGTCTGTCACTCTCAAATAAATAAATAAATAAAATTTTTAAAAAAATTGTTCAATGATAAAAGGTACTTATTTAAGAAGTTGCTTTGTGTCTCTCATATTGTCTCTAATGCATGTTAAAAGCAGGCTTACTTAACAATGACCAAGTTTTATTTTATTCTTAAGCTATGTATAATCAGTCTCAGTCAAGGTTTCACTTAATTAATTGTCTCATTTCTGACATCTTAAGTTCATTGCTTATAACAATATTGATACTTAAAATATGTTTCCTGCCCTAAATATAATCTTAAATTGCTGTTCTACTTCCAGTTTGGGGGGTAATTGGTACTTACCTTGGTATATAGACTAGCCAAAGTTGTTTACAAACACAAATGCTAAGTTTTCATGCTGTCTTGTCTTCTTCCTGGCATACAATTTCTAGATTAAATCAATTGCCTTAAAGTTATTGATAAAGTAATTGATTAAAAAAAATTGTCTTTAGGGCTACTAAGATGTTCTACCTATACTTATAACTGACCGATACTTAAAAGATAGAATGTGTATGCTTTCTATGTCTCAGATATAGCTTACATTGTCATCTGACAACTAAACTTAAATATTAATCAGAATGATTTTAAACTATTATGTCATTCTCTAAACAAATCTACTTTGCTAACCAGATAAACTATTATGTCATTTTCTAACCAGATCTACTGTGCTAACCAGATATGTTCTGCACCCGTTTTAAGTAATCCATTTTGCTAATCAGATATGTATAGTCTCTCTCAGTGAGTAATAACCATATGTAGAAGCCAAAATCAATTGGCACATTGGAGTTAAAAGGATAACCAGTATTTTGGTTCCTGCTCCCAGGTCAAAAGGCCACAAGAGATGATGGGACACTTGAACTTCTAGCCTCCGGTAAGTTACCTATCTTCTTGATCAGAGAGGATGTGGAAACCCAGAAATGAGTTCCAAGTCAGTGTATCAGCAACAAGAGATATGCAATTGGAGGAAAATCAGTCCTCCAGGCTTTGCAAAAGAGGGAGGACCACCTGGTCAACACAGCCTTGACTTATCCTACCAATGACAATGCTGAGAGTCATAAAACTCCTCACAGGTCCCTAAAAGTCTCACCTACAGAACCATTATTGACCTCGAAAGTATACAGTTAATTCTGACAGCCTACATAGTCTTAATCATCCAACAAGAAAAATATAACTGCAATATAAACAATGAGTCAGACTAATAGGCTCCCTTGTCTGAAGCTGATTTACAATACTAAACTCTAACACTAACTCATGCCTTCGGCCTCTGCCTGTCCCTGATTAACTTCACCTACCCTGACTCCAGCTCCTCCCATTTGCCTTAGCCAGAATCGGAGCTATTCCCCGGACTCCCTCCTTCCTTAGCCCTTACCGTATCTCATCCAGGGATAAGTACACTGCCACCCCAATGAACACACTCAAACTTAAAACTTTCTTGTGTTCCTACTCTTCCCCTGATCCTAAAATGCCCCTCTGCCTCCTCTTGCCCAAGCACTCTATCCCTCGTCTCTGAATGCTCACCCTCCCTTTACATCTGGTGTTTTGATGTCATAGCTGTTGACAAAAATAATAAGCTCTTTTATTCTCCCTTCTGTCTTCTAACAGAGCACATCTCCTTCACCTTCTCTATAATTGGTGTGCCAGGGCCTCCAGCCACTGCAGTCAAACTCCAGAAGCGTGGCCCACCTTGTGTGCACGTGCCACCTTGAGTACTTGCATCACCTTGTGGATCTGCCTTACCTGGGACCTGGAGAGTGGAACATGGATCCTTAGGCTTCTCAGGTAAGCGCTTTAACCACTAAGCTATCTCTCCAGCCCAATGTTTCCCTTTTTAATGTTACCAGGGAAACAGGAGATGGGATCTGTCCTTCAGACTTCCAAGCTTGCTAATATCTACCTAGATACATCTCCTCTTCAAGAATTGAGACCCTTAAAATCATTTTGTAGATTTCGTAAAGCAAAGTAGACGTCAAGACCATGCAGGTAGACAAAATTTAACCCTTTCTTTGCCAAGGTTCAGTTGAGGCTCTTTAGGAGCTACTTTTGTGGACCAGGGAGGAGCCTTGTAGCTCCTTTGGTCTGTCCTGTATCATTTGTGCCCTCTATCAGGATGGATCAGGCCCTGCTGGCCATGCAGCTTCCCTTGGAAACGTTAGGGACCTTTCCCTCTGCTTTGGCCCTGCTCTTAAACCACCCTCGTTTGAGTCCAATTTCTGCAGTCGCCATGGCCCATTTAAGAGGACAGGTGACTTAAAAGAGCTGTATAAACCAGCTGTGGTGGCAGCACGCCTTTAATCCCAGCACTTGGAAGGCAGAGTTAGGAGAATTGCTATGAGTCTGAGGCCACCCTGAGACTACATAGTAATTCCAGGTCAGCCTGGACTAAAGCGACACACTACCTCAAAAAAAAGAAAAGCAAAAAGAAAGAAAGGAAGGAAGAAGAGCTGTATGACCCTTTAAAGTTTTTTATTTTTTAATTTTTATTTGAGACAGAGAGGAAGAGAGCATGGCACAGCCTCTATAGCCGCTGCAAATTAACTCCAGACACATAGGCTACCTTGTGCATCTGGTTTATGTGGGACCTGGAGAATCAAACCCGCGTCCTTAGGCTTCACAGGCAAGTGCCTTTACCACTAAGCCATCTCTCCAGCCTTTTTTTTTTTTTTTTTTTTTTTTTTTTGATTTATGTATGACTCTTTTAGAGGTGACCAATCATGTCCTACATCCTGGTTGACCTGGAGGCAGGGACCAAAATATTAGATGTCCTGTTAGCCCCTAATTCCAAGTTTAGTTGTTGAGCACCCAGGTCAGTTACAACAGTCTTGAAGAAAAGTGTGGATGTATAGGGTATATCTGATCACTTTTTACCTTTAACAAAACAAATGTAGTGAAGGATTGATTATGCCTTACGTTGGTAATAATTCTGCCTAATACCTAGTTTGTCTGGTAGCACTGCATGCAGCCAAGTTAATGTCTCTGTTTTTAAGACTTGGGGATCAAAGTTTCCCTTAACTGATAGACCATGTCTCCCGCAGGAGAATTCTTCCCCCGCCCCTACCCCCCCCCCCCCCAGGTAGGGTCTCACTGTGGCACAGGCTGACCTGGAATTCACTATGTAGTCTGAGGGTGGTCTCGAACTCATGGCAATCCTCCTACCTCTTCCTCCCAAGTGCTGGGATTAAAGGTGTGCACCACCACACCCGGTAATAAGAATTCTTTAAAAAAGAAAAACTTTATTTTCTTATTTATTAAGATGGAAAGAGAGAATGGGTGCTCAGGGTCTCCAGCCACTGCAAATGAATGCGCCATCTTGTGCAGCTGGGTTACGTGGGTCCTGGGGAATCGAACCTGGGTCCTTGGGCTTATGCAGGCAAGCGCGTTAACTGCCTCTCCAGCCCGAGATTTCTTATTGAACGGACTAGAAGGCGTTCCTAATTCTTCATTTGGAATATTTGCCCCGGGCTGCTGAGCCCCGTCACAGAATCCTCGAGTGGCAGCGGTGGAGCAGGACATCCGTGCACTGAGGTTTTCATCAACAGCTCCTCTCGCAGGCCTTTGCTTCCAGCCAGCACGCTGGGGCCGGCGTCGCCGCTCCGCGTCTCCTCCCTTCGGCCACGACCTCACTCACCACTCGGGAGATCGCCGAGGCCCGGGTCGGGGAACTTCTTCCCACAATGCCCCGGGCGCGCGGGGGCTCCTGGGAGTTGTAGTCCAGTCGCCGCTCTGCTCCTCTCCGCTCGGCTGCTGCAGCCGCTACGGGCTCGGCGCCGGCTTTGTCTGTCCTCGGGCGCGCGCCGCTGCGGTGAGTGAGGCCACGGCCCGGTCCGTGCCCGGGAGAGCCGGGGCCGCGCCGTGCCCTGCCGTGTAGTGCCCTGCCGTGCCGTGCCGCGCGACCCCGGCCCCCCGCAGCGAAGGACCCCGTGGGGCCGGACAGTGGGGTGGGCCGGGCTGCTGCGGCGGGAAGGGACCCCTGGGAGGCCAGGACCCTGCAGCCGTGGGAAGGGGCGCCCTGGGAAGGGAAGGGGCAGCGGGGCCCCCGAGGGGGCCACCCAGAAGCAGGAAGGAAGAAGGCGCAGGCGCCCGGGGAGACGCACAGGGAGAGAGCCCCTTGGGTGCAGGAAAGGAAGACAGACTGGAATGGAGTGTATGCGGAAAAGTCACCCCCACCCAGGAGCTCCTCGTCCTGGAAGTACCCCCCCTCCCGTATGTCCCCCAAACCTTACAGATCACCCTGTGCTCCAGCCTCTGCCTTCTGAGAACACTCCTCCGCTTTAGGCCTTGAATCTGTAGGTTGTGTATCAGATATGAGACACCCTCCACCGCCACCCCCCCTCCACACACACACATCCTGTTCTTCCAGGAACTGCTAGAATAAAAATGGGGTTCACCTATTTAATAAATGGAGAAGCAAGAGTCGGGCTGTTAATGGATTACTTGCCCGAGGTCATGTACTGAGGGAGCCAAGGCTCCCACGGCCTAATTCTGAGCTTTTCCCAAAGGTTACTGGACAGGATGGCATTTCTGATAGGAAACACAATGTTCTGTATTATAAAGCCAGTTTCTTCAAAGTCTTGGAGAATTTGATTCCTCAGACTTGTGATCAAAGGAGAAGCCTGTTGACAATCTCTCCTCACTAATCAAGGAGGTGCTGGAAACACAGCTGACTTGACACTTGTTGGAGACCTCACAACAGGTAGTGGTATAAATTCAACCCACTTCTTTTGAACAAACCCTATTTTCTAGAATCCCCAGTGACAAAAACCCAACCCCGGGGCATCAGGTACCATATACGTTGCTTTGTGGATGTGTACTTACTGATCTATAATACCTTGAATTCTCGGTGAATGTCCTTGCATTGTGACAGAGTGATTCCTTTGAAGCTTGTGTTCCAAGTTAGAAGTGAGCCCATCAAATGAAAGTCCCTGATCATCACATTATATAACAGAATGTGCACAAGGGCCACCTGCTTTTTTGGATAAGTCTGATATAACATCCAACCACTAATTCATTAACTCAGGATCCAGCATCTTTTTAAAAATGTTTTTATTGACCGGGCGTGGTGGTACACACCTTTAATGCCAGCACTCAGGAGGCAGAGGTAGAAGGATCACTGAGAGTTCTAGGCCACCCTGAGACTACATAGTGAATTCCAGGTCAGCCTGGACTAGAGAGAGACCCTACCTCGAAAAACCAAAAAATAAATAAAAGTTTTAATTTATTTATTTCAAGCAAAGGGAGAGAGAATAGGTGCACCAGGGCTTCCAGCCTCTGCGAACGAACTCCAAACGCATGCGCCACTTTGTGCATCTGGCTGTACGTGGGTACTGGGGAATCAAACCTAGGTCATTAGATTTTGCAGGCAAGCGCCTTAACCACTGAGCAATCTTTCCAGCCCCAAGGATCCAGCATCTTGATCAGACACATCAGATGGAAACAAAAATTACACTGGGTCCTACCCCATAAATAAAGTGTACACATCTAGAAAATGTGAAAGTTACACATTCAGTAATTTGGATCTTGAAATAGGAATAAATAAAAATAAATAAATAAAAGGTAAAAGTCAAGTAAGAGAAAGATGGTTTGGGCCTAGAGCCTGCTCAGAAGGGTCAAATAGTAACAAGAAATACCTTGTTAGGTCCTTGTAAGTAGGGGTTAGAGTGAAGGAAAGCTAGAGCTCTTCCATTGCAGCCCCAATCGTGAAGGCTGAAATGCCGGCTTCTTGTGCTTGAGGGATAAAATGATAGGCACTGGTTACCCAATCCCACGCCGAGACTAAAGTGCAAACAGTAGTGACTGATTGGAAGAAGGTTCTGTTTATAGGCTGTTGACCCACTGCCTGGCCTCACTTTTGTGCATCTTTAGCCCACTCAGTAGTGATAATACATCAAGCAATCGAGATTGCCTGTTTTCACTCACACCTCAAACTGGAGCTCCCAGTGAGCCTCCGTCCTTCTCAATGATCAATTCTGCCCTTTCCTGTTTTGTTTCTGTTGTTTTGTTTTTGTCTGTTTTCTGTCCCTCAGGTGTTCAAGACCAGCCCATGGAAGAATCATATGAGGAGGTGGTGATCAACGTCATAGAGCACGAGTGGACATGTTTGGATTTCCCACAGCTACCCTGCTGGATTGTCATGGAAGATACGCCCAGAATGTAGCATTTTTCAGTGAGTCAGCTGGTTGCTGCGATGTTCTCAGGATCTCTGTCCTCAGCCCTGACCAGCAGTCTGAGGAAAGAGAAGACACATGCCTTTGGTAGAGCTCACTGTTATTCAGGGATACAGGAAAAGCTGGAATTCGAGATAATATTAAAAAAAAACCAAGAAAATGGTTATAATATGGAGGTAGTTTTGAGGCCGTCTCAGGATAAATGAGTACCTATAACTTAGCCCTATCCTGAGTAAGGAAAAGACAGAGGAACAAGGAGAAAACTTCCCAAGAATGACATCTAGAAAATGAATAGTAATCAACGGATTCATTTTGTTTGTTTGTTTGTTTTTTTGTTTTTTTTGTTTTTCGAGGTAGGGTCTCACACTAGCCCAGGCTGACCTGGAATTCGCTATGGAGTCTCAGGGTGGCCTCGAACTCACGGCGATCCTCCTACCTCTGCCTCCCGAGTGCTGGGATTAAAGGCGTGCGCCACCACGCCCGGCTAACGGATTCATTTTTAAACTGTAATAGGAGGCTCAGGTGCAGAGCAGTATTGGAAAATATTGTCAGTGTCTCCAAAGTGTGAAAAATAGATTTTAATTCCCCATAGCTTAATTGACTGGAAAATAATATCAATCATAAAAGAACTTCTGGTCAGATTTTTTTTAATTTTTATTTATATTTATTTATTTACTATATATTTATATTTATTTATTTGAGAGCAACAGACAGAGAAAGAGGCAGAGAGAGAGAGAGAATGGGAACACCAGGGCCTCCAGCACTGCTAACAAACTCCAGATGCATGTGCCCCTTTGAGCATCTGCGTTACGTGGGTTTCGGGCAATCAAACCTAGGTCCTTTAGCTTTTCAGGCAAGCGCCTTAACCACTAAGCCATCTCTCCAGCCCTATGCCTCTTTTTGTGGCTGGTGGTGTTATTGTTTAAAATAGTGCTTCTAATGTTCTAAAGCTTTTTAGACCCTTCAAATCCTGGATCCACACTTGAGAGTGAGATAAAAGTTGCATATAAAACTCTGGGTATATAGTTTTCTTAATTTTCTAAGCCTATTTTCTTACCTATAAAATAAAGATGATTGTATCTACCTCACAAGATTGTTTAGGAGGCTGTATTAGGAGCATGCCAGCGTTTTGATCGCAACTAATTTATCTAGTTACATGAACTTTGGCGGTACCCCTATGCTCTCGTCTCCTCATCTGTAGCAATCTCGGGGTTATTTTCAAGGTTGAATTATATATGCAAAGTTCATATCATACATACTAAGCATCCAAAGGGCATTTCTTCTCTTTTCCCTGTCCATCTCACTCAGCGTGTTGGTTCATCTGACATGACTTCCCTCTCGTTTTACCAGATGTGATGACCGAAGCCCACAAGTATGATCACTCAGAGGCCACAGGATCTTCAAGCTGGGATTTCCAGAGTTCCTTCAGAAGAGAGAAGCTGGAACAGAAGTCCCCCGATTCTAAGGCACTACAGGAAGACTCCCCTGGAGTGAGACAGAAGGTCTATGACTGCCAGGAATGTGGGAAATCTTTCCGGCAGAAAGGTAGTTTAACGTTACACGAGAGAATTCACACTGGTCAGAAGCCCTTTGAGTGCACTCACTGCGGGAAAAGCTTCAGGGCCAAAGGCAATCTAGTTACACATCAGCGCATACACACAGGCGAGAAGCCCTATCAGTGCAAGGAATGCGGGAAGAGCTTTAGTCAACGAGGCAGTCTAGCTGTCCACGAGAGACTCCACACCGGACAGAAACCCTACGAATGTGCCATTTGCCAGAGAAGCTTTAGGAATCAAAGTAACCTTGCTGTTCACCGAAGAGTTCACAGTGGTGAGAAGCCCTACAGGTGTGATCAGTGTGGAAAAGCCTTCAGTCAAAAAGGAAGCCTGATCGTCCACATCAGAGTTCACACAGGCCTAAAGCCCTATGCCTGTTCTCACTGCCGGAAGAGTTTCCACACCAGGGGGAATTGCATTCTGCATGGAAAAATCCACACAGGAGAGACCCCCTATCTGTGTAGCCAGTGTGGAAAAAGCTTCACTCAGAGAGGGAGTCTGGCAGTGCACCAGAGAAGCTGTTCCCAAAGGCTCACCCTGTGACCACTATCTTCAAAGGAAGTTCTTTTTATGAATCAAATTCAAGTACAAAATCCTCTATGACCAAGCAGCCTACCCAATTTTACATGGTGAGTGGAGACTCTTTGAGAAAGACCAGCATTGGGTATGGTAAACTTGATTTTTCCCTTTCCCCAAAATAAGTATGAAAAATAAATGTGTTGTTTATCATGATATACTTTTCATGATTCCTCTCAGTTCATTTTGATCTTATTTCTTAGATTCATAACTGACACCTTTGGCCTTTAAAAAAAATCAGCTCCTGGGCTGGAGAGATGGCTCACTGTTAAAGGCTTTTATAAGTCTGCTGCTTGAGTTTGATTCCCCAGTGCCCATGAAAAGCCATATGCACATGCGTCTGGAGTTCATTTGCAGCAGCAAGAAGCCCTGGCATGTTCGTACTCTCTCACTGTCTTTCAAATAAATATAACTCTCTCTGTATATTTTTTGTGGTAGGGACTCACTCTAGCTCAGGCTGATCTGGAATTCACTCTGTATTCTTACAGTGGCCTCGAACTCATGGCAATCCTCCTACCTCTGCCTCCTAAGTGCTGGGATTAAAGGTGTGTGCCACCACACTCGGCTCCCCAAAATTTTTGTTTGTTTGTTTGTTGAGATAGGGTCTTGCTCTAGCCCAGGCTGACCTGGAATTCACTATGTAGTCTCAGGGTAGCCTTGAACTCACAGCAATCCTCCTACCTCTGCCTCCTGAGTGCTGGGATTAAAGGCGTGCGCCACTACACCCAGCTCCAAAAATATTTTTTTTTTAAGGATTTAAAACAATAAAAGTCATCCAGGTGTGGTGGAGCACGCCTTTAATCCCAACACTTGGGAGGCAGAGGTAGGAGGATCACTGTGAATTTGAGGCCACTCTGAGACTACATAGTGAATTCCAGGTCAGCCTGGGCTAGAGTGAGACCCTACTTTGAAATAAAAATTAAAAATTAAAATAAAAACAGCTCCTTATCCTAAGGTCCTTTTATTCTGTAGATATTCAAGTTAGTCTTCTGCATTCAGGACCACTGAGCAGGATCCAAGAGGTAAATCTAATCATTTGACTAGTCCTCTTCTTGAACATTTTATTAGGTAATGTGTTGTCCCAGGAACCTAACAAATCACTCCATCCTAGCTGAGACCCTGACCTTATGAATAAAGTTTCCTTTCCAAGGCTGCACAGTATGGAGTTTGTACACTGGGATTTTCTTCAGTTCTCCACTGCTAACTTGCCTATACCCAAGGAATAGACAACTGCTATCTGTAATTTTCTAAAAATCCTAAACTTACCATGTATTTTGTTAAAGGAATTCCTGCTTCCCAAAATACATAATGAAAGATGACTGCTTCTAGGACTGACCTGGACTCTAAAAATGACTGTTTTGGCAAGAGTAGCAATGTCTTGGGACGTAAAGGTCCTTATTATTGAGACTAAATTTACAGTTTGTGGTCAATAAAAAAGTTCCATTTCACAGAAACAAATTTGGAAAGATAACTCACTCTTAATTTTTCTAAGTTCCAAAAGATAAAATTTGAAGAAACCTGGAGACTGGGGACTGGAGAGATGGCTCAGCAGTTAAGTCACTTGCCTGCAAAGCCTAACAACCCAGGTTTGAGTCCCTAGTACCCATTTAAAGCCAGATGCACAAAGTGGTGCATGCATCTGGAGTTTTTGCGGTGGCTAGAGGCTTTGGTGCCCATTCTCTCTGTCTCTCTTCTCCCTATCTTCTCTCTTTCTCTCTCTCTGCTTCCAAATAAATAAATAAATAAATATATTGTTTGAGGGCTGGAGGGGTGGCTTAGCAGTTAAGACACTTGCTTGCAAAGCCAAGAAATCCAGGTTCAATTCTCCAGGACCCATGTAAGCCAGATGCACAAGTGGCGCATGTGTCTGGAGTTCTTTTGCAGCAGCAGGAGGCCCCGGCATGCCCATTCTCTCTCCCTCCCCCTCTTCCTCTCTCCCGAGTGTTGGGATTAAAGGCATTCACCACCACTTTTTAATCTGAGCTAGCTATTGTGTAACTAAAATAATGAATGGTGTAGAGTGTGGCTTGCATGTTAAGATACCATTCTGTTCTTTGTAGCATATCCTATAAACTGTAGGCTGCTTAATCCCAAAGAGTTCATGATAGCAAATCTTTATGTTCTAGAGAGGTATATGATATTGAAGAGCATTTAAGCACTATGAATTTGATTAGTTAGAAATAATACTTCCAGGAATACTTGAGTAAATTTAAAGTTGTATGCAAGAATTTTAATAACATTCTCATTCAGAATAACCATATCTGGAAATAAATATCCAAAAATAGATGATAGATTTTTTTTAATTGTTGGCTATTCATACAATGAAATATAGCCCAGCAATAAAATATAAGTATCTGATATAGGCAATATTTTGAATAAATCTCAAAGCCTATCCCAGCACTCAGGAGACAGAGGTAGGAGGATCGCCGCAAGTTCAAGGCCACCCTGAGAATACGTAGTGAATTCCAGGTCAGCCTGAGCTAGAGGGAGACCTCGTAAAAATAAAAAATAAAAAAAAAAGCTCAAAGCATTGAAAGAACCTGAACACACACTAATATAGTATATAGTTCCATTTATATTTCTTCATAGAATAAGGACTGAGGATTGACCTAAAAGGAACATGAGATAACTTGATATAAAGTGGAAAAAGCCCTCACATGGTTCATGAGTCTACAAAAATGTTAACATTCATTGAATTTAACACTGAAGATCTAGATGCACACTTCATCATACATGAAGTATACGTCACTTGTAGGCAGACAGTGTTTTTGCTGTTCTTTGTTTGTTTGTTTTGTGTGGGGGGGTGGAGTTTGAGGTAGGGTTTCTCTCTAGCCCAGGCTGACCTGGAATTCACTATGTAGTCTCAGGGTGGCCTCGAACTCATGGCGATCGTCCTACCTCTGCCTCCCGAGTGCTGGGATTAAAGGCGTGCGCCACCACGCCCGTCTCAGACAGTTTTAAGACACTGCACACAGGTTCTTTGGCACTTGTCCTTGAGATGGGGCCCATGTCACCACCTCCTCTTGATCTGCATAGGCTGACAGCTGCTTCCAACAAGAAATGGCAAGTGATGCCACATGACTTCCGGGAACAGGTGTGAAAAGCCCCTGTATGGTCTGATGCTGACTTGGTGTAGGGGAAATTGGAATTCTGCTGTTCTGGAGCCTCCGCGGCACACTAGCGGCATGCACGTGCTCCAGTTAACAGATTCAGCCCGGCCCCCAGCAGACCCATCAGCACCCAGCCGCGGGAGTGAGCCACTGCAGACGGACGGCCAGTCCAGGAGCATCTTCACATGCCCGCAGTCCCGACTGACATGTGGCCAAATGACACAAGGAATCCCGTAGTGTCATCCAAGCCATTAGCCCAGTCCTATCTGGATTCCCCTGAGCTCATTCAGGTGGCAGAATGCAGCTCCCCGTAGTTGTAGGGTTGAAGCCCCGTTTCTTACAGGCTGAAGTGTGTTCAAGGAGCCACCTAAAGTTTGATGCCACCACACACTATTATCTTTCCAATTTCCTGAGACACAGAGCTTTACAATATAGTTAGTCATTCATAGTGGCCACATTCCATCAGGCTTACCATAGTCAGTTGGAAACAAATGAGTCTACCCACACTCAGAGACAGGGGTTGGTATGAGGACATGATTCATTGATCATCGTTTTTATTTGAGAAAGAGACAAACTGGGCACGCCAGACCCTATTGCCACTACAAACGTACTCAAGACTGCATGTGCCACTTTGTTAGTCTGGCTTTATATGTGGGTACTGGGGAATTGAACCTGGGCCAACAGGCTTTGCAAGCAAGCACCTTTATCTGCTAAGCCATCCCCAGCCCCATTGATGGTAACTTTAGTGTATTCATTTTGTAGGGCTGGTGAAGTACTACAAACTGAGTGGCTTAAAACAAGACATGTTATCATCGTGATAGTTTGGGGGTGGGAGGAGAGATACAAAATCTACAGGGATCAAAACACGAAAAAAATAAAAATTAACAAGAAAAAATAATACAGTCAGGTAGCAACTGAAAAAAAAAAAATCTACAGGGCCATGATCTCTCTCAAGGCCATGGGGCAGAATTCAGCTCTGTTGGTTTTCCAAGAACCACCACAGAGCTCCATCTCTGACTGCGTGGTCACAAGGCATCTGTGTGTCTGCGTCTCTCCTTACATGGACATCAGTTATCCTGCTTTAAGGGGGCCCCTGTTCCAGTCTGACCTTATCTTACCTAATTACACCTGCAAAGAATAATAACAAACAGGTCATTGAAGCCATAATACTTGGAGTGTCTGCCACAGCATCAGAAACATCCTCTGGAGCCAGGCGTGGTGGCGCACGCCTTTAATCCCAGCACTTGGGAGGCAGAGGTAAGAGGATCACCGTGAGTTCAAGACCACCCTGAGACTACATAGTGAATTCCAGGTCAGCCTCAACTAGAGTGAAACCCTACCTCAAAAAAAAAAAAAAAAAAAAACAGCTATAGCACTCCTAGGCATATATCCTAAGGACTCATCTCATTTCCTTAGAAGTACGTACTCAACCATGTTTATTGCTGCTCAATTTATAATAGCTGGGAAATGGAACCAGCCTAGATGTCCCTCAACTGATGAGTGGATAATGAAGATATGGCACATTTATACAATGGAGTTCTACTCAGCGCTAAAGAAGAATGAAGTTATGAAATTTGCAGAAAAGTGGATGGATCTGGAAAGGATTATACTAAGTGAGGTAACCCAGGCCCAGAAAGCCAAGCACCACATGTTCTCCCTCATATGTGGATCCTAGCTACAGATGATTGGGCTTCTGTGTGAGAAGGAAAAAACTCAGTAGCAGAGGCCAGTAAGTTAAAAAGGAGATAGAAAGGGAAGAGAAAGGAAGGGAAGAGGGCATTTATTAGGTTGGTATTGTATATATGTAAGTAGGAAGATTGAGATGGGGAGGGGATATGATGGAGAATGGAATTTCAAAGGGGAAAGTGGGGGGGGGGTGGTACTACCATGGGATATTTTTTATAATCATGGAAAATATTAATAAAAATTGAGAAAAAAGTCCTTCTGGAGAAATATATATATATATATATAATTTAGTGGATATCCCAATATGGTCAGCATCACCAGAGAATTTAGCGGAAATGCAAACTCTCAAGGCTGGGAAGATAGCTCGGAGCACGAGGACCTGAGTTCCATCCAGGGTCCCCACTTAACTGCTGGGCGTGTGGCTGCACTTGCAAATCCCAGCACTGGGGAGGCAGAACCTATGACAGGTGGGTCTCTGGGGCTCGCTGTTCAGCCAGTCTAGCATAAGCAGTGAGTTCTGAGTCAACGAGAGACTGTTTCACCAAAAGCAAGACCGCATCCCTGAGGGATGACACTTGAGTTTGTCCTCTGGCCAACACATGCACATGAATACACATGCACCTTCACACACACAAGGAAAAAGCAATGAAATGCAAATTCTCAGGACTTGTCCGGGACCTACTAAAACACAAAAATGTAGGGAGCCGAGGGAAGGAAGTGGGGACAGCAATCTGTTCATGTTTGTAACTCATTGTGTGTCCCAGCTGCAGAATTCCACTCTCAACCCTGCTGGTCTCTCTAGGCAAGATTAAACTCCCTTCAGGACAATAGAAAGAGCAGGAACAAAATCTCAAGCAGCAGACAGCCTAGAAGGCACTGCCTGTTACACAGAACATCAGGAGAGTACGTATCCCTTTCATGCATGCCAAGTTCTTGGTTGCTGGACTCTCTGGTCAAGCTGCAATGCCGTGCCGCAGTAGGCAACAATAGACAACATAAGTAAATAGGTGATTTTTGACTGAATTTTGACTTCAAGTCAGAGGGAAGAGTGCAGGTCTGCTATATGGAAGAAAAAGGCCTCTTTAGGGCTGCAGAGAGGCTTGGCAGTTAAGTGTGTTTTCTGTGCAAGCATGAGACCCTGAGAGGTCCTAAGACCACCAGAGTCCAAATCTCCAGAACCCACATAAACATCCGGGCACGCATCTGTAACCGCAGTCCGCAGGGAAACAGAGACTCCAGAATTAAAGGAAAACCAGCAAGCTTCACATGGGTAGGAGACTCTGGCCCCAAACATGACCCGAGCCGGTCATGGTGGCTCAAGCCTTTAATCTCAACACTCTGCAGACTCTGCAGAAGATTCACTGTGAGTTCGAGGCCAACCTGGGGTAGCGTGAGACCCTGCTTCAAAAAAAAAAAAAAAAGGAGGGGACTGGAGAGATGGCTTAGCAGTTAAGGCGCATGCCTACAAAGCGAAAGGACCCTGGTTCAATTCTCTAGGACCCACATAAGCCAGATGCATGGTGCATACTCTGGAGTTTGTTTTTAGTGGCTGGAGGCCCTGGCGCACCCCTTCCCCCCTACCCCCCCATGCGTCTTTCTCTCTCTGCCTCAAATAAATAAATAGAAGTAAAATATTAAAAAAAAAAAAAAGACTGGGCTGAAGAGCTGTGGAAGTTGTCACCCAACATTGTGACTCAGCCACCGTAAGCGAGTACACCCCGCTGCAGGCCCATCACACCTTCACACACGCGTGCACACACACACACACACACATTTTGAGCACTTCTGTCTTCTGTCTGGTCCTGTTCAGAACACCTGATTTAGGTTCACTTATTTTTCATTGCCAGCCACTGTGAGGGTCAAAGACTCAAGAGGGGAATGTACAGTTCATCTGTTGCAAGACTTTTCTTTCTGTAACACTGTATCCCATTTCAATGCATCCCCCAAAGTTAAGTGTGCTAGAAAGTTAGCCTCGTGTTGGTGGAATATGGAGACAAATCTTTTCGCAGGTAATTAAAGTTGATGAGGCTGTGAGGGTGGGACCTTCATGACTGGGTTAGTGTTTACTTATTTATTTATTTGTTTGTTTGTTTGTTTTTGGGTTTTTTGAGGTAGAGTCTCACTCTGGCCCAGGCTGACCCGGAATTCACTCTGTAGTCTCAGGGTGGCCTCGAGTTCACAGCGATCCTCCTACCTCTGCCTTCCGAGTGCTGGGATTAAAGGTGTGCGCCACACCCGGCTTGGGTGTTTTTCTAAGAGGAAGAGGCCTAAACTAGCATACTTACTCCATGTCATGCCTCCTGTCATATCAAGACACAGTGGAAAGGCCCTCCCCAGATGCCCACATGATCATAGACTCCCCAGCCTACAAGACTGCAAAATATTTCTCTCTATTTTTTTTTTCTTTTCTTGGTTTTATTCAAGGCAGAGTCTCATTCTAGCCTAGGCTGACCTGAAACTCACCCTAGCCCAGGCTGGCCTCAAACTCACCGATGCTCTTCCTACCTTAGCCTACCTACAGTTTCTTTGTTGCGTTACAGCAAATCGACTAGGACAGCCCCGGTTCCCAGTTGTGGCCAGCCTGCACGGTTTCATCTGGCCTGTCTAATTCCGTCCCTTTTCTGCGCCGCTCGGGCTTCCAAACTGATTAGCTCATCCTGTTTTCTAGTCTGCTACTGTAACTGATAATGCTGCACTCAACTCACTCTGCAGATGTGGCACGATGTTTTTGTCTATCGCCGTGATAATTGACGATGTTGTTTCTTGTGTTTGTACCTCTGTAAACATTTAAATGACCCTGATTGTAACCTGTCCTAAGTCTGTCTCTTCTTGCTTCAAGACATAGAATCTGCCCTTGCCTCTTAACTCCAACTTGTAAATCTCGTCATGACAGAGTACTCCTGTTTTAGCAATCATCAGTCATTCCCAGGATTCTTCAATTCCTGTGTCACGATCACACACTTGCAGCTCTTCTCTTATAACCCTTACAGCTCTTTATTTATTTATTTATTTATTTACTTATTTGACAGACAGAGAGAGAATGGATGCACCAGGGCCTCCAGCCACTGCAAAAAACATCCAGATGCATGTGCCACCTTGTGCATCTGGCTTACATGGGCCCTGGGGAATTGAACCTGGGTCCTTTGGCTTTGCAGGCAAGTGCCTTAACCGCTAAGCCATCTCCCCAGGCCTTTTTTAGGGTCTTGATTTAGCCCAGGATGACCTGGAATTAGTCTCAGATAAGCCTAGAGCTCACAGTGATCCTCCTATCTCAGCCTCCCAAATACTGGGATTAAAGGTGTGCACCACCACACCCAGCTCTCATAACTTTTGGGGTACTTGGCAATGATCCTTTAATTGTTTTGCCTTTATTTTTTTAAACATTTATTTAAGAGACCGAGAAAGGAAGAGAGAGTATCAGTGCACTATGACCCTTGTCACCACTGTAGACAAACTCCAGATGCATGCACCACTTTGTGTATCTGGCTTTTACATAAGTACTAGGGAATCAAACCCAGGCTGGCAGGCTTTGCAAACAAGTGCCCTCAACTGCTGAGCATCTCTTTCCAGCCCCAGTTTCTCCTCCTTTCTTAAATTATCCCATTCACCATACTGCCAGGGCCACTTGCCTCCATCCATGACCATGGGTTTAATTTTATTTTAATTTTTATATTTTTTTAGTGAGAGAGAAAGAGAAAGAGAGAGAGAGAGAGAGAGAGAATGGGTGTGCCAGGGCCTCCAGCCACTGCAAATGACTCCACATGCATGTGCCACCTTGTGCATCTGCTTCACGTGGGTATTAGCGAATCAAATCTGGTTTCTTAGGCTTCGCAGGCAAGTGACTTAATTGCTAAGCCATCTCCAGCCCTTCATTTTATTTTTGATATGCTATCTTGCCCAGCCTATTCCCCAGGCTAGTCCTGGGCTCAGTCAGTCTTGCTGCCTCTGCTCCTCAAGTAGCTGAGACAATAGGTGCTTTTCATCGTCAAGCCAGTGGTGATCTCAACTTCAGTAATTCCATCTTCTTATTAGCAACTCCTCTCTTTGCATCTGGCTCCCTCTAGTAAGCTAAGTCCCAAGAACTTATCATATAGTTCATTGGTCCTCTCACTCTCTGTTTCTCGCCCTAGCTTACTGTTCTAGTCAGTTTCACGTAGCTGGAATGAACATCCAAACCAGACAGAGTTTAGGGGAGGAAGGGATTCATTTCAGGCTAGTCAATCCAGGGGAAGATCCATCAAATGGCAAAAGCCTGCTCCCAACTTATAAACCCAAACAGAGGGAGAAAGAGAGAGAGAGACCACCAGCAGCCAGCAAACACCAAAAAGCAGCAAGCAACCCAGCAACAAGCAGGACACCCCACTCCCAGAGCTCAAACTTCTCTGCATAGCCGTGGGCTGGAATTCGTCTCCACCCGTAGTAACATATTAGAGCTGGACTCCAAGATCTGCCCCCAGTGATACTTCCTTCAGCCAGGTGGCTGGAGACCCATGACAAGCTTAATAAAACACTTGACTATAGGAAAGACATACATCCACATCCAAACCACCACACCTTCTTTAAGGGCTCCCAAGAAAGCCTCGCCAACAGAATGGACCACATGGAGGACAGAATTGCAGAAGTCAAGAAAATGACAGAAAAAATTAAATATGGACTCCAAAACCAATGTCAAGTTCAAAAAAAATGTGCAAACAGAACATGAGAGAACTCTGGGACACCTTAAAAAGACCAGATATTCAGATCACAAGACATACAGGAAGGTAAGAAATAAATGCCAAGGAGAATATCTTCAACAAAATTATGGAAGAAAATTTTCCTAACCTTGCAAAAGAGAGACAGATCCAGGTACAGGAGGTGCACAGAACACCAAATAACCGTGTTTACTGCTGCTCTATTCACAATAGCTAGCAACTGGAATCAGCCCAGATGCCCATTGACTGATGAACAGGTAACGCAGATGTGCTACATATGGACAATGGACCTCTACTCAGTGGCAAGGAAAAAATAAAATAATGAAATTGGCAGGAAAATGGATGCAGTTGTGAGCTGGAAAGATGGCTTCGTGGTTAAGGTGCTTGCCTGTGAAGTCTAAGGATCCAGGTTCGATTGTCCAGGTCCCACATAAGCCAGATGCACAAGGTGGCACATGCATCTGAAGTTCGTTTGCAGTAGCCAGAGGCCCTGGTGCACCCATTCTGACTCTCTCTCGCTCTCTCTATCTCTATCTCAAACAAATAAATAAAAACAAATCTTTTAAAAAATCATTTAAGGGCCAGAGGGATGGCTTAGTGGTTAAGGCATTTGCCTGCAAGGCCAAAGGACTCAGGTTCGGTTCCCCAGGACCCACATTAGCCAGATGCACAAGGAGGCACACATGTCTGGAGTTTGTTTGCAGTGGCTGGAGGTCCTGGTGCACCCATTCTCTCGCCCTGTTTCCCTCTTTCTCTGTCAAATAAATAAATAAATAAAAATAAAATAGTTTTTAAAATCATTTAAATAAAAAAAAGTAAAGAAAGTGGATGCAGTTGGAAAAAAAATCATTCTAAGCAAGGTCACATAGGCATAGAAAGACAAACACCACATGTGCTCTCTCCTTTATGGTCCCTAACTGGGATCAATACAGTAGTAAGCATCAGGAATATGGTGATAATACTATAATGATCTCTCTCTCTCAAAATAAAAAAAAAAAATAGAGCTGGAGAGATGGATTAGTGGTTAAGGCACTTGCCTGTGAAGCCTAAGGACCCATGGTCAACTCTCCAGGTCCCACATAAGCCAGGCGCAAAAGGTGACCCAAGTGTGCAAGGTCACACATGAGCAAAAAGTGGCACACACATCTGGAGTTCGATTGTGGTGGCTGAAGGCCTTGGCACACCAATTCTGTCTTTCTCTCTTGCTCTCTCTTTCTTAAAAAAAAAATTACAATAAGTATTTTTTCATTTTAAAATACTTTATTTATTTATTTATTTATTTGAGAGAGAGAGAGCAAGTGCCAGATAAAGAGAGAGAGAGAGAGGAAGGGAGGGAGAGACGGCGAGGATGGGTGCACCAGGGTCTCCAACCATTGCAAATGAACTCCAGACACATGCACCACCTTGTGTATCTGGCTTATGTGGGTACTGGGGAATCGCACCTGGATCCTTAGGCTTCACAGGCAAGCACCTTAACTGCTAAGCCATCTCTCCAGCCCCCCACAAAAAAATATTTTTAGACAATAAAATTACACTGCAAGCCTTATATTTGGCCAGCCAGGCCAAATGAGCCAACGGATGCAATAGTGGCACGTCTGTTATGGGGGAAACCAACTTCCCTCTAACTTGACTGGAGGCCCACTGCATGGGAGGGAATACATCCCTGATACTGAAAACCTACAACAGGGGTAGTTATGAGCCCTTAGGGGTGTAACATCTGCTGCTGTCTGGCTAAATGTACATACTATGCTCACTCACCAAACTGCCCAGTAAGCACTTCTCTTAATGTTCATACCCATATATTAATGCAACTCTCACTTTTGGTAGAGAACCTTCTCTTTTCAGATGGCAGTGATCTTGGGATGACTCAGAAGGCATCATGATGCTGGAAAGAAGTGACAGGAATGCTTAGCATTGCAATATCTCTATCACACCTTCCAAGACTCAGGGTCCATTGTGGAAGAGGTGACATAAAGAATGTAAGAGCCAAAGGAAGGGTAGGACTCCTTACAACGTGCTCCTCCAGAAACAAAATGGCCTGGATATCCATGATCTCACAGTGCCTGACACTACCTGCAGAAGACCATCATAACAAGAGGAAAAGATCATGACATCAAAATAAAAGAGAGACTGATTGAGAGGGAAAAGGGATATGATGGAGAGTGGAGTTTCAAAGGGGAAAGTGGGGGGGAGGGAATTACCATGGGGTATTGTTTACAATTATGGAAGATGTCAACAATAAGAAAGAAAAAGAATTAGAAAAAGAAAAGAAAATTAAATAAATAAAATGGGCTGGAGAGATGGCTTAGCACTTAAGGCATGTGTCTACAAAGCCAGAGAACTCAATATGTTCAGATCTCCAGGTCCCACATAGCTAGACACACAGTGACACAAGAGTGCAAAGTCACACATGCACACAAGGGGGTACAGTTTTCTGGAGTTCATTCTTAGCAGGTTGAAGGTCCTGGCATGCCCATTCTCTCTCTCTCTATAGCTGCAAGTGAAATAACTCTAGTCAGAGACAAATCTCCAAAGCTGTCAGGGAGCACTGAACTCCATTAGTCCAGAGGTGGAATATGTTAATTCACCCTTTATTCACTCTTCACACATGTTAATTAAGCCAGATCCCGTTTCCCTTATCCTCTCAACTACCCTAGCCTCCTGGCCCTAACCTAACCCCCTGGGACACTCACATCTGGCCTCACTTGGCCAGGTGTCTGGTCCGGGCCTTGCTTCTCTCCCTGCAGGGCTGCCCAGGGGCCCCACTGGCTGCTACTTCTCCTAAAGGCAGGTATCAACAGGGAGAGACCTGGAGTCTGCCTCTCTGAGTTGAGTGACAAATTGCTGAGTTTTTGCTGGGGTTCTTATACCCATTTTTTTCCTCAGTCATCCTGGCTGCTGATAGCCACCTTAGGGTCAGTCATTCGTATATCAGCTCTCAGAGGGTCTCTGGTCAGTCTCTGGTCTTGGCCCCTGGTTGCCATGGTGACCTTGTCACTGCTGAGTGAGTGCCTCATTTCTACTTCTAACTATTGCTTCTAACAGTCCCCATTTTTACTTCTGATAATCCTAACCAGCAGCAAGTCTCTGGCATTCCAATTCCGCCCCTCCAGCTAGGCTGGCTACTCACAGTCCTGGAAAGCTTCATCCGGGGCCGGCAGCTCTCCTTGGCAGCCATCTCGTGGTCCCGGCATCTCCACTGGGTCTCTACTGCAGTCCACAGTTCATCCTCACAGCTCCATCTGCTCTCCATGCAGGCATCCAGCAAACCTGCTTCACACTGCCCATGGCCATTTCCAAAACACAAGACGGTGTTGCAAACTCAATGACCCTCTCTTTCCTGTATTTCTAATACTCCGTAATACCAGACGGGGTGCCAATTTGTTAGTGGGGGGGATAAAGCAGACTTTGAAGAACAGGACACTCCTTGAGCACTCGGGCCCCCTCAAAAGAATCCAGATTCTTCCCATTGCCCCAGTGCAGGTCAGCTGGCCCAATCTCAAAGGTTGTAATCTCTCATACAATAGCAGCTGAACAGGCAGCAGTTTCAGCCCAAAGAAAAGAGAAGCTTCTCTAACCAAAAGTGAGAGTACCATTAACATATGGGTATGAACATTAAGAGAAGTGCTTACCGGGCAGTTTGGAGAGCATAATATATGCATGTAGCCAGACAACAGAAGGTGTTACTTCCCTAGGGCTCATGACCTCCCAGCCATAGGCTTTTGACTCAGTTTTCAGTACCAGGGCATGGTCTCCAGTCCAATTAGAGAGCAGTTGGTTTCTCCCATAACAGACATGCCACTATTGCACTCATTGGCTCATTTGAACTGACTGGCCAATCTTAAGGCTTGCAGGGTCCAGTGCGGTTTAACACCATTGGTGACTTCTCTCTCCCATAGGGCTGCATGCAGCATAGCTCTTTCTAGCATTCTGACAGCTAGTCAACAGTGTGGAGGTTTTCAGCTCAGCTCCAGCTTGATTTCTCAGTGACATGCAGCTCAAGAATTTGGAGTCTTAAAAAAAAATTTTTTTTTTAAAAAGAATGTGGAGTCTTCAGCAACAGGGTCTTACTATCTAGTTCTATTGGGCAACCAAGAGAATTGGCAATGGCCTGTAATGTTTTGGGGGCATCATGGACCACCCTGGCCAACAACTCACTGGAAGGGACTTCTGGCACTGAATTATTTTTTCTTTTGTTTTTCGAGGTAGGGTCTCACTCTAGCCCAGGCTGACCTGCAATTCACTATGGAGTCTCAGAGTGGCCTAGAACTCACAGCAATCCTCCTACCTCTGCCTCCCCAGTGCTGGGATTAAAGGCGTGCGCCACATAACCTATGGTTTCTAGGCACACTATTCTCCAGGTCCATAGGATATCTCTGCATACCTAAATTTATTTTACTTATATTTTTTAACTTTTTCATTGGACTGGTAAGGGAAAAAACCTAACTGCAGTGAGTTTAAGAGAATACAGAAGAAAAGGAATTGGAAACATCTAGAAAAAAATGTCGAGGTTCTGCTATAAAAAGAAATGAGACAGGAGCTGGAGAGAAATGGAGTTGGGGAGAAGGGGTGTTTTACAGATGGTATGACAGCCTGCTCATTATGGCGGTTCACAGAGTGCAAAACTGAAGAACTTCTTTTTATATTTATTTATTCATTTGCAGGGACCACCATGGTCTCTTGCCACTGCAAACAGACAGCAAACGCTTGTAACCACTTTTTGCATCCAGCTTATGTGGGTGGCTTCAGGAACTGAACCCAAACTGGCAGACTTTGCAAGCAAGCAAGCATTTAATTGCTGCACTATCTTTCCAGCCCTGAAAAACTCCTCACACAGAAGAAAGAAGAGAACGCCCTGAATGAAGCATGAGGGAAGAGAGCCCGGATGGAAGATGAGCCTGCTCACAGTGCAGAGCACAGCACACGGCTGCCACCACAGCAGTAGACAGGTGTGCTTGTGAGAGGCCACTGAAGTTCTCTTCTCAGAAGCCCAGAAAGCAAGCTCATCCATCATCGGTAAGATGGAGTGTTGGGAAAACAGAGAAAAAGCAGGCAGGCGAACTCAGAAAACGTGACGAGTAAGCCGGGCAGCCTGACAGGCCCACTTCACTTACTGGTCATGAATTGAAAGTGACAGCAATCGTCAGAGCCCATGTGTCGTTCTCGGGCCACATCTGCTACACAGGCACAGGCAAAGGTGCTTCCTTTGAAATCCCTGCTGTGTTTTCATTGCTTTTTATTTGCGTGTGAGAGTGTACACGTTACCAGAGTCTCTTGCGGCCTGTCCAACTTTATGTGGGTGGCTCGGGAATTGAAACCAGGTTGGCAGGTTGGCAGTTAAAGTGCCTTTAACTGCTGAGCCATGTCTCCCCTATGCTGTGTTTTTTAAATTATATTTACTTATTTATTTATTTATGAGAGAAAGAGGCAGACAGAGAGAGAGAGAATGAGCATGCCAGGGCCTCCAGCCACCGCAAACAGACTCCAGATGCATGAGCTACCATGTGCATCTGATTTATGTGGGTTCTGTAGAGTCGAACCTGGGTCCTTGGGCTTTAACCACTAAGCCATCTCTCCATCCCTCTGCTGTGTTTTATACAAGGTTGAAGATGCTTTCCATATGTAGACCAATATTAACCCACAGGAGAAGGCATTTAAGGAAACTTCCTCGCTTGCTGATCATATCACTGATATAAGGCAAAAGCTGCAAAAACTGTAGATGGGACCTCAAACGCATGGAAACAAGTAGCAGATATGGATTTTGCTGTGTTTAACAACTGGGATCTAGGGAAAGGGAAAAAGGAACAGGAGGGCTGGAGAGATGGCTTAGCAGTTAAGGCGTTTGCCTGCAAAGCCAAAGGATCCCAGTTCAATTCCCCAGGACCCACATAAGCCAGATGCACAAGGAGGCGCATGCATCTGAAGTTCCTTTGCAGAGGCTGGAGGCCCTGGCATGCACATTCTCTCTCTCTCTCTCTGTCTGTAATAAATAAATAAATAAAATATATTTTTTAAAAAGACCATTCTCTCTCTCTCTCTCTCTCTCTCTCTCTTTCTCTCTCGTTTCTCTGCCTCTTTCTCTCTCTCAAATAAATAATACTTTTTTTTTAATGGGGCTGGAAAGATGGCTTAGCAGTTAAGGCACTTGCCTGCAAAGCCAAAGGATCCCGGTTCGACTCTCCAGGACCCACATAAACCAGATGCACAAGGGAGTACACGCATCTGGAGTGAGTTTGCAATGGCTGGAGGCCCTGGCACACCCATTCTCTCTCTCTCTCCCCCCCCCTTTGTCTCTGCCTCTTTCTCTCTCTCAAATAAATAATATTTTAAAAAGAAAGAAAGAAAAAGAAACAGGACAGAGAAAAGAGGTAAGCCAGAATGAAGGAGCTGGATGTGGGGGTGTCCTCAACAAAACCCGGAATGTCCAGAGAAAGCCTGGGAGACTTACCTGAAATGCACGAAGTCCCACACAGAGCACAAGACTGCACTGAGGTTCCACCAGGGCCCTGTCACCTCTGCCAAGGAACTGGCTATGACCCCAGCACTGGAGAATTCACTGTCCGAAGTCCTGAAGGAGAAGGGGACAGCCAAGACTCTGATGGCAATGAAGAAAAGGATGACGAGGGAGTCCTGAGAAGATGTTCCTCATCTCACTGGAGGGCAACAATGTCATCTCTAAAGTCCCTGCGCATAATTGGGGGAAAACTCAATTCCTAATCAACACGGAGGCAACTTACTCTGTTTTTTTAATGTTTTTATTTATTTATTTGCAAGGAGAAAGGGATAGAGAAAGAATGGGTGCACCAGGGCTTCTAGCCATTGCAAATGAATTCCAGACACATGCACCACCACATGCATCTGGCTTACGTGGGTTCTGGGGAATCGAACCTAGGTTCTTAGGCTTCTCAGGCAAGTGCCTTAACCACTAAGCCATCTCTCCAGCCCTGCTTACTCTGTTTTAACAGAGTTCAGGGATAAACCAACTTCTCAGTTGCAACTGCTATGGGAGTAGAAGATGAGAATAAGCATTATTTATTGTCTCAGAAAGCTGAGATAATAGCCACAATCAAGGCTCTGAAGTTAGGGAAGTAAAAGAAGGCAAACAGTTACACTGATGCTTAACGTGCCTTCACGGTGCTACATGCCCATGCGGCCTATGGAAAGAGGGGATTGCTTAATGGGAAAAGCCTCCTATTAAAGCACCAAGGGTTGGACAGTTGGCTTGGTGGTTAAGGCACTTGCCTGCAAAGTCTAAGGACCCAGGTTCAACTATTCAGACCCCACATAAGCCAAATGCACAAGGTGACGCAAGCGTTCAAGGTCACACATGCGCATAAGATGGCGCATGTGTCTGGAATTTGATTACAGTGGATGGAGGCCCTGGCTCGCTAATTCTCTCCCTCGCTCTCACTCTTGCTCGCTCTCAAAACGCATGGAAACAAAAAGAAGTCCTACAGTTACTAGAAGTTTCTCTCCCTAAGCAAATAGCAAGGACCACCAACAAAATGGTAGTGAGACTTCTGAGGGAAACAAAAGATAAAAGTGCTGATGAGGAAGCCAGGCCAGCTGCGCCCCTGTTCTACCCATGCTTCATCTTGGTCAAGAATTAGAACCAGGGCTGGGCTGATGGCTTAGAGGTTAAGACGCTTGCCTGCAAAGCAAAGGACCCAGGTTCAATTCTCCAGGTCCCACGTAAGCCGGATGCACATGGTGGTGCATGCATGTGGGATTCATTTGCAGTGGCTGGAGGCCCTGGCACACCCATTCTCACTCTCTCTATCTCCCTCTCTCTGTCTCAAATAAATAAATAAATAAATATTTTTTAAAAAAATTATAACCATGCCAGGTGTAATGGTGCACACCTTTAACCCCAGCACTCAGGAGGCAGAGGTAGGAGGATCGCTGTGAGTTCAAGGCCACCCTGAGACTACAGACTGAGTTCCAGGACAGCCTGGGCTAGGGTGAGACACTACCTCGGTGGGGGGGCGGGAGAAATAGAAGCAAGTATACCACTGAGGAAGCAATTTCCTTGGCGGGGGTGGGGTGGGGAGTGGGGAAGGACACAAAGAAAGTGATTGGTGGGTACCTGAAGGAAAGTTAGTATTACCCGAGACAGGACAATGGAAGGGCATAAAAGCCTTTCCTGACTCCTTTCATGTAGGACAGGGGGCCACCATGGCACAGGTCTTGGGGCTTTTATACTTTTTACACCTTTACAGGGTGGGTAGAAAACTTTCTCTTCCTGAACAGAGAAGTGACAAAATTATTGCTAAAAGAAATTATCCCTCACTTTGGGCTGCCTCTGTCATAACAAAGTGACAACGGACCCTCCTACCTCACAAATAAACCAGAGAGTGGCTATGGCATTAAGCACTCAATATTACCTACATTCTACCTGTAGGTCTCAGTCCTTTGGGTAAGGAGGAAGAGCTAGTCAAACCTTTAAAAGGAACCTCAGCCAAACTTTACCAAGAGATCTCGACAAGTATCTAACTCAGTCACCTTGATGAGGCTATGAAGCACCTCAAAGACAAAGTTAATCATTTCCCTTTTGAAATACTTTATGGGAAACTATCTTTATATAAAGACCTAATAGCAAGGGCAAATGTGGTAGCCCACGCCTTTAATCTCAGCACTCAGGAGGCAGAGGTAGGAGAATCGCTGTCAGTTTGAGGCCAGCCTGAGACTACAGAGTGAGTTCCAGGTCAGCCTGGTCTAGGGTGAGACCCTACCTCAAAAATAATGGGGGCCACAGAGATGGCTGAGCACTTAAGGCACTTGCTTACAAAGCCAAAGGACCCAGGTTTAATTCCCCAAGACCCATGTAAGCCAGACGCACAAGGTGATGCATGTGTCTGGAATTCATTTGCAGTGGCTAGAGGCCCTGGCGTGCCCATATATATATTCTCTCTCTTTCTCAATCTCTCTCTCTCCCTCTCTCTCTCCCTCTGTGTCTGCCTCTTTCTTGCTCTCAAATAAATAAAAAAAAATTTAAATATTTTTAAAAATTACTTTTAAAAAAATGTTGTCTTGTAACACACAAAGAATTGACAAGTGCAGCCGGGCGTGGTGGCGCATGCCTTTAATCCCAGCACTCGGGAGGCAGAGATAGGAGGATCGCCGTGAGTTCGAGGCCACCCTGAGACTATATAGTGAATTTCAGGTGAACCTGGACCACAGTAAGACCCTACCTCAAAAAAAAAAAAAAAAAAGAATTGACAAGTGCAGACACGGCAAAAGGGCATGTTATTCAAGTTTCAAGAAAGTAAAGCTGAAAGCTTCCAAGTTGGGATGTTCCAAGCATCGTAACCTGGACTGGGGCCTCTTATACCTTTGGAGATGTAAATCACACATCAAGCTAGGGTATTGGTTACTCTGAATGTTTATGGGATGCTCCTGACAGGTGGACAAAGTCAGACAAAGGAAGGTAGATTCCCACTGTTGGGTTAAGGGTCCAAGAAGGAGGAAGAACCATTTTGATGAGTCAGGTTTCAGTTCAGGCTAGAATCGTCTTTTCAGTCTTGCCAGACAGGTCGACAGCTGTGTTCTTTGGGCCTGTGTCCCCAGCTAGTCACCTACAAATTGAAGGTACCTTGCTCCAAATCTCTATCAATGGGATGAGGCCAGGGCAAGGGTCACAGGAAAGACCTTTGTGGGTTTCCATTAAAGACTGAGGAGAGGGGCTGGAGAGATGGCTTAGCAGTTCAGGCTCTTGCCTGTGAAGCCTAACGACCCAGGTTCAATTGCCCAGTACCCACATAAGCCAGATGCACAAGGTGGTGCATGTGTCTGGATGGAGTTTGTTTGCAGTGACTAGAGGCCTTGGTGCGCCCATTCCCTTTCTCTCTTTCTCTCCTCTTCCTCTGTCTCTCTCTCACACACAGAAATAAATAAAATAAAACTTAAATTAAAAAGAAAATTGAAAGCCGGGCGTGGTGGTGCACGCCTTTAATCCCAGCATTCGGGAGGCAGAGGTAGGAGGATCGCTGTGAGTTCGAGGCCACCCTGAGACTCCATAGTGAATTCCAGGTCAGCCTGGGCTAGAGTGAGACCCTACCTCGAGAAACCAAAAAAAAAAAAAAAAAAAAAAAAAAAAAAAAAAAAAAAAAAAAAAAAAATTGAAGAGAGGAGTGAGGTGCAAAAGAGCTATTTTATGTTCCCCACACAAAAGCTAAGAGAGCAGCTTGAAGGAAGAGCCCAGGGGAAACAGGTGTGTGACGGGCGAAAAATAACAAGTCTCCCAGACAGGTCCTAATTCCTCGAATTTATACGTGATAAGTTGTGCAGCAAAAGATTTTGAATATGTGATTAAAGGCTCTTGATGTAGAAAGATCATCCAGTTGAGCCCCATGTAACAGCAACAGTCATAAGGGGACACAGAAGCCGTCCCTTGTGATCAGAGGAGCAGGGGTTGGAGTCACGTACTTGGAAGACAGAGGGATGGGTGTGGCCGTGCAAACCTATTCGAAGTTAACCTGAGCTACACAGGGAGGGATACGGGCAGTCACCAGAAGCTAGAATAGGTAAAGAAACGTGCTCAACCACAGCCCTAGGAAGGAACAGCCCTACTGACCCCTCGGCTTTAGCCCAGTGAAAGTGATTTCCGACTTTCTATCCCCAGAACTGCTAACAGAATAAATCCATGTTTATTGTATGCTATTAAGGTCATTTGTTACAAAAACAATTAGAAGATAACACACCAATGAAGACGTGGTGTATGTAAAGGAGAGATCAAGGCAACAGCCCTTACGTTACCAGAGGCAGAGTCAGAGCCTGCGGCCATCGCAGCCCCAACAAACCAGGTTCCCCCATCTGTCCTTGATAAGCCGACTAAAAGAGAAATTAAAAGTGGAAAGCAGAAGAGGAAGCAGATATGTGGCCACATTGAGACGAAAGACAAAAGAGAGCCAATGCCGGGACACCCAAGTCTCCTTGGGAGTTCCTGTCTGACTTGAGGTTTAGGGGACCAGCCATATGCAAGCTGCAGGCAAGCTACATCTTGCCCGTCACCCTCTGGGCTCCAGTATCTCCTGCCAGGCGGTCTGACAAACTGTCCGCGCTCTGAAACAGCTCTTTCTGGAAGTTTCCCTTCCGGCTGGCACCAGGCTTCATCCTTTTGTTTCTCTCCCAGAATGAGATCCCTGGGGGAAATTCCAGTTCTTCGAGGCCATGTCTCCCTTTCCCTCACCTGTCACTGAATAACACAACTACCTGTTCGTCATGCATCTGCCTCCTTCTCTCTCTCTCTCTCTCTCTCTCTCTCTCTCTCAAATAAAGTATGTATATATAATAATTATATATATATTTATATTTATTATTATATTATTTATATTGTTAGTTATAATTCATATTTATAATTATATATAATAAATTATATGCTATGAATTATATGTAATATAATTATGTATAAATTATGTTATTTATCATATGTAATAAATTTTATTTTGTTTTGTTTTTTAAGACTGGGGATTACCCAGGCACAAAATGGCCTGGATATCCATGAACTTACAGTGCCTGACACTACCTACACAAGACCATCATAAGAGGAGGAAAAGATCATGACATCCAAATAAAAGAGAGACTGATTGAGATGGGGAGGAGGGGATATGATGGAGAATGGAGTTTCAAAGGGGAAAGTGGGGGGAGGGAGGGCATTACCATGGGATAGTTTTCATAATCATGGAAGTTGTTCATAAAAATTTGAAAAAGAAAAAAAAAGACTGGGGATTAACTTGCTGAACCTCAGCGAGAACAGCGTTCGCTCCCGCAGCCCGGCGGAAGTGGGCACCGGAAGTGGGCGGGCCGCGCCGGGGCTCGCCGGGACTGGTAGTTCGGGTCCTGGGCCCGGCCCGGGTGGGGACCGGAGCGGGCGGGGAGGCATGGGCGGGCCGAGGATCCCCCGTGGGAGGCGCGGCCCGAGGCCCCCGTGTGTCCAGCGGTGGGGGCGGGAGAGGGGGTCCGCTGTCCACCGCTGCGGCGACCCCGGGGCCCGGCTCCGAGGACGGCCCCCGCCCCTCACGGGTGTGGATTATTTCCAAGTGACCGGCCTCCTTGCAGAGATGCTTGCGGTGGACATTAGGCAAGCCAGAGGGGCTTGTGGGAGGGAGCCCTGAGAAGGACCGAGGTGTCCACTCCAGAGCTGCGCGCCTGCAGCCCAGGAACTGCTTGAGCTCCCCAGAATAAGGTTGGGGGAAGGGCTGAGGATGTGGTCACCACTTACTGGACGTGGTCACCACTTACGAGAGCAGGAGTCTGCCCTTCCATGAGGAGGAGATTATGACCAACTTTGGGGTAAGTTGACGATTCTTTCATCAAAAAATACCTTATCCCCGAAGCTAGACCCAGCGTTCCATTCTTGGGACAGGGAGCATCTGTGTTAAGGTGCCTGTCTGCAGTCAGACCCTGTCTCTGTGCTGTGCGCTTTTTACTGTCAGGCTTCCATGTGACACCTGCATTATTTTATACATGAGACGTATGATCGCATCGGGGGACTCTATGGCTAGTAAATTGTGTTTCTAGGTTCCGCACAGGTATCTGCTGACTGCAGGGGCCACCTTGAGTTTTCGCTGACTGCCCTGCTGTGGTGAACTAGGTCCCTCCTGGGAGCGCCCAGCTGTAGGGTACCTCTGCCTGATTCTCTCAAAGCCGGGCCTGTGCCTGCCAGACATTTCACTCGTGTGGGTTAACCTCTCGTTGCTATGACAAAAAATACCCGAGACTGGGGAAGGGGAGGTGGCTCAGTGGTTAAAGGCACGTGCTTGCAAAGCGCGCCAACCTGGGTTCGATTCCCAAGCCATCCACCTGACGCCACTGAATGCCAGATGCAGTCGGAAGCTTGCAGTTGTGGCAGCAAGAGACCCTGTCCAGGAGGTGAAGCCCAGATGATGCCTCCGCGTTGTCCTGCCCTCCTCATACGGGCCAAGGCACATGTACGCAGAGTAACTGATTGTTTAAATACCCGAGGTTATTGATTTATACATAGAAAAGATTTCTCAGCTTACAGTTTCAGTCCATGATCACTGGATCCCGTGGTTTTGGGCCTGTGAGGGGACCATATACCTTGGCAAGAGGATGAGGTGGAGGAGTTCTGTTCACCTTATCCAATATTGCCATTAAGGGCACACTCTCAGTGCCTCCTAAAAATACACCCTGCCTTTTTTTATTTTTTATTTTTTATTTTTGGCAGTGCTAGAGATCAAACCAAGGGCCACATGCTTGCTGAGCAAGCACTCCACCACTGAGATCTCACAGAGATCGGCCTGCTTGATGTGCACTGAGCAGTGCTGTGCTGTAGGGTGCGGGACAGACACCCAAGGGCCGTGTCTTCGCTCAGGGCCTTGCGTGCTTCTCTTGCCCACAGCCTTTCCGAATGGAGAGGTTAATCTTAAAGGGGGGTGGGGGACCAGAAAACCACCACCGCTCTCTCAGTTTTTTACCTTCTCCTCTGGTGACTAGCTGGGTAAGCCACAGCTCTCGTGGCCTGGCCGTCTTTGATTTCATGAGGAGAGTCCGTGATGCCTCCACCGCCTCAGGTGGGAGCCGCCTTGGCGATTCCAGTTTACAAGGGAGTGTTGCCTTCTGAAGAGGTAGCTGCTGGGCACACCCCTGGCACATAATTGAACTCTGGGCTCTGTTTGGCTCCTATCGTCCTTCCCATGTCCCGTCACTCTGCCTTTCGTAGTATGGCCCGTTGACCGGTGCCAGCCCATGAACGGGGCAGATGTAAGCACAGAACTTGATGGCAAATGATTGTTAAACAAAAAAGCTGTCGCTTCGCTGCAGTTCATTTGAGACGTGTTGCTCCCCGGGCCGGAGAGATGGCTTAGTGGGTAAGACATTTGCCTGCAGAGCCTAAGGATCCAGGTTCGATTCCCCAGTACCCATGTAAACCAGATGCACAAGGGGGCTCCTGTGTCTGGAGTTCATTTGCAGTGGCTGGAGGCCTTGGCGCACCCGTTTTCTCCCTCTCTCTCTCTCTCTCTCTCTCTCTCTCTTCTCCCCCTCTTTTTTTCTTCCTCTCTCTGTTTCAAATAAATAAAATATTTAAAAAAAATAGCCAGGTGTGGTGGCACATGCCTTTAATCCCAGCACTGGGAGGCAGATGTAGGATTGCCGTGAGTTCGAGGCCACCCTGAGACTACATAGTGAAATTCCAGGTCAGCCTGAGCTAGAGTGAGACCCTACCTCGAAAAACCAAAAAAAAGAAAGAAAGAAAGAAAAAGAACTGTTGCTCCCATCAGACTGAATCCTGGAGAGGAAACTCATTGACGTTAAGTATTTGGACTCCTTTTGTGGGCCAGGCCCTGCTTGAGACCTGGGGACAGTGCATTAGTAAATAAGCCAGCCTCTCTGTCTGTCCCAGAGAATTTGAGAGAGCTCTCACGTAAGAAAAAAAGTGAATACACAGGAAAATAGGATAAGGAGTATAAGTGTGAAGAAATTAAAATCAGGAAAATTATAGTTACTAGGTGTTCTGGATTAAACAGTTAATGAAATGCTTTTCTGAAAAGGTTGCACTGAGACCTGAATGATAAGGAGCCAAATGTGAGATGTGGAAAAAGAACATTCTGTGCAGAGGGCCAGCTAGCACAGAGGCCCTTAGTTGAAAATGAATTTGATGTGGTTCAGAGTCCTGCACAGTCACTGGGGCATACTGTCATCATAAGAGATGAATGTGCTGAGGTTCGGGGTGGGATGTTGTTATGGTCAGCTTCTCATCACTGAACAAAGAGCCAACCAGAAGAACTGGAGGAGGGATGACTTAGTGGTTAAGGCACTTGCCTCTGAAGCCTAAGGACCCAGGTTCGATTGCCAAGAACCCACGTAAGCCAGATGCACAAGGTGGCACATGTGTTTGGAGTTCATTTGTAGTGGCTAGAGGCCCTGGTATGCCCATTCTCTCTCTCTCTCCCTCTCCCTCTCTCTTTCTCTCTCTCTCTCTCTGTCATAAATAAAGAAAAAATATTTTTAAAAGAACCAACCAGAAACAACTTATGGGAGGAAAGGGTTTATTTCAGGCTTACAAATTCCAGAGGAACACCATTAATGGTGGAAGAAGCTCATTTTACAGATCCAAGTAGAGACACCAGCAGCAGCTAGCACCACAAAACAGCCAGACTTCAAACTGTCCTCCATTCGCCTTAGGACTGGACTTAAGTTCTGCTCCCAGTGACGACGCCCCCAGCCAGGCTGCTGGAGACTCAAGTTACTCACTTAATCACACGTACCTCAGGCTATGGGGGGAGGGACATAATTTCACATTCAAACCACCACAGGTGGTCAACTTGACGGGATTTACAATCACCATGGAAACACATTTCTGGACATGTCTGTGAGGCATTTTCTGGGTTAGGTTCATTGAGACAGGAAGACATTCCCTAACTGTGGGCAGCACCCTGTCCATGGGCTGGGTCCTGAGCTGAAAGAAAAGAAGAAAGTGAGCTGAGCAGCAGCATTCACTGCTCCCTGCTTCCTCAGTGTGGGTGCCACGTGACCAGCTGCTTCATGCCCCTACCGCCATGCATCCCACCACCCCCCATGAGGGACTGTACCCTCATGTAAACCCAAATGAACCCTTCCTTCCTTAAGCTAGTTCTTGTCAGGTGTTTGGTCACCAGCCAAGAGAAAGTAAGTAACATAGGTTAACAGGGACCAGGGCTGCAGGGCATTGTGGGTGAGAATGAAGGGTCTAGGTTTTACTTAATGCTCACTCAGAAGCCTCGGGCATGGCTTGTGCCTGGCCTGGTTTGCCTTTTCATGGCTCGCCCTGGCTGCTCTGTGTGACATTCACTTGCTGAGAGCCAGGATGGAAACGGCAGTTGGAGTGGAGGGGACAGGTGAGGTGGTGGCTGCCGGGGTGGCAGCAAAAATGGGGCAGGATGGAGATGCAGGCATTGCCGGTGTGTTCCGGGGAAGTGGGCTTGGCGATGGATGAAAGTAGGGTAAGAAATAACAGCTGGAGCTGGAGAGATGGCTTAGCAGTTAAGGCACATGCCTACAAAGCCTCAGGACCCAGGTTCAATTCTCCAGGTCCCACGTAAGCCAGATGCACATGGTGACGCATGCGTCTGGAGTTTGTTTGCAGTGGCTGGAGGCCCTGGCGTGCCCATTCTCTCTCTCTCTCTCTCTCTCTCTCTCTCTCTCTCATAAACAAATAAATACAAATAAATCTTAAGGGGAACAAAAGCATTTAGAAACAAAAGAAAGAAAGAAATGACAGCTGAGTGTGAGGTGTCCCAGATTGTGGCTGTTGCAGTTTTGGTGAAAGGAGGCAGAGATGATTGACACGGGCGTGATCAGGAAAGATGAGGTCAGAGTGTTTGCAGATGGATGTGAGCGCCGACATTTTTCAGGGTGAGCGGAGAGGACCTTGAGATGGCAGTGGGAGACAAGGAAATACGCTGGCTGTGAGTGACCGCTCCAGTGAGACAGCTGTGGGCCACTGAGCGTGGCTGAGAACGGAAGCTGCAAAGCGGCTGGAAAGCAAAGGTTTGTCAGCACGCTTAATTTAGTGCGTGTCCAAACCCTAACGTGCGTACCTCCCTTCCTTCCCTAATGCTCCCAGCTCCACTCTCTGCAGGTCATTTGTGCAGCTGCTGTCAGTTGTGTGGAGGGATTTGCTGTAGGTGCTAGGAGCAGGCACCTTGCAAGGAGGTGTGTGTGAACGACTCCCTAAGGAGGAAGGGTGTTACAAAGTAGAAAAATGACAGGAACTTCGTCTCAATGGTCATAAGCACTAAGACCCAGACACTGCCTACCAGAGCCTTTGCAAGCAAGCGCTTTTAACCTCCGAGCCACCTCTCCAGTACCCCAGAGCCTCCCTTTGTTTACTAATCCTTTTTGGCACAGAAGAGTCTTCTCTGAATGTCCTAAGCAGCTGAGAACTTCAGTTGGTAAGAACTGGAGAATGGAGGCTTCCATGATTCGTCTCAGAACCCAGACTCTGCGTTTGGCTGGGTTGTGGGCAGGGGAAGGATGGGAAACCGGCCTGGCTCTCTGCATAGGCCGCCAATCTCTGTGGCATCGCTCGCTGATACCAGAGCCTGCTGTTTTTACAAGCCCAGGAGTTCCCTGGTCTCTGCTCCTCTCCGCAGGACAGGCCCCACACATTAGAGTTGCTTAGAGGATACTGCATAAAGGATTATTTATAGCAACATGGGCTCTTTACAGGTGGCTTTAAGGGAAAAGAAAATGTCTCTCCCTCCCCAGCAACCATTAATTGGGAAGAAGTGAGACTTCGTGGATCCTGTTCTCCACCCCATGACAGAATGTTGTCAGGACCGATCTTGGGTAGACCTTGTGCTAGTTATCACAACTCCTGTGAGATCAAGGCAGAACTGTGGCCTGGCATGGGGGTGCATGCGTTAATCTCAGCACTCAAATGACCAAAGTTGGAGGAACACTGAATTTGAGGGGGAAAAATACAATATAATAATAAAATACAATGAGAGCTGGAGAGGTGGCTTAGCAATTAAGGCACTTGCCTGCGAAGCCTAAGGACCCAGGTTTGACTCCCCAGAACCCACGTAAGCCAGATGCACATGCATCTGGAGTCTGTTTGCAGTGGTGTGCTCATTCTCTCTCTCTCTCTCTCTCTCTCTCTCATAAATAAATAAAGATAAAATTCTAAAACAATAAACAAATAAAACGAAGGGGCAAAAAAGTACAACAGTGATGATACCGTGCTCCAAGGATAACATTCTTTCACACTGCAGTCCTTCCTCCAGCTCGCACTTTCTTTCTGCCCCGTCTTCCCTGATGTTCCCTGAGCCTTGGAGGCTGACACTGAAGCTTCCCTTGTGGCTGCGCCTTCAGCTTTGTTCTCAGCGTTTGACCAGCTATGAATCTCTGCGAAAAGGAGCTTCTCTGATCAAAGCTGATGGCAACACTGACCTGTGGGGTGTCAACATAACTCTTTAGGCGGCAGCATGGTCACCATCAGGTTCATTTAGCGTAGCGGTAGCTTCCCCACCAAGGGCCTGTGACCTCCCAAGCCATGGGCTTCTGACCAGGTTTACAATAGCAGATGAGGATTCGTTCCTGTGGAGTGGTAAGGCACATTCTTCACAACCATTACTGTGTGTGTGTGTGTGTGTGTGAATCAAACCCAGGGCTTTGCACAAGCTTGGCAAATACTCTTGCCCCTGAGCAGCTCCTCAAATTCAGCATTACCCCTTTTTTTCCTCTCTCCTTCGGAGTGTTCCTCTCTCCTTCAGTTGTCCTAACAGGCATATTTTCTGTGTACATTTTGCCTATTTTTTCATACCCTTTTTTTTTTTCAAAAGTCTTCCCAAGTTTGAGTTGAATGCCTCCATTCTGTGCTCTCATTGCTAGTTGAATACTCATATTATTTAACTTGATATTATCATTGTTGATACATTTTCTTTCATGCCAAGAAACTCTAACTTATTTGGTGTGATGGTTTGATTCAGGTGTCCCCCATAAACTTAGGTGTTCTGAATGCTAGGTTCCCAGCCAATGGAGATTTGGGAATTAATGCCTCCTGGAGGTAGTGTATTGCTGGGGACGAGCTTATGGGTATTGTTGCCAGTTTCCCCTTGCCAGGATTTGGCATACTCTCCTCTGCTGTTGTCCACCTGATGTTGGTGAGGAGGTGACGTCCACCCTCTGCTCATGCCATCGTTTTGCCCTGCCATCATGGAGCTTCCTCTGGAGTCTGTAAACTAAAATAAACCTTTTTTTCTCCACAAGCTGCTCTTGGTTGGTTGATTTCTGCCAGCAATGCGAACCTGACTGCAACTTAGGCAAAAAAAAAAGTAGAGTAACAGTTAAGTTAACATTTAATCAAAGTGAATTGAAATGAAATGTCATCTGTTGCAAAGATAGAGGATTCGTAGCCTTTGTCAGGAATGGTGAAAATATTAATTATGCCTAAAAAGAGAGAAAAAATGTCTGTCTTCTGAACCCAGCTCATCCTCCTGAGGTGAAAGGCATGTATATAACAACAAGCTAAGAGAAGGGGATGTAGCAGGGGGATAGAACACTTGCTAGTGTGCACAAGACCCTGGGTTCAAGTCCCAGCACCACAATTTAAAAAAAAAAAAAAGAAGGGTAGCTGGGTGTGGTGGTGGCATACACCTTTAATCCCAGCACTTGAGTGGCAGAGGTAGGAGGATCGCTGTGAGTTCGAGGCCACCCTGAGACTCCATAGTGAATTCCAGGTCAGCCTGGGCCAGAATGAGACCCTACCTCGAAAAAAAAAAACACACACACATACACACCAAAAAAAGGGCTGAGTGAAAAGGAGTACACACTGAATTTTGTCCAAGTTACCACATGTTCTAGACTTAAGCACACCTGTTGTGAGATCTAGAAGTCTACCCTTGGTCCTTATCACTAAATTCTCTGTTTCCTAGGAGACCTAAATGGACATTCTGTGCAGAATCTCTAAGAGAGGAACTTTCAGGAACTGCTGTGTGGGCTTTCCCTGCTGGCTGGTTTTAGAAGATGCGACGAGTCAGGACCTGTGAGTCAGGATTATATTGTGAGTCTTCAAGAAGAAATATACAGGCATCGTGAACTAGATTCCTCTCAGAAGGGAGGAGAGAGGCACCTTGCCATATTTCTAGAAACAAGAACCGTGTGGCGACTTGTGAAAGTGATTACAGAAGCACTGAAAGTGAAAAGTACTTGTCTTTGAAGTCCCAAACCAAATGTCCACACAGGACTCCTCTGTGAAGTTCTGTAAGATCGAACCTCTGGGGAATAATGGTCTCCTTGTAAGTGACAAAAGAACTAAGAGAAAAGGAATACGGCAGAAATCTCCTCCTGTGGACCACAGTTCAGAGAACCTTCAAGTTAAGCTTCCGTCTGATGAATCAGAACCAGTGTCTCCACTGTTTGGTGGCGAGGCAGCTTGCCAGAATGGCCAGTCTAAAGGATCTCTGGTTCCCTTTGACTGTCACAGTGGAGACATTTGTAGATGGAAATCACCGTTGGTTAGTTGCAGTCATCAGAGAGCTCGCCCAGAGAAATCCTGTAACTGTAATGACTCTGAGGAAATACCTGCCGCCAGCCCAGGTGGTCATCTTTGTGAGGGAATTCACACCGCTGAGAATCTGTACAAACGTGGCCAGTGTGGTAAGGACTACTTCAGTCAGAACTCAGAACTGCTGCTTCATCCAAGGGACCACATGGAAAGCAAGCCCCGCAGCCGCGGGCAGTGTGGGCAGGGCTTCCCCAGGAGCTCCAGCCTGCCCACCCAGCAAGCAGGCCGCACCGATGAGAAGCCTTACAGGTGTGACAAGTGTGGCAAGGGCTTCACCAGGAGCTCCAGCCTGCTCACCCATCACGCGGTGCACACGGGCGAGAAGCCTTACAAGTGTGACAAGTGTGGCAAGGGCTTCAGTCAGAGCTCAAAACTGCACATCCACCAGCGAGTGCACACCGGGGAGAAGCCCTATGAATGTGGGGAGTGCGGCATGAGCTTCAGCCAGAGGTCGAACCTGCACATCCACCAGCGGGTCCATACAGGAGAGAGGCCCTACAAGTGTGGGGACTGTGGCAAGGGCTTCAGCCAGAGCTCAAACTTGCACATCCATCGGTGCGTCCACACAGGAGAGAGGCCCCACCAGTGCTGTGAGTGCGGCAAGGGCTTCAGCCAGAGCTCGGACCTGCGCCTCCACCTCCGGGTGCACACCGGGGAGAAGCCCTATCGCTGCGGCCAGTGTGGGAAGGCCTTCAGCCAGAGCTCCAAACTCCTCATCCACCAGAGGGTGCACACCGGGGAGAAGCCCTACGAGTGTGGCCAGTGTGGGAAGGCCTTCAGCCAGAGCTCCAACCTGCACATCCACCAGCGGGTTCACAGGAAGGAGCCTCACTAAGCGCCATGAGCCTGCTTAGGCGTTCTTTGTAAAGGCCTGGAGGTTTTTCACAGTTGAGGATTAGATCCGTGGGAACATGCTTGTCTGCCATGCACGAAGCCCTGGGCTCAAGCCCCAGCACACCAAAAAATAATAATAATAAAAAAAAAATCCAACTTAATGCTTTTAATTCTCACCTTTGTGCTCTTCAAAGAAGAAAAATAGTCGGGGTTATTCAGACATATTCCCTCACTGAAAATCATCCCCCATTTAAGGTATCTGAGTCCCAAGCACTTTGTTACGCTGCGTAATGAGTGGGTTGTTCTCATTCCCCACGCGCATAGAGTGAAAACCCCTGCACGGTGCATTTCAGCCACTGTCACTAGGACTCTGTGTTCTATGTGTCACTTGTAACTACGAGGACTTTGCACATGTTTGAGTACGGCGCGTTCCCCACTGTTCATATTCTCTGGGAAATTAGAATTCATGCCTTTTCCAAATTATATGCTTGTTTTTCATGTTTCCTCTAAGTCCTGAGTAGCCCTTTCTAAACTATGATCATATAATAGGTCCATTTGACAAATGCGGGCCGGGCGTGGTGGCGCACACCTTTAATCCCAGCACTCGGGAGGCAGAGGGAGGAGGTTTGCCATGAGTTCGAGGCCACCCTGAGACTACAGAGTGTGAATTCCAGGTCAGTAGAGCGAGACCCTACCACGAAAAACCAAAAAAAAAAATATGGGGGTGCTAGAGGGCTAGAGGTGTAATGAGCATGGGGATCTCTCGTGTTTAATACAAAAATGGACATCAGTCTGTGGCCACATTACAAGGGTACACCCCCATAGTCTACTTTGACAGAAAGTTCAGCATTCCAACCCCCCACCCCGGAGCAATTCAGAAACATGGTTACAACAAGGACAAACCCAAAGCGGGCCGGGCCCCAGGCTGGAATGGGTGGAGGGCGCCTGAGCACAGCTGATCCCCGCGGGCAGGTTTCGGAGGCAGAAGTGGGGAGCACTGCACGCAGAACCTATGGCAGCCACTCAGCAGAGCTGCAGAAACCGTAATGGGGCCTCATAATACTGGCTCACAGAGAAAGGACTAAAAACAATGTGCTTTTGCCACACATGTCTGATCTCCAAGGACAGCATGAACATGCTAAGAAATTTTTGTTTCAAAAATTTACAAAACCCACATCAACAGCGAGGATAGGAGGAAAATCAACATGAGATCTCAGCAAAACTCTGGAAGAAGACGGAAGGGCGAGTGTTGTATCAGCAGAAGCAGGCATGATCTTGCCATTCACCTGGGCATGAGGGAGAGCAGCCAGTTTGGCTCCAGGCTGACAGGTGCTTTATGATATGGAGGATGGGAATGAGGCATGATGGGAAAGCCATGAAAATGATGGCCATTTCCATGTGGAGCATTCCCCTCATCCATGTATACATGTACTCCTCTCACCAACTGCTGTGTTTAGCCTGTTGGAATTACCCTCCAGCAAGACATGGGAAGGGTTCTGTCTGTAAAGGGTGAGTGACTGCAGGAGCTACATTCTGGATTTGGGGATGCAAAAGCTGTAGAAAGCTCTAATAGAAAACAAAGCTTCAGGGCTGGAGAGTTGGCTTAGTGGCTAAGTGCTTGCCTGTGAAGCCTAAGGACCCTGGTTCGAGGCTTGATTCCCCAGGACCCACGTTAGCCAGATGCACAAGGGGTCGCATGCGTCTGGAGTTCGTTCACAGTGGCTGGAGGCCCTGGAGCACCCATTCTCTCTCTCTCTCTCTCTCTCTCTCTCTCTCTCTCTCTCTGTCGCTCTCAAATAAATAAAAATAAACAAAAAGAAAAGAAAAGAAAGCTTCAGCAGAACCAGAGAGGAGGGAGTCCGCACAGCTGGTAAGGAGAGGGTGACGATGTGCGGCCAGAGGCCGAGGCGCCCACGAGGGGTCAGGGACAAGGCCAAGGAAGAGGTGCTGCCAAGCGTCCCCGGCGGGACTTGAGAGGGACAAGAGTGAGAAGCCATGGCGACCAGACTATAGAACTCTTCCTGCCAAGATGTCAATCGGTGTGCCAATTAAAGTGCCACCCGAGGCTGAGGCCACATGGTGACGTGTGAGACGAGCACAGGTGAGGGGTACGGGGGAAGCTCGTTGAAGCGGAGGGCAACATGAACTGCCAGATGTCCAGCACCACAGTCACGTGCAGAGGCGGCCGAGTGGCACAGCAGGAGCAAGTGCACATCCGCGTCAGCAAGATCCGCTTTCTGATTTTACCTGGCATGTTGAGAAATGTTCGAGCCCATGTTAAAGAGCATGGAAAATAAAAAAGCAAGGCTCGGGGACCTGGCCGTGGAAAAGCTGCTATCCTGAAGGCCCAAGTGGAATGGAGATAGTTTTCCCTCCTCCTTTTAGATGATCTAAAATAAAATAAAGCTTCAAAATTCATGAAATCAGCCTAATAAAACTGGAACAGAGGCAAATTATGCTTATATATTTCAATCTTCTTAAATAACCGATGAAGTAGACTTAAGGATGTGTAAGGTTTACATAACGCTATCCACTAATGTGACTCCACTACATCAGAACACTCCACTCAGTATACTTTCCAAGATCACGTATTGCGGACGATAAAACAAATCTTGGTCTGCGGAGAAAGGTCGGTGGATAAAGGCACTTGCTCTACAAGCCTGCTGACCAGAGCTCAGATCCCCAACGTCCACATAAAAGCAGGATGCCAAGTGAGTCACACCTCTGCAATCCCGGGGGGCCTATGGCAGTGGCATGCAGAGGCAAGAGAATTCTGAAGCGCATGGGCCAGCTAATCTGGCCGTACCAGCAGCATGGAAGGAGAGGACCAACACCCCACGGGTGTCCTCTGACCACACACACAAGACAAGTCTCAAATCCATGTAAGGTCTCTTCTCTCACTAAAATCGAAATGAGCACCTCAGATATTTGGAAATTAAATAATTCACTCCTAAAGGGGGTTAAGATGAAAGCAACAAGGAAAATTTGAAAACACTTTGATTTGGGGGGGGGGTTCTTTTTTAGAAAAAAAAAAATTATTTGCAAGCAGAGAGAGAGAAGATAGAGAGAGAATGGGCATGCCAGGGCCTCTAGCCACTGCAAATGAACTCCACTAAGCCATCTTTCTAGCCTGAAAATGACAATCTCAACAGATAGGGTAAAATACCTGTAATGCCACACTCGGGAGGCAGAGGTAGGAGCACTACAAATTCAGGACCAGCCTGCTCTACACAGTTAGAGTACCTCAATAAAACAAACAAAAAAGCAGTCTATAAAAGAATAGTACTAGGGTTGTAGAGATGGGTTAGCCGTTAAGCACTTGCCTGTAACTCCGGTTAGAGGCTCCATTCCCCAGGACCCACGTTAGCCAGATGCACAAGGTGGCACATGCATCTGGAGTTCGTTTGCAGTGGCTGGAGGCCCTGCTGTGCCCATTCTCTCTCTCTCTCTCTCTGCCTCTTTCTCCCTGTCTGTCTCTCTCAAATAAATAAATAAATAAATAAATAAAATTTAATTTAAAAAAAAGAGTAGTACTATATCATGGTGAAGTAATGCTTGTTCTAGAAATACAAGAAACCTTAACATTCAAAAGCAATGAAGGGCTAGGATATAGTTCAGTGGGTAGAGTGCTTTTTTGCATCTATGAGGCCCTGGGTTTGATCCCCAGCACTAAAGAAAGGAGAAGAGGAGAGGAGAGGAGAGGCCAAAGAAAAGAGCCGGGAGTGGTGGCGCACGCCTTTAATCCCAGCACTCAGGAGGCAGAAGTAGGAGGATCACCATGAGTTCAAGGCCACCCTGCTATCACCTAGTGAATTCCAGGTCAGCCTGGACTAGAGTGAGACCCTACCTTAAAAAATAAAAAAAATAAAAAATGAAAAAGAGAGAGAGAGATGAATCATTTGGAAATTTTACAAAGGTAGTGAGTGATATGACAGAAGAAAAAGACAATTGCAAAGAACAACAACAACAACAAAAAAAAAAGCTAAGCCAAGCCCTGTGGCTCCCAGGCACAGAGAGGATAAGGAGTTTGATTCAAAAGGTAAGCCAGGACCTTGGACACGCTCACAGCTCTCAGAAGCCTCAAATGAGCCTCAGCTTTTGGTGATCCTGGTTATTCTGTGAATGCTGTCACTCTGATGACTCAGGGAACTGTGGCCAGGAGCCACCTTGAGGGAAAGCCCAGTGTTTTTAAGACATCTGCTGGGTGTCTGAGAACAATGGAATCTGATCTCCCTGGCCTCAGGCTGAGAGACATCCCTGAGAGCACTGTGGACGGCAGGATGCTGACAAGCCAGATGGCGCAGGTGGCTCATGTCAGGCAGTGCAGAGCGGTGGGGACGTAGCCGCCCTGGGACCCGGAGCTCCCCATCAACGGAGAGCAGTGAGTCTGACATCCCCGACCTCCGGGGGCACCCGGCTCCCACCCAGCGCGGTAGAGCAAAGCCCGAAGCCCCAGCAGGTGGCCTGTGGCCGCTGCATCCAGCAGGCGATGGACAGATGTCGAGCAGGCTTCGCAGACATGAAGACAGGGCCGCTCTCTCCTGGCGCGCAGATCTCAGCGCTGCGCTGGCTTCCCACCCCCGGCACCCCAGAAGAGCGGCCATCAGAGACCCCCCGTCGGTGCACAAAGAAGGAAAGCTACTGCTAAGCGGAAACAGCCCTGGTGACATCAGATGCTCTGCCAGTATAGGCCGGGCACCAGCGCAAAGCATGGATCATGAGGGCATACAACTGACAGTTTCGTTTCTCTTCTTTTTCTTCCCCCCCCCCTTCCCCCAGGTAGAAACTTTCACTCTAGCTCAGCTCAGACTGACCTGGAATTCACTATGTAGTTTCCGGGTAGCCTCGAACTCACAGCGATCCTCCTACCTCTGCCTTCCCCAGTGCTGGGATTAAAGGCGAGTGCCACCACTCCCGGCCCATCACATACATTTTTTTTTTTTTTAGCTATACTTTGAGTATTTTTTAAAATATTTATTTGAGAGAGAGAAAGAGCGTGTATGGGTGTGTGAGGACCTCCTGCCACTTCAAAATGAACTCCAGGTGCATGCACCACTTTGTGCATCTGGCTTTTATGTGGGTATTGGGGAATTGAACCTGGGCCAGCAGGTCTTGCAAGCAAGTACCTCAAACTGCAGAGCCATCTATCCAACCCTGAGTTTGGTGTTTATTTGTTTTGTGGGATTTTTTTTTTTTTTTTTTTTTTGCTGGGTTTTTGTTTTGTTTTTGTTTTTAGAGGTAGGGTCTCAGTCTAGCTCAGGCTGACCTAGAATTCACTATGTAGTCTCAGGGTGGCCTCGAACTCATGGTGATCCTCCTCTCTTTGCCTCCTGAGTGCTAGGATTAAAGGCATGCGCCACTATGCCCGGCTGGTTTTTTTGTTTTTGTTTTTGTTTTTTCTATTTGAGAGAAATAGGCAGGGGGGGAGAGAGAGAGACAGAGTGGACATGTCAGGGCCTCCAGCCAATGCAAACGAACTCCAGATGCATGCGCCCCCTTATGCATCTGGCTTACGTGGGTCCTGGGGAATCAAACCTAGGTCCTTTGGCTTAGAAGGTTAAGCGCCTTAAACACTAAGCCATTTCTTCAGCCTTGTTTTTTTTTTTTTTTTTTTTTTTTTTTTTTTCTTTTTGAACAGAGAGAAAGTATGGGCTTGCCAGGGCCTCTTGCTACTGTAGACAAACTCTAGACACAAACACCACTTTGTGTATCTAGCTTTACATGGGAACTATGGGCTTGAACCCAGACCAGCAGGTTTTGCAAGCAAGCATCTTTAACCCCTGAGCCATCTCCCCAGCTCATGAGTATGTTTATTCTTTTATTTTATTTTTTGTTTTGTTTTTTGAGTTAGGGTGTCACTCTAGCTCACAACCTATCAATTACTGAGATTATAAGCAAACACCACCATGTGCAGCACTTGAGGGGATTTTTTTAAAGATTATATTTATACATATATGTATATATATGTATGTGTGTATATATATATACATACATACATATATATATATATATATGTATATATATATATATGGAGAGAGAGAGAGAGAGAGAGAGAGGAAGGGAGAGAGAGTGTGTGTGTGTGTTTTGTTGTTGTTGTTTGAGGTAGAGTTGCTATAGCCCAGGCTGAGCGTAGTCTCAGGCTGGCCTCAAATTCACAAAAGATCCTCCTACCTCTGCCTCCTGAGTACTGGGATTGAAGCATACTACTATGTCTGGCTATTTTATCTTTTATCCCTCTTACATATATGTTTCTTCTTGAATCTCAGTGGGGAATCTTCATTTTTCTTTTGTAATTTTATTTTTTTCTAATTTTCTGTTGTTTTCCACTTCATAGCATTCTTCACACATTCCCCCTTTTCTGATCTGTTTTGTTTTTTCAAGGCGATGTCTCACTCAAGCCCAGGCTGATCTGAAACTCACTCGTTAGTTCCAGTCTGGCCTTGAACTCACAGCAATACTCCTACATCTGCCTCCTGAGTGCTGGAATTAAAGGCATGCACCACTACACCTGGCAACATTTTCCTTTGTTTATATTTAAACACCCTTCCCTATTTTTCCCCTTTCCTTGCCTCCTTTTATCACATTCACTTAGTAGTTCAACATTTTTGCCCTAAATAATTATTAATTTCATAGGTCAATATACATTATTATATCAGGCAGTTTTATCTGGAGGACTAGAACCAAGTTTGTGTGTATGTGTGTGGCTACATGGGGGGGTGGTCTATTAGATCGGTTTACATAAAAGGGCCTGAGTAGTTAGACAATGGCCATCTGCATGCTGGCTTGCTGAGAACCCTGTAGCTGCCTGGCCCACGAAGCATGGAAGGCTTCCAGAGGGACGCTGGTATCAATCCACATTGGCAGGCTGAAGAAGTGGGAGATGGAGATCAATAGATTATTGCAGCAGCAAAGGATGGCATCACTCAAGAGAGAAGCATCCCCTCACAGACACGGGTGCACCTCCTAGGTAATTCCAGATCCCACCAATGTAATAATCAAGATTAACCATCACAGGGCTGAGGAGATTGCTGAGCAGTTAAGGCCTGTGAAACCTAAGGACCCAGGTTCGATTCCCCAGAACCCACGTAAGCCAGATGCACATGGTGGCACATGCATCTGAAGTTCCTTTGCAGTGGCTGGAGGCCCTGACATACCCATTCTCTCTCTCTCTCTCTCTCTCTCTCTCTCTCTTCCACCTATCCCCCCCAAAATAAATAAATATTTTTAAGAAAAGATTAACCATCACACAACCATCTCTTCTCAAACTTACAGCCATCCATATCTCCTTATATCATGCTTAATTTCCAAAGGAGAACAATAAGAAACCACAATTCTACCTGACATAACTATCCCACATACAACTGCAACCGTACTAAGTCTTTCCCCCAGAACACTTATTGTTTTAACATCCCCTAACAGTGGTTTAGATTGAAAAACACATAAATACCAATAATAACTTGATGGATGTTACATCACAATGTAAAAGATTAGGAAATAAAACACATGCACTTCATATATACATATATATAAATATTTATATGTATAAATTTATTTATGTATATACATATATATATATATATATAAAACTTTCAAGGCCACGCTGAGAATGCATAGTGAATTCAAGGTCAGTCTGGGCTAGAGCAAGACTGTACCTTGAAAAAACAAAAAAAAAAAAACAACACTTTTTTAATATATTTATTTATTTATTTATTTAAGAGAGAAAAAGAAAGAAAGAAAGAAAGAGAGGCGTAGATATAGAGAGAGAATGGGTGCTCCAGGGCTTCCAGCCGCTGCAAACAAACTCCAGACACATGTACCACCTTGTGCTTCTGGCTTACGTAGATCCTGGGGAACTGAACCTGGGTTCTTTGGCTTTGCAGGCAAGCGCCTTAACCACTAAGCCATCTCTCCAGCCAATGAAAAATATTTCTAACAAAATAGAACAGAAAAACATGGCAAGTTCAATCCTCATTCCTGTAACTGCTCATGTAGCCATAGTAGATATTCCCCCTACCTTCGGCAAGCACTTTAACATGCCTGGTGCTCCAACTGGAAAGGTGACCATTACCTTTATTCTTGGAAAGGCTGAACTATTTATCACCCTGCCTGGATTGAGTTGTTCTAGTTTCCCACAGACCTTAATCCCAGAACAAGGGATGCCCTAAAGGATCTCCTGAACTCCAGACATACTCTTCCTTTACCTCCGCTGTGGAGCAGTAGCCCTGTTTCTCCACGGTAGTCTGGATCGATCACCCCTGGTAACACTCACAGGCATCAGGAGACCAAGGCAGCCATGAGGAAGTCACAGCTTCTAGTTCAGTGCGGTGATTCTGCCTTCTGTTAGCAGCAATCTCTGCTGTGGAGCCCCGGGCATAGAGCTGCGGGGACAACAGAGCTCAGAGTGGCAGGGACAGGAAGCAGAGCCTGCTAGTGGATCCCTGGGGGTTGACAGCCAGTGACATGACTCCCATTGTGCCCCTTGGATCATGCAGCATGTATCCTGGCACAGATAGAAGGCCATGTCACTGCTTTATGAAGCCAGCTTCAGGGTGGTGAAGAACATGGGACCCCATGAGCAGGAATCCACTGCCCTACTTCTTTGGCAGTGAGGCGAGTTCCTTGGTCAGAAGCCATGTGTTTGGAAGACCATAGGCACGGATAGGTCGTTCTGTAAGTCTACGGATGGTCGTTACAATATGTGGAAGAAAGGCAAACTCATATCCAGAATAAGTAGTCCAGCAAGACAAATCACTGCTTTACCCATGGCCAAAGTGGCCTCATGAAGTCAACCTACCACCAGGTTGTTGGCTGGTCACCCTGGCGAATGCCCTATGGGCTGCGTGGGTACTGCCGCAGGCACACTGGCACCTAGCGGCAGCCACAGGCAGGTCCGCCTTAGACGGTGGAAGTCCGTGTTGTTCATGTATACCTATCTGAGGCCACGGTGGCCACTTGACTCATGGGTCCATTGGGCCATGACAGAGGTGGCCAGGGGAAGAGGTTGAACACTAGCTAGAGAGCCAGACACCTTGTCTCCTTGGTTACTGAAGCACTCCTCTGCCGAGGTCAGCCTCCGGTGAGTGTGCACATGGAACACAAATGCCCTCACAAGTACCTTTGCTCACTTGGAGAGATCTCTCCACCTGCCCCATCCCCAGTTCTCGCCAATTTCCAGTCACAGTGTTTCCAAGTCCCTGACCACTGCAGCCAAGTCATTGACTATACTCATGAATCAGTGTTTCTTGCACATCTGGCCATTTTTCCTTCTAAGCCAAGGATATTACCAATTTCACTACCTAACGTCCTGCCCACTGAGGATATTTCCTGTCTCCACTGTCCTCTGGCATTGTCCCAGAATGTAGTATAAAACTGCAACTGTCCACTTCTGCATAGCTTATAAAAACCATCTGTAATCCAGGCCCTGGACGTCTCTTCCTCGGTCAACCAATCATAGGGACACTCTGTGGGGCCACAGAGGACAGAAAACATTTTATCAGGTGTAGGCACACCATGTACACTTGGGTGAATTCTTCATATAAATTATTGGTACATTTAGGACCTGCTCCAGTCCAATCATGAATATACCATTTGATGATGGATCGCTGCTGTATATAGCCAACTTTGTGGCTCATTGGGTCAAATAACATGCAGCTCATGATAGGCAGCTCCGATTACTTTGTACCCCATGGTCAAGTGTTCATTTTCCTCTGAGGCACATGTAGTTATCTACAAATGACAGCAGAATCTTGTTCCAAAATCTCAAGGGTCTCTATTCTATTCACCTCTAGGGGTCTGTCAAAGGACTCAAATAGCACTATTTGTTGATGACACTTCAAGTACCATTAAGGTCTGCTGGATCACATGGCCCAAGTGACAGAACAGCCTGAACCTGTTGGAGAGTCTGTTCCTATTCTCAATCCCACTCAAAATTAGAAGCTTTGTTGTCGTTGTTGTTTTTTTTTTCTTAATATTTTATTTATTTATTTCAAAAGGAGAGAGACAATTGGTGCACCAGGGCCTCTAGCTTCTGCCAACAAACTCCAGATGCACGTGCCACCTTGTGCATTTGGCTTACATGGGTCCTGGGGAATTGAATGTGGGCCCTTTGGCTTTGCAGGCAAGAACCTTAACTGCTCAGCCATCACTTCAGCCCCAGAGATGTATTTGTGAAAGCAGATATTGCTGGGCATGGTGTTACACACCTGTATTTCCAGCCCTCATGCTACAACCTTCACTCCTAAGCCAGCCTAGGCTACACTGCAAGACAGTCTCAAGAAATGAAACAAGGGCTGCAGAGCTGTCTTAGCAGTTAAGGTGCTTGCCTACGAAGCCTAAAGATCCAGGTCTGATTCTCCACGTTCCATGTAAGCCAGATACACATGGTAGTGCATGCATCTGGAGTTCGTTTGCAATGGCTAGAGGCTCTGGCATGCCCATTCTCACTCACTCTCTCTCTGCCTCTAAATAATAAATCTAAAAAAAAGAAAGAAGTGAAACCAAACCAAAACTAGAATGAACAACAACAAAAAACTAAAACCCAGCTGCCTTGTCAGAGAGAGAGGAAGTCAAAATCCAAAGGCATTTCTAGCTCTTTACTGGGGATGCAGAGAATGCCCTAGAGGCTGAGCTCCATCTTTTCTGTCGTTGTTGTTTTGAGGTAGCATTTCACTGTAGCCCAGGCTGACCCAAAATTCACTATGTTGTCCTTAGGGCCTAGGTTTGATTCCCCAGTACCCATGTAAGCCAGATGCACAAAGTGGCACATGCATCTGTAGTTCTTTGCAGTGGCTAGAGGCCCTGGCATGCCCATTTTCTCTCTCTCTCTCTCTCTCTCTCTCTCTCTCTTTCTCTCTCTCTTGCTCTCCCTATCTATCTCTCTATCTCTATCTGCCTCTTTCTCCCTCTCAAATAAGTAATTAAAAATAAAATATTTAAGCCAGGCGTGGTGGCGCACGCCTTTAATCCCAGTACTCAGGAGGCAGAGGTAGGAGGATCGCTGTGAGTTTGAGACCACTCTGAGAGTACATAGTGAATTCCAGGTCAGCCTGGGATAGAGTGAGACCCTACCTTGAAAAACCAAAAAATTAAAAATAAATTAATTAATTAAATTTGAAAGAATTATGAGAAACTTGGTTCCTCAACCAAGACAATTCTGGAACTGGGCAAGGCACACTTCAGTCAATTCCTAATGAACAGGGATCCTGACCATTCATTGGTGCTTTTTTTTTTTTTTGGTTTTTCCAGGTAGGGTCTCACTCTATCCCAGGCTGACCTGGAATTCACTATGGAGTCTCAGGGTGGCCTCACTCACGGCGATCCTCCTACCTCTGCCTCCCGAGTGCTGGGATTAAAGGCGTGCGCCACCATGCCCAGCTCATTGGTGCTTTTAAAAGACTCCAGTAGAGAGGATGTTTTCTACACGAGACCCTTGTATTCTTCCTCTTCCCCTTCACATTTGATTCCTATTGATTTATTTCTGGATATACCCGTCACAAATAGGACAAATTTTATCCTCAAATATTAAAGAAAAGAAGATGATTTCTCATTCATATGGCTTGAATCTGAATGGCAGGTGTGAAGTGTGGCCAGAAAACGGAAGTATTAATTACAATACTACTTTACAACTGGATCTCTTGTAAATGAATGTGCACAGGGCCAGAGATACCTTACATACAAGTTTGTTTTTTTTTTTTTGTTTTGTTTTGTTTTTTACTTTAAGACCTATGTTTTTGGAAGCAATGTAAATTAAATCCATGAATAATTCCCAAGATGAAACTTCCTGAACTGGGAGAGCCTCCTTCTTTACAGCCCCCTTCTGCTATATTGAGAGCTAAACATTTGGCAATATCACCACCTCCTGGACAAGTAAGTCCAGTGCAGTCATAGCCAGGATCTTTTTTTATTTACTGACAACTTCCATAATTATAGAAAGTAAACCCTCCACTTGCCCACTTCCCCTTCACAAATCCACTCCCCATTATATCTCCTCCCCCTCTGAATTAGTCTCTATTTTATTTTGACGTCATCATCTTTTCTTCCTATGATGAGGGTCTTGTGTAGGCCAGGCACTGTGCGGTCATGGACATTTTGTGTCTGGAACACTGCATTGTAAGCAGTCTCACTCTTCCTTTGGCTCTTACGTTCTTTCCGCCACCTCTTCCACAATGGACCCTGAGCCTTGGAAAGATGATAGAGATATTTCAGTGCTGAGTACTCCTCCGTCACATCTCAGCACTATGGTGCCTTTTGAGTCATCCCAGTGGTCACTGCCATCTGAAAAGAGAAGCTTCTCTAACCAAAAGTGAGAGTAGCCAGGCGTGGTGGCGCAGGCCTTTAATCCCAGCACTCGGGAGGCAGAGGTAGGAGGATAACAGTGAGTTTGAGGCCACCCTGACACTACATAGTGAATTCCAGGTCAGCCTAGACTAGAGTGAAACCCTACCTTGAAAAACCAAAAAAAAAAAAAGTGAGAGTAGCATTAACATATGGATATGAACATTCAGAAAAAAAGAGCTTACAGGGCAGAACATAATACATGCATTTAGCCAGACAACAGGAGGCATTACAGCCCTACCATAGGCTTTTAACTGGGTTCTCAGTACCAGGCATGTATTCCCTCCCATGGAACAGGCCTCCAGTCAAAGTAGAGAGCAGGTAGTTTACCCCATGATAGAGATGCCACTGTTGCACCCGTTGGCTCATTTGGCCTGGCTGGCCAAACTTAAGGCTGGCGGTGTGCACTGTTGTCACTGATGACGACTGCTCTCTCCCATAGGGCTGCATGCAGCACAGCTTTTCCCAGCTGTCAGTCAGCTGGTCTACCGAGAGGAGGCTTTCAGCTCAGCTCCACCTTGTTTTCACAGTGACCATGTAGCCCAAGCATGTGGAGTCTTCAGCAATACTGTCTTACCATCTATTTCTGGTGGGAAACCAACTGCCTTAGCAGGGTTCTCTAGAGGAATAGAACCAATAGAATGAATTGTATGAAAAGGGAATTTATTGGATTATCTTACAGCAGTCCAGCAATAGCAGTTAGAGGCCCGAAAGACAAGGAACCCGGTAGCTGCTCAGTCCACAAGGCTGAATGCCTCAGCAGTCCCAATCCAGCACTGAAGGACTGGAGGCTTCCTGGAGAGACACTACTCTTCAGTCTGCACTAATCTTCATTCCATGCTGATCTTCAGTCTGAGAAGGAGGTGCAGTTAGGGTGACTGGACCCCTGAAGGTAAAAAAGGCAGAAAAGTTTGCACTTGCTCGAAATGAAGGATGATCTGACTTCTTATCTCTTGCCTAGGTCCCTAGACCTGTTTTTCCACAAACAACCAGGACCCCTCCTGGGAGGGAGGTCTTTCTTTTTTTTTTTTTTTTTTTTTTTTTTTTTTGGTTTTTCGAGGTAGGGTCTCACTCTAGCCCAGGCTGACCTGGAATTCACTATGGAGTCTCTCAGGGTAGCCTCGAACTCACAGCAATCCTCCTACCTCTGCCTCCCGAGTGCTGGGATTAAAGGCGTGCGCCACCACGCCCGGCTGAGGGAGGTCTTTCATAGGATTTAAACATTGTGATTAATCTAGTTCAGCCCCCAAAACTCGGTGCCAAGTCTAGCCTCTTCCTGAGACAGCCCCTAGCCCTGACCAACCAGCTGTCGCTCTGGTTCACCTGAACCGGAAGTCAGCCCACCACTCTAAGGTCATAAATACCTTTGCAAGGGGAGGGCAGGTTCTCAAGCCACTTGGGAACTTCCAGCTATGGATAAGTTTTTCCCTCAGCTGAGCCTGGGCTGGCTCTGTCCATGCCCAGGTCCAGACCCACTTGGCAGGGTCCCTACCCCTTACTCTCCACATGGGCTCCTTTATTCCCTCCAGCAACCCACATGGCAGGAGCTCCTTGAACTTTCCTTTCTTTTTCTTTCCATGCTTTCTCTCCAGGACCTCCACATGGGATCTCTAGCCATGTGGGTGCCTTTCCTTGGCTCTACACTTCCCTCAATAAATACAATAATAAACCGGATTTGGTGGCGCACACCTTTAATCCCAGAACTCAGAGGCAGAGGTAGGAGGATCGCTATAAATTCGAGGCCATCCTGAGACTACATAGTGAATTCCAGGTCAGCCTGAGCTAGAATGAACCCTACCTCGAACCCCCCCAAAAAACATTGAACACCAGAACACATGGTACCATACCTTTGTGCATCTGGCCTTACGTAATCCTGGGGAACTGAACCTGGGTTCTTTGGCTTTGCAGGCAAGCGCCTTAACCACTAAGCCATCTCTCCAGCCAATGAAAAATATTTCTAACAAAATAGAACAGAAAAACATGGCAAGTTCAATCCTCATTCCTGTAACTGCTCATGTAGCCATAGTAGATATTCCCCCTACCTTCGGCAAGCACTTTAACATGCCTGGTGCTCCAACTGGAAAGGTGACCATTACCTTTATTCTTGGAAGGCTGAACTATTTATCACCCTGCCTGGATTGAGTTGTTCTAGTTTCCCACAGACCTTAATCCCAGAACAAGGGATGCCCTAAAGGATCGCCTGAACTCCAGACATACTCTTCCTTTACCTCCGCTGTGGGAGCAGTAGCCCTGTTTCTCCCACGGTAGTCTGGATCGATCACCCCTGGTAACACTCACAGGCATCAGAGGACCAAGGCAGCCATGAGGAAGTCACAGCTTCTAGTTCAGTGCGGTGATTCTGCCTTCTGTTAGCAGCAATCTCTGCTGTGGAGCCCCGGGCATAGAGCTGCGGGGACAACAGAGCTCAGAGTGGCAGGGACAGGAAGCAGAGCCTGCTAGTGGGTCCCTGGGGGTTGACAGCCAGTGACATGACTCCCATTGTGCCCCTTGGATCATGCAGCATGAATCCTGGCACAGATAGAAGGCCATGTCACTGCTTTATGAAGCCAGCTTCAGGGTGGTGAAGAACATGGGACCCCATGAGCAGGAATCCACTGCCCTACTTCTTTGGCAGCGAGGCGAGTTCCTTGGTCAGAAGCCATGTGTTTGGAAGACCATAGGCACGGATAGGTCGTTCTGTAAGTCTATGGATGGTCATTACGTTATGTGGAAGAAAGGCAAACTCATATCCAGAATAAGTAGTCCAGCAAGACAAATCACTGCTTTACCCATGGCCAAAGTGGCCTCATGAAGTCAACCTACACCAGGGTTGTTGGCTGGTCACCCTGGCGAATGCCCTATGGGCTGCGTGGGTACTGCCGCAGGCACACTGGCACCTAGCGGCAGCCACAGGCAGGTCCGCCTTAGACGGTGGAAGTCCGTGTTGTTCATGTATACCTATCTGAGGCCACGGTGGCCACTTGACTCATGGGTCCATTGGGCCAAGGACCAGAGGTGGCCAGGGGAAGAGGTTGAACACTAGCTAGAGAGCCAGACACCTTGTTCCTTGGTTACTGAAGCACTCCTCTGCCGAGGTCAGCCTCCGGTGAGTGTGCACATGGAACACAAATGCCCTCACAAGTACCTTTGCTCACTTGGAGAGATCTCTCCACCTGCCCCATCCCCAGTTCTCGCCAATTTCCAGTCACAGTGTTTCCAAGTCCCTGACCACTGCAGCCAAGTCATTGACTATACTCATGAATCAGTGTTTCTTGCACATCTGGCCATTTTTCCTTCTAATCCAAGGATATTACCAATTTCACTACCTAACGTTCTGCCCACTGAGGATATTTCCGGTCTCCACTGTCCTCTGGCATTGTCCCAGAATGTAGTATAAAACTGCAACTGTCCACTTCTGCATAGCTTATAAAAACCATCTGTAATCCAGGCCCTGGACGTCTCTTCCTCAGTCAACCAATCATAGGGACACTCTGTGGGGCCACAGAGGACAGAAAACATTTTATCAGGTGTAGGCACACCATGTACACTTGGGTGAATTCTTCATATAAATTATTGGTACATTTAGGACCTGCTCCAGTCCAATCATGAATATACCATTTGATGATGGATCGCTGCTGTATATAGCCAACTTTGTGCTCATTGGTCAAATAACATGCAGCTCATGATAGGCACTCCGATTACTTTGGACCCCATGGTCAAGTGTTCATTTTCCTCTGAGGCACATGTAGTAATCTACAAATGACAGCAGAATCTTGTTCCAAAATCTCAAGGGTCTCTATTCTATCACCTCTAGGGGTCTGTCAAAGGCCTCAAATAGCACTATTTGTTGATGACACTTCAAGTACCATTAAGGTCTGCTGGATCACATGGCCCAAGTGACAGAACAGCCTGAACCTGTTGGAGAGTCTGTTCCTATTCTCAATCCCACTCAAAATTAGAAGCTTTGTTGTTGTTGTCATTGTTGTTTCGAGGTAGCATTCACTGTAGCCCAGGCTGACCCAAAATTCACTATGTTGTCCCTAGGGCCTAGGTTTGATTCCCCAGTACCCATGTAAGCCAGATGCACAAAGTGGCACATGCATCTGTAGTTCTTTGCAGTGGCTAGAGGCCCTGGCATGCCCATTTTCTCTCTCTCTCTCTTTCTCTCTCTCTTGCTCTCCCTATCTATCTCTCTATCTCTATCTGCCTCTTTCTCCCTCTCAAATAAGTAATTAAAAATAAAATATTTAAGCCAGGCGTGGTGGCGCACGCCTTTAATCCCAGTACTCAGGAGGCAGAGGTAGGAGGATCGCTGTGAGTTTGAGACCACTCTGAAGTACATAGTGAATTCCAGGTCAGCCTAGACTAGAGTGAAACCCTACCTTGAAAAACCAAAAAATTAAAAATAAATTAATTAATTAAATTTGAAAGAATTATGAGAAACTTGGTTCCTCAACCAAGACAATTCTGGAACTGGCAAGGCACACTTCAGTCAATTCCTAATGAACAGGGATCCTGACATTCTTGGTGCTTTTTTTTTTTTTTGGTTTTTCCAGGTAGGGTCTCACTCTATCCAGGCTGACCTGGAATTCACTATGGAGTCTCAGGGTGGCCTCGAACTCACAGCAATCCTCCTACCTCTGCCTCCCGAGTGCTGGGATTAAAGGCGTGCGCCACCATGCCCAGCTCATTGGTGCTTTTAAAAGACTCCAGTAGAGAGGATGTTTTTTCTACACGAGACCCTTGTATTCTTCCTCTTCCCCTTCACATTTGATTCCTATTGATTTATTTTTGGATATACCCGTCACAAATAGGACAAATTTTATCCTCAAATATTAAAGAAAAGAAGATGATTTCTCATTCATATGGCTTGAATCTGAATGGCAGGTGTGAAGTGTGGTCAGAAAACGGAAGTATTAATTACAATACTGCTTTACAACGGATCTCTTTGTAAATGAATGTGCACAGGGCCAGAGATACCTTACATACAAGTTTGTTTTTTTTTTTTTTGTTTTTTTTTTTTACTTTAAGACCTATGTTTTTGGAAGCAATGTAAATTAAATCCATGAATAATTCCCAAGATGAAACTTCCTGAACTGGGAGAGCCTCCTTCTTTACAGCCCCCTTCTGCTATATTGAGGGCTAAACATTTGGCAATATCACCACCTCCTGGACAAGTAAGTCCAGTGCAGCCATAGCCAGGATCTTTTTTTATTTACTGACAACTTCCATAATTATAGAAAGTAAACCTCCACTTGCCCACTTCCCTTCACAAATCCACTCCCCATTATATCTCCTCCCCCTCTGAATTAGTCCTCTATTTTATTTTGACGTCATCATCTTTTCTTCCTATGATGAGGGTCTTGTGTAGGCCAGTGGCACTGTGCGGTCCTGGACATTTTTGTGTCTGGAACACTGCATTGTAAGCAGTCTCACTCTTCCTTTGGCTCTTACGATTTCTTTCCGCCACCTCTTCCACAATGGACTCTGAGCCTTGGAAAGATGATAGAGATATTTCAGTGCTGAGTACTCCTCCGTCACATCTCAGCACTATGGTGCCTTTTGAGTCATCCCAGTGGTCACTGCCATCTGAAAAGAGAAGCTTCTCTAACCAAAAGTGAGAGTAGCCAGGCGTGGTGGCGCAGGCCTTTAATCCCAGCACTCGGGAGGCAGAGGTAGGAGGATAACAGTGAGTTTTGAGGCCACCCTGACACTACATAGTGAATTCCAGGTCAGCCTGGGCTAGAGTGAGACCCTACCTTGAAAAACCAAAAAAAAAAAAAGTGAGAGTAGCATTAACATATGGATATGAACATTCAGAAAAAAAGAGCTTACAGGGCAGAACATAATACATGCATTTAGCCAGACAACAGGAGGCATTACAGCCCTACCATAGGCTTTTAACTGGGTTCTCAGTACCAGGCATGTATTCCCTCCCATGGAACAGGCCTCCAGTCAAAGTAGAGAGCAGGTAGTTTACCCCATGATAGAGATGCCACTGTTGCACCCGTTGGCTCATTTGGCCTGGCTGGCCAAAACTTAAGGCTGGCGGTGTGCACTGTTGTCACTGATGACGACTGCTCTCTCCCATAGGGCTGCATGCAGCGCAGCTTTTCCCAGCTGTCAGTCAGCTGGTCTACCGAGAGGAGGCTTTCAGCTCAGCTCCACCTTGTTTTCACAGTGACCATGTAGCCCAAGCATGTGGAGTCTTCAGCAATACTGTCTTACCAACTATTTCTGGTGGGAAACCAACTGCCTTAGCAGGGTTCTCTAGAGGAATAGAACCAATAGAATGAATTGTATGAAAGGGAATTTATTGGATTATCTTACAGCAGTCCAGCAATAGCAGTTAGAGGCCCGAAAGACAAGGAACCCGGTAGCTGCTCAGTCCACAAGGCTGAATGCCTCAGCAGTCCCAATCCAGCACTGAAGGACTGGAGGCTTCCTGGAGAGACACAACTCTTCAGTCTGCACTAATCTTCATTCCATGCTGATCTTCAGTCTGAGAAGGAGGTGCAGTTAGGGTGACTGGACCCCTGAAGGTAAAAAAAAAAAGGCAGAAAAGTTTGCACTTGCTCGAAATGAAGGATGATCTGACTTCTTATCTCTTGCCTAGGTCCCTAGACCTGTTTTTCCACAAACAACCAGGACCCCTCCTGGGAGGGAGGTCTTTCTTTTTTTTTTTTTTTTTTTTTTTTGGTTTTTCGAGGTAGGGTCTCACTCTAGCCCAGGCTGACCTGGAATTCACTATGGAGTCTCAGGGTGGCCTCGAACTCACAGCAATCCTCCTACCTCTGCCTCCCGAGTGCTGGGATTAAAGGCGTGCGCCACCATGCCCAGCTCATTGGTGCTTTTAAAAGACTCCAGTAGAGAGGATGTTTTCTACACGAGACCCTTGTATTCTTCCTCTTCCCCTTCACATTTGATTCCTATTGATTTATTTTTGGATATACCCGTCACAAATAGGACAAATTTTATCCTCAAATGATTAAAGAAAAGAAGATGATTTCTCATTCATATGGCTTGAATCTGAATGGCAGGTGTGAAGTGTGGTCAGAAAACGGAAGTATTAATTACAATACTGCTTTACAACTGGATCTCTTGTAAATGAATGTGCACAGGGCCAGAGATACCTTACATACAAGTTTGTTTTTTTTTTTTTTTTTTTTTTACTTTAAGACCTATGTTTTTGGAAGCAATGTAAATTAAATCCCTGAATAATTCCCAAGATGAAACTTCCTGAAACTGGGAGAGCCTCCTTCTTTACAGCCCCCTTCTGCTATATTGAGAGCCTAAACATTTGGCAATATCACCACCTCCTGGACAAGTAAGTCCAGTGCAGTCATAGCCCAGGATCTTTTTTTTATTTACTGACAACTTCCATAATTATAGAAAATAAACCATGATAATTCCCTCCACTTGCCCACTTCCCCTTCACAAATCCACTCCCCATTATATCCCCTCCCCCTCTGAATTAATCTCTATTTTATTTTGACGTCATCATCTTTTCTTCCTATGATGAGGGTCTTGTGTAGGCCAGGCACTGTGCGGTCATGGACATTTTGTGTCTGGAAGACTGCATTGTAAGCAGTCTCACTCTTCCTTTGGTTCTTATGTTCTTTCCGCCACCTCTTCCACAATGGACTCTGAGCCTTGGAAAGATGATAGAGATATTTCAGTGCTGAGTACTCCTCCGTCACATCTCAGCACTATGGTGCCTTTTGAGTCATCCCAGTGGTCACTGCCATCTGAAAAGAGAAGCTTCTCTAACCAAAAGTGAGAGTAGCCAGGCGTGGTGGCACACGCCTTTAATCCCAGCACTTGGGAGGCAGAGGTAGGAGGATAACAGTGAGTTTGAGGCCACCCTGACACTACATAGTGAATTCCAGGTCAGCCTAGACTAGAGTGAAACCCCTACCTTGAAAAACCCAAAAAAAAAAAAAAAAAAAAAAAGTGAGAGTAGCATTAACATATGGATATGAACATTCAGAAAAAAAGAGCTTACAGGGCAGAACATAATACATGCATTTAGCCAGACAACAGGAGGCATTACAGCCCTACCATAGGCTTTTAACTGGGTTCTCAGTACCAGGCATGTATTCCCTCCCACGGAACAGGCCTCCAGTCAAAGTAGAGAGCAGGTAGTTTACCCCATGATAGAGATGCCACTGTTGCACCCGTTGGCTCATTTGGCCTGGCTGGCCAAACTTAAGGCTGGCGGTGTGCACTGTTGTCACTGATGACGACTGCTCTCTCCCATAGGGCTGCATGCAGCACAGCTTTTCCCAGCTGTCAGTCAGCTGGTCTACCGAGAGGAGGCTTTCAGCTCAGCTCCACCTTGTTTTCACAGTGACCATGTAGCCCAAGCATGTGGAGTCTTCAGCAATACTGTCTTACCATCTATTTCTGGTGGGAAACCAACTGCCTTAGCAGGGTTCTCTAGAGGAATAGAACCAATAGAATGAATTGTATGAAAAGGGAATTTATTGGATTATCTTACAGCAGTCCAGCAATAGCAGTTAGAGGCCCGAAAGACAAGGAACCCGGTAGCTGCTCAGTCCACAAGGCTGAATGCCTCAGCAGTCCCAATCCAGCACTGAAGGACTGGAGGCTTCCTGGAGAGACACTACTCTTCAGTCTGCACTAATCTTCATTCCATGCTGATCTTCAGTCTGAGAAGGAGGTGCAGTTAGGGTGACTGGACCCCTGAAGGTAAAAAGGCAGAAAAGTTTGCACTTGCTCGAAATGAAGGATGATCTGACTTCTTATCTCTTGCCTAGGTCCCTAGACCTGTTTTTCCACAAACAACCAGGACCCCTCCTGGGAGGGAGGTCTTTCTTTTTTTTTTTTTTTTTTTTTTTTTTTTTTGGTTTTTCGAGGTAGGGTCTCACTCTAGCCCAGGCTGACCTGGAATTCACTATGGAGTCTCTCAGGGTAGCCTCGAACTCACAGCAATCCTCCTACCTCTGCCTCCCGAGTGCTGGGATTAAAGGCGTGCGCCACCACGCCCGGCTGAGGGAGGTCTTTCATAGGATTTAAACATTGTGATTAATCTAGTTCAGCCCCCCAAAACTCGGTGCCAAGTCTAGCCTCTTCCTGAGACAGCCCCTAGCCCTGACCAACCAGCTGTCGCTCTGGTTCACCTGAACCGGAAGTCAGCCCACCACTCTAAGGTCATAAATACCTTTGCAAGGGAAGGGCAGGTTCTCAAGCCACTTGGGAACTTCCAGCTATGGATAAGTTTTTCCCTCAGCTGAGCCTGGGCTGGCTCTGTCCATGCCCAGGTCCAGACCCACTTGGCAGGGTCCCCCTACCCCTTACTCTCCACATGGGCTCCTTTATTCCCTCCAGCAACCCACATGGCAGGAGCTCCTTGAACTTTCCTTTCTTTTTCTTTCCATGCTTTCTCTCCAGGACCTCCACATGGGATCTCTAGCCATGTGGGTGCCTTTCCTTGGCTCTACACTTCCCTCAATAAATACAATAATAAACCGGATTTGGTGGCGCACACCTTTAATCCCAGAACTCAGGAGGCAGAGGTAGGAGGATCGCTATAAGTTCGAGGCCATCCTGAGACTACATAGTGAATTCCAGGTCAGCCTGAGCTAGAATGAGACCCTACCTCGAACCCCCCCCCAAAAAAAAAATTAGAAATAAGGGCTGGAGAGATGGCTTAGCAGTTAAAGGCTTGCCTGTGAAGCCTAAGGACCCCAGTTTGAGGCTCGATTCCCCGACCCACGTTAGCCAGATGCACAAGGGGGCGCATGCATCTGGAGTTCGTTTGCAGTGGCTGGAAGCCCTGGTGCGTCCATTCTCTCTGTCTCTCTCTCTCTCTCTCTCTCTCCTCTCTCTCTCTCTCTCTCTCTCTCTGTCTTTTTCTCTCTCTGTCTGTCGCTCTCAAATAAATAAATAAAAATTTTAAAAAAAGAAGCTATAAAAACTTAGAAACAAACCCAGGGTTTGGGGTTCAAGGACTTTCCTGGATCCCTAGTACCCCATTATAAGTCCACGCTGGTCTTCAGTCCACGCTGGTCTCCAGTCAACGCTGGAAGGCAGCAAGCAGCACTGCCGCCAGGTGGAAGGAAGGGATTCTTCCTCCCAGAGCTTCCTTAGATAAAGCCTCCCCTCTTGATGGAAGGGCTCAACCAGGGGGGAAGAACTTCCTCCTTCAGATAATCCTTCCTGGACGCAACCTCAGAGACCAACTCAAGAGGAAGGTCTGCTGGGTATGGTAGCCCACTCCTTTAATCTCAGCATTTGGGAGGCAGAGGTAGGAGGATCACCAAGAGTCCAAGGCCACCCTGAGTCTATGTAGTGAATTCCAGGTCATTCTGGGCTAGAGTGAAAACCTACCTCAAAAAAAAAAAAAAAGGAACATCTGTGGATTCCTAAGCAGATCAAGTTGATATCAAAACAACCATCAAGGGCTGGAGAGATGGCTTAGTGGTTAAGATGCTTACCTATAAAGCCTAAGGGCCCATGATAAACTCTCCAGATCCCATGTGAGCCAGACACAAAAGGTGATGCAAGTGCGCAAGGTCACACATGCACACAAGATGACACACGCATCTGGAGTTCAACTACAGTGGCTGAAGGCCCTAGCATGCCAATTATCTCTCATAAAAAAAAAATTTAAGGGCTAGAAAGATTGCTTAGTGGTTAGGGTGCTTGCCTGCAAAGCCTAAGGACCCATGATAAACTCTCCAGGTCCCATGTAAGCCAGATGCACAAGGTGATGCAAGTGCACAAGGTCACACATGCACACAAGGTGGCGCACATGTCTGGAGTTCTATTACAGTGGCTAGAGGCCCTGGCATGCCAATTCTGTCTCTCTGTCTCTCTCGCTCTCACTCTAGCTCTCTCACATTAAAAAAAAAAAAAAAAAAAAAAAAAAAAGCCATTCCATTGGGTTTGTCTTAAAAATAATAATTTTTAAATAAATTAAAATTAAAAAAAAAACTTAACCATTGGGCTGGAGAGATGGCTTATTGGTTAAGGCACTTGCCTGCAAAGCTGAAGGATCCATGTTCAACTCTCTAGATCCCACATAAGCCAGATGCACAAAGTGACACAAGTGTGCAAGGTCGCACATATGCACACAAGGTGGTGCACATGTCTGGAGTTCAATTATAATGGCAGATGCCCTAGCATGCCAATTTTCTCCCTCCCTCTCTCTCTCATTGGAAAAAAAAAAAAAAAAGCCAGTCTGTTGGGCTTGCCTCAAAAAAATTCAAAAAAAAAAAAAGCTTAACCATCACAGATGGCATATAAACATCTAAAAACATGTTTGGGCCAGAGAGATGGCTCAGTGGTTAAGGCACTAGCCTGCAAAGCCAAAGAACCCTGGTTCAGTTCCCCAGTACCCACAAAAAGCCAGATTCAAAAGGTGGCACAAGTGTCTGGAGTTTATTTGCAGTGGTTGGAGGCCCTGGCATGCCCATTCTCTCCCTCCCTCCCTCTCTCACTCTCTCTCTCTCTCTCTTTCACTCTCTCTCTCTCTCTCTCTCTCTCTCCCTTTTTCTGATAAATAAATAAATAAATAAATAAATAAATAAATAAATAAATAAATTCTTTTTAAATTTTCCAGCCAGGCAAAATGTGTCAACTAGTCCAATAGTGGCATGTCTGTTTTGGGGGAAGCCAACTGCTCTCTAATTGGACTGGAGACCCACTACACAGGACAGAATACATGGCTGGTACTGAAAACCTAGTCAAAAGCTTATGGAGCTGGGTGTAGTGACACACACTTTCAATCCCAGCACTTGGGAGGCAGAGGTAGGAGGATCTCTGTGAGTTTGAGGCCAGCCTGAGACTCCATAGTGAATTCCAGATCAGCCTGAGCTAGAGTGAGACCCTGCCTAGAAAAACCAAAACAATAAAAATTGAATAAAAATTAAAAAGAATGGGTTAGCAGTTAAGGCATTTGTCTGCGAAGCCTAGGGACCCAGGTTTGATTCCCCAGTACCCATGTAAGCCAGATGCACAAGGGGGATCTGCATCTGGAGTTCTTTTGCAGTGGCTGGATGCCCTAGCATGCCCATTCTCATATTCTCTCTCTCTCTCTCTCTCTCTCTCTCTCTCTCTCCTCTCTCCTCTCTCCTTGCAAATAATAAATTTAAACCATTTTTTTTTTTTTTTTTTTGGTTTTTCAAGGTAGGGTCTCACTCTGGTCCAGGCTGACCTGGAATTCACTATGTAGTCTCAGACTGACCTCAAACTCACAGCAATCCTCCTACCTCTGCCTCCCAAGTGCTGCGATTAAAGGCATGCACTACCATACTTGGCTTCTTTTTCTTTTTCTCTTCTTCTTTTTGTTTTTGGGTTTTTGTTTGTTTGTTGTTTTTGTTTGGTTTTTCAAGGTAGTGTCTCACTCTAAGCTGACCTGGAATTCACTATGTAATCTCAGGGTGGCCTCGAACTCACAGCGATCCTCCTACGTCTGCCTCCCGAGTGCTGGGATTAAAGGCGTGCACCACCACACCCGGCTATGAAGCATTTTAATCCAGAAATACATATACAACGTTTTATTTGATAGGCCCAAAACTAGACATGTTCAAAAGGGCAAGGCTTCTGGGAATAAATCACCCCATGTGACCTTCTCAGAGAAAATACTGGGAGGTACTGAGAAGCTGCCAGTGCATCTCAGGCCAGGGAAGGTGAAGAGAGTAGAAAATAGCAGCCCTTGCTGTAGATGAACCGCCACAGCTAAATGCAGAGCATTCACATGACTTGAAATGTATCCTGTCCAAGAATAGCTCTTGAGACAGACTCCTGTGAGGGAAGAGTCAATGCTGTACTGATGGACTAACAGCATGGAGGACTCTGGTATGGGCTGGGGCGGGCGCATTCTGACTTTCTAAGGTTGGTTGGGAGGTCAGTAGTGAAGCACGTGTTTAACCTGTGCAAGACTCTGGGCTCAAGTCCCAGCATCAAAAATTAAAGTTAGAAGCCGGGTGTGGTGGCGCACGCCTTTAATCCCAGTACTCGGGAGGCAGAGGTAGGAGGATCGCCGTGAGTTCGAGGACACCCTGAGACTACATAGTGAATTCCAGGTCAGCCCTAGCTAGAGTGAAACACTACCTCGAAAACACAAAAAAATAAAATAAAATAAAGGGGCTGGAGAGATGGCTTAGCGGTTAAGCGCTTGCCTGTGAAGCCTAAGGACCCCGGTTCGAGGCTCGATTCCCCAGGACCCCCATTAGCCAGATGCACAAGGGGGTGCACGTGTCTGGAGTTCGTTTGCAGTGGCTGGAAGCCCTGGCGTGCCCATTCTCTCTCTCTCTCTCTCCCTCTGTCTCTCTGTCTGTGGCTCCCATATAAATAAGTAAATAAAAACTTTAAAAAATTTAAAAATAAAGTTAGGCTGGGCATGTTGGCGCATGCCTTTAATGACAGCACTTGGGAGGCAGAAGTAGAAGGATCGCTGTTAAGTTTGAGGCCACCCTGAAACTACATAGTGAACTCCAGGTCAGCCTGGGCTAGAGTGAGACCCTACCTCGAAAACCTAAAAGAAAGAAAGAAAGAAAAAAAGAAGGGAGGGAGGGAGGGAAGGAAGGAAGAAAGAGAGAGAGGCTGGAGAGATGGCTTAGTAGTTAAGATGCCTGCCTGCAAAGCCAAAGGACCCAGGTTCAATACGCCAGAACCCAAGTAAGCCAGATGCATAAGGTGGCACATGTGTCTGGTGTTTGTCTACAGTGGCTGGATGGTCTGGAGCACCCATTCTCTCTCTCTCTCTCTCTCTCTCTCTCTCTCTCTCTCTCTCTCAAATAAAAGTAAAGTTAAAAAGAAACAAACAAACAAAGAAGAAGTTGAGCCTGGCGTGGTGGTTGTATGCCTTTAATCCCAGCACTTGGGAGGCAGAGGCAGGAAGATTGCTGTGAGTTCAAGGACAGCCTGAGACTACAGAATGAATTCCAAGTCAGCCTGGGCTAGAGTAAGACCTTACCTTGAAAAGTAGTTCAAGGGCTGGAGAGGTAGTTCAGCAGTTAAAGGCACTTGGTTGCAAAGCCTGCCTGCATGGGTTCAGTTCATATATACATCCATTCATCTGTAGTTGTTTGCAGTGGCAAGAGGCCCTGGAATACCCGCTCTCTCCCTCTTGCTTTCTATCTCTGTCCCTCTCTCTCTCCTCACAAATAAATAAATTTAAAAAGCTGGGTGTGGTAGTGCACGCCTTTAATCACAGCACTCAGGAGGCAGAGGTAGGAAAATCATCATGAGTTTGAGACCAGCCTGAAACTATAGAAAGAGTTCCAAGTCAGCCTGGGCTAGAATGAGACACTACCTCTCAAAAACAAAATGATAGGGCTGGAGAGATGGCTTAGCAGTTAAGACACTTGCCTGCAAAGCCTAAAGAACTCCAAATGCATGCGCCCTGTTATGCATCTGGCTTACATGGGTACTGGGGAATCAAACTTGGGTCCTTAGGCTTCACAGACAAATGCCTTAATCACTAAGCCATCCCTCCAGCCCTTCTTTTTCATTTTTATCCAATTTTTTTTGTTTTGTTTTTCTAGGTAGGGTCTCACTCTAGCTCAGGCTGATCTGGAATTCACTATGGAGTCTCAGCTGGCCTCAAACTCACAGAGATCCTCCTACCTCTGCCTCCCGAGTGCTGGGATTGAAGGTGTGTGCCAACACACGCAGCTCCATAAGCTTTTGACAAGGTTTTCAGTGCCAGCCATGTATTCTGTCCTGTGCAGCGGGCCTCCAGTCCAATTAGAGAGCAGTTGGTTTCCCCAAAAACAGACTCTCCAGATCCCACATTAGCCAGACACATAAAGGTGAGGCAAGTGCAAGGTCACACATGCCCACTAGGTGGTGCAAGCGTCTGGAGTTCGATTTCAGTGGCTGAGGCCCTGACCAATTCTCTTTCTCCCTCTGTCTGTCTCTCTCTCACTCTAAAAATAGTAATAATTATTATTATTTTTATTAAATGATTTTTTTTTAATTTTTTGAGGTAGGGTCTCCCTCTAGCCCAGGCTGACCTAGAATTCACTATGTAGTCTCAGGCTGGCCTTGGATTCACAGCAATCGTCCTACCTCTGCCTCCTGAGTGCTGGGATTAAAGGCATGTGCCACCACGCCCAGCTATAAATGAAAATTTTTGAAAAGTAATCTTGGGGCTGGAGAGGTGGCTTAACAGTGAAGGCACATGCCTCCAAAGCCTAAGGACTCATGCTCTACTCTCCAGGTCCCATGTAAGCCTGACGCACGAGCACAAGATCACACATACCCACAAAGTGGCATATGCATCTGGAGCTTGATTACAGTGGTTAGAGGCTCTAGCACACCAATTCTCTCTCTCCTCTGTCACTCGCTCTCACTCCCTCTCATAAAAAGGTGGTGGCCAGTCTGTTGGGCTTGCCTCAAAACAAATAAAAGTAATTTTGGCCTGGCATGGTAGTACATGCCTTTAATCCCACACTTGGGCAGCACAGGTAGGAGGATCACCGTGAGTTCAAAGCCAGTCTGAGACTAGACTGTGAGCTCCATTCCAAGTCAGCCTGAGCTAGAGTGAGAGCCTACCTTGAAAACAACAACAAAAGGAAGGAAGGAAGGAAGGAAGGAAGGAAGGAAGGAAGGAAGGAAGGAAGGAGGGAGGGAGGGAGGGAGGGAGGGAGGGAGGGAGGGAGGGAAGAAAGAAAAAGAAAACTTGAAAACAAAACAAGAAATAGTTGCACAGTTGTTAGCTGTTGAGGCAGTACTGGGATTTTCTCCTAGGGCCGCATGTGTGCCAGGTAAATACTCCGTCAGTAACGTATGTCCCCAACCTATTTTAAAAGCAATCCCCCTCCAAAAGTGATACAAATAGCCAGTAAGTACATGAAGGCATTCATTCCGTCAGTCATCAGGAAAATGCAAATCAAAATCTCAGTTAGAAACTACTTCACATGTACTAAGACGATGGAAATAAAAATAACCCAAGTGCTAGCAAGGATATGGAGAATCTGGAATGTTCTTATACCACTGTTGGAAATGTAAAAGTATAGCCACCAAGGAAACCAGTTCACAGCTTCTCAAAATGCTAAAAATAATTCCCATATGACCTAGCAATTCTACTCCTAGGTACACAGCCAAGCGCACTGAAAATAACGGCCCACACAAAGTCTTGTGCAGCCCGGCTTGATGTTGGACACCGTTAGTCCCAACACTCAGGAGGCTGAAATAGGTGCATCATCGTGAGTTGGAGGAATGACTGGGGCTACAAAGTGAGTTTCAAGTCAGCCTGGGTTACAGTGAGACCTTACCTAAAAAATTTTTTAAAAATAAATAAATAAAAATTTTTTTTTAATTTTTTTTGTTATTTTTATTTATTTATTTGAGAGCAATAGACAGAGAGAGAAAGAGGCAGATAGAGCGAGGGAGAGAGAATGGGCGTGCCAGGGCCTCCAGCCACTGCAAACGAACTCCAGACGCGTGCACCTTGTGCATCTGGCTAACGTGGGTCCTGGGGAGTCGAGCCTCGAACCCGGGTCCTTAGGCTTCACAGGCAAGCGCTTAAGCGCTAAGCCATCTCTCCAGCCCTAAATAAATAAAATTTTAAGAAAAAGGCCACGTGTGGTGGTGCACGCCTTTAATTCCAGCATCAGGGAGGCAGAGGTAGAAAGATTGGCATGAGTTCGAGGCCACCCTGAGACTACATAATGAATGCCAGGTCAGCCTGGGCTAGAGTGAGACCCTACCTTGAAAAACAAAAAACAAACAAAAAAAAAAAAGTCTTATATGTGCCTGTAATAGAACACTCAGGAAATGGAGGCAGGAGGATCAAAACTTCAAGGTCTCAGGGCTAGAGAAATGGCTCAGTGGTTAAAGCACTTGCCTGAGAAGCCTAAGGACCCGGGTTGGATTCCTCAGTACCCACGTAAGCCAGATGCACAAGGTGGTGGTGCATGTGTCTGAAGTAGTTCATTTGCAGTGGCTAAAGGCCCTGGCATGCCTATTCTCTCTATATATTTATATTTGCCTCTTTCTATCTCTCTCAAATAAATAAATAAATAAATAAATAAATAAATACATTTTTTAAGCCAAGTGTGGTGGCTCACACCTTTAATCCCAGCACTCAGGAGACAGAGGTAAAAGGATCACCATGAGTTCAAAGCCACCCAGAGAATACAGAGTAAATTCCAGGTCAGCCTGGGCTAGAGTGAGACCCTACTTTGAAAACCAAAAAAAAAAAAAAAAAAGAGCTGGGTGTGGTGGCACACACCTTTAATCCCAGCACTTGGAAGGCAGAGGTAGGAATGGATTGCCATGAGTTCAAGGCCTCCTTGAGACTCACAGTGAATTCCAGGTCAGCCTGAGCTAGAGTGAAACCCTACCTGGAAAAAAAAAAAAAAAAAGAAAGAAAGAAAGAAAGAAAGAAAGAAAGAAAGAAGGAGAGAAAGAAAGAAAACAAAACAAATGTGCTCATTGAAAGAGGCCAGCCACAAAAGGCACACACTGTATGGTTTATTTGCATGAAATGCTCAGAACAGGCAAATCCACAGAAACAGAAGTGATGTTGCCAAGGCCGGGCGAGGGAAGAAGAGAAACGATGACTAATGAGTCCAGGGCAGGGCTTCTTTAGGCGGCGATGAACATGTTCTGGGATTAATACTTACCGTGGTACATGCACACACGTTAAATGGGAGTGTAGCTCAGCTGGCAAAGCACCCAGAGTTCAGTTTAATCCCCAACACTTCATGAAGTAAATAAATACACAAATACAGTGTAATTCCTCCAAACGTCAAAAAAAAAAAAAAAATGGGGGACTGGAGAGATGACTTAGTGATTAAGGCATTTGCCTGCAAAGCCAAAAATGACCCAGGTTTGGTTCTCCAGGACCCACGTAAGCCAGATGCACAAAGGGGGTGCACGCGTCTGCAGTTCATTTGCAGTAGCTGGAGGCCCTGGCCCGCCCATTCTCTCCCTCTTTCTCTGTATCAAATAAATAAATAAATAAAATATTTTTTTAAAAAAATTGGGCCAGGGTGATGCCACAGCCTTTAATTCCGAGGGAGGCCAAGGTAGGAGGGTCACTGTGGGTTTGAGGCCAGCCCAAGACTATATAGTGAGTTCCAGGTCAAGCTGAGCTAGAGTGAGATTCTACCTCAAAAAATAAAACTCATGAGGGGGCTGGAGAAATGGCTCAGCTGTTAAAGGCACTTGCTTGCAAAATGTGACAGGGCCCCTCATTACTTTTTAAAACGTGTATATAATGTATTTTTTTTCTTGTCTCAATTTTTTTTTTATTAACAACATCCATGATTATAAAAAATACCCCATGGTAATGCCCTCTCTCCCTCCCACTTTCCCCTTTGAAACTCCACTCTCCATCATATCCCCTCCCCTCCCCCTCTCAATCTATAATGTATTTTTATCATCGTCACCTCTAGTTTCTTATCTTGTTCCCCTCCCACTCTCATTGTTGCCCTTCTTTTCCTTAACCAGCCCCCTCTCTACTTTCATGCTTGTTTTTCTTAGGGGGGTGGGATACTTGTTTGTTTTCTATTTTTATTTTTTAATATTTATTTATTTATTTATTTATTTATTTATTTGAGAGAGAGAGAGAGAGAAAACAGGCACACCAGGGTATCTAGCCACTGCAAACTTCACACACGGGCACCATCTTGTGCATTTGGTTTTATGTGGGTACTAGGCAAACCAGGACCAGCAGGCTTTGTAAGCCAGCAACTTTAACTACTAACCCAACCCATAGTTCATTTTATTTTTATTTTATTTTATTTATTTTATTTTATTTATTTGTGCACACCCATGTGTATGTGTGCACTAGGTCTCTTGCTGTTGTAAATGAATTCCAGATGCATGCATTCATTTGCATTCAGCTTTCCGTGGGTGCTCGGGTGTTGAACCCCGGCTAACAGGCTTTGCCTGCAAGCAAGCCCCTTTAACCACTGAGTCATCTCCCAGGCCCTTGATTTGATTTTGGTTTTCGTTTATGGCCCACTGAATTGCATTAGGGTGGCCTGCAGGATCCTGGGTGAGGGGTCATTTACAAAAGAATAGGCTCCTTAAGCAGTGACTACATCACTGAAGAAAATGCCTCCCCAGCTGGGCTTAGGGGAACACGCCTTAAATCCCAGCACTTGGGAGGCAGAAGGGTCATCATGAGTTCGAAGCCAGTCTGAGACTACATAGTGAATGCCAGGTCAGCCTGGGCAAACACCTTAACCACTATGGCCTGGCGCTCCCATTCTCTCTCTCTCCCTCTCTCTCTCTCTCTCTCTCTCTCTCTCTCTCTCTCTCTCTCTATATATATATATATATATATATATATATATATATATATATATGCCTCTTTCTCTGTTGCTCTCAAATAAATAAAAATTTAAAAAACTTACTTAACACCTGTTTATTTTCTGCTAATAAAGGAAAGATGGAGAACTATATTTTGTTTTTGTTTTTGTTTTATTCAAGGTAGGGTCTCACTCTTGCCCAGGCTGACCTGGAATTCACTATGTAGTCTAAGGGTGGCCTCGAACTCATGGCGATCCTCCGACCTCTACCTCCCAAATGCTGGGATTAAAAGCATGCGCCACCACACCCTGCGAAAAGTAGAGAACTACGAACATAGAAACATGGAACTAGGAAAGAAAAAGATGGATAAAGGAGAAAAGGGAGGATGGTTCACGAGTTCTGATCTATTATGTACCTCCTGAATTATTTTATATATTTATTTATTTGATAGAGGAGGTTAAGAGTATGACCACACATTGCCTCCTGCCACTGCAAACCAATTCCAGATGCATGGGTCTGGCTTTACATGATGCAATCTTTAATAATGTACACACCTTAATTTATGAAAAGTCCACAAGTTCCTTAAAGTTGAATGGGTACAAGTGTGAAGCGTCCTATTTTTATTTATTTATTTATTTTTGGTTTTTCGAGGTAGGGTGTCACGCTAGCCGAAGTTGACCTGGAACTCACTCTGTAGCCTCAGGGTGGCCTCGAACTCACGGTGATCCTCCTACCTCGGCCTCCCAGGCACTGGGATTAAAGGCGTGCGCCGGCTAAGGGTCCTATTCCAATGTGTCTGTCTTCACGCCCCAGGGAGCGGATGACTACATCTGCAGCCTAACCCTGGGGTCCCCAAGTGCCGGGTTCCATCTAGTCTTCCCGCCGGTGACAGCGAGGCCCGCGCCGTTCCCGGATCCCTGGGATGAGATCATGTCAGTTGTGCCTCACCCCGGAACTGCCGGGGTCCAGCATCTCAACTGACTGGGCAGCTCAGGGCAGGCTCGGCACCCTCCATGATGAAGGCTGACCCAAGAGCCAGAGGAGCGAAATGCGCACGGAACCTGCCACGGGTTCCGAGCACTCTCTGCGCGTGCGCAGTGGCGCAGGGACGCGAGGCGCGGCTGCGCGTGCGCTGTGCCCATCTCCCCCACCCCCAGCGGCTTCCCGACAGCCCCCGCGAGGGCGCCCGCGTCCACAAGCAGACGGCAGGCGGCGCTGTGGCGGCTCTCTGACCTGCCCGCTAGGCACGCTACGAGACACCAAAAGCCCCTCTCTGGAGCTGCCAGGCTCCAGGATGCCGGGGTCCATCCCGGTCGCCGCGGACCCCGCTCGCCCTTTGACTCCGACTGGACTACCACAGGCCTTCTCCCGCTGAGCCTCCGAGCTGGGCATGCGCATGCGGGGCCGGAGGATTGGGGGGGGTGGCAGAGCGCGCCCTGCCGGCAGGGGGCGCAGGCGTTCGCGGACGCCTTGGAGTCAGGCCTAGGACGGAAAGAAAACTTGGAAAAACCGAGCCAGTGCTGCTGATGTTGGTGGTCCTAGCAAAGAGGACGGTAACTTGTGACCACTGGCGAGGCTCACAAAATTACTAAAAAGGGAGTCGGGCGTGGTGGCGCTCGCCTTTAATCCCAGCACTCGGGAGGCAGAGGTAGGAGGATTGCTGTTGAGTTCAAGGTCAGGCTGGGCTAGAGTGAGACCCTACCTCAAAAAAACAAACAAAAAGAGCAGCCAACTAAGTGAATCAAGTGGCTGGAAGTGGACATGTGTGATAGAATTTTTTTTAATATTGTTTTGTTTTTAAATATTTTATATTTATTTGAGATAGAGAGACAGAATGGGTGCACCGGGCCTCCAGCCACTGCAAAGGAACTCCAGAGGTATGTGCCACCTTGTGCATCTGGCTTACATGGGTCCTGAGTAATCAAACCTCGGTCCTTGGGCTTTGCAGGCAAGCACCTTAAGCCACTAAGCCATCTCTCCAGCCAATAGAATGGTTTTGTAGCCCTAGGTTCTGAGGCAGTGAGGGTGACTGGGCCCTGAAAGTAAAGGCAGAAATGTCCTTAAGTCTGCCTTTGCAGACTCCACTTTGCTAGAGATCAGAGAAACTGGCCTCTCCTTGTCTCTTGCCTAAAGGAGTTCCCTGGATCTGTTTTAACATGAACAACCTGAGGGAATTCTTGGCTCCCAGAACTTCAGTCTGATCCTGACATTGTGGTTAAGCTCAGCCCCAGAACCTGGAGTCCTGTCTGACCCCTTCCCCCCCCTCCCCCCCCCCCCCCCGCCCCAGAGGTAGGGTTTCAAACTCCAGCCCAGGCTGACCTGGAATTCACTGTGTAGTCTCAGGCTGGTCTGAAGCTCACTGAGAGCCTCCTGCCTCTATCCAGTGCTTGGACTAAAGGCGTGCACCACCACTCCCTGCTGGTTGGCCTCTTGAGCCAGCCCTGAGCCAGAAGGTGAAGCCAAACACAATAAGGTTATATTAAATAGACCCTTAGCAGAGTGTCAAGCACTCTTGCCTGGCTCCTGAATTTCCAGGTAATGGTAAACCTTCCCTCGTCTTGTGTCACACACCCACACCCCTGCATGGGCTCCCAATCCCCTCCTGCCCTCCACATGGCAGGAGCTCTCTGCACTTTCTTCTGTTTCCTTCTCTTAATCTAATAAATTCTCTCTAAACCTTACCCTCTGGTCTATGGATTTTAGTTCTCTAAATTCATAAGACAAGAACCTGGGGTGCCTTAAATTTATTGGTATATTGTCAAGGAACCCCAAAATTTCTGTTTTAGTTCCATCCCCAGCATAGCAAGAATGAAAATAATTGTCACACACAGCCTCACTGCCTTGGAAGACTTCTACAAACACTCAGTGTAACTAGCGTGTCTTCAGAAAACTGCAAATGCTGGGAGTGGCGGCACAGGCCTTTAATCCCAGCATGAGGGAGGCAGAGGTAGGAGGATGGCCATGAGTTTGAGGCCACCCTGAGACTACATAATGAATTCCAGGTCAGCCTGGGCTAGAGTGAGACCCTACATCAAAAAAAAAAAAAAAAAAAAAAAGCAATACATTTTCTTGGTCAATTTATTTTCCTGAGCTGGAATCATAGTTCATTGGGGTAGAGTGTTTGCCTAGCATGTGCAAAGCCTTGAGTTAATTCCAGGCACCACCAAGATAAATTTTGTTAATTAGAAAAATTAGGCTATTTTTAAATAACTGAATATTAAAACAGCACAAGTCAGTCATTTAAGAAAATGTCAAAAGCACTCACACAAGAAGCTGACAAGAGATGGAATTAAATTGCACTAGTAAAAGCGGGCTATTCTGTAACTTGAAGCTAGCTTGAGCAAAATCCTGTAAAAAACAAAACCCAAGGCTGAGCATGGTGGAGCATGCCTTTAATCCCAACACTTGGGAGGCAGAGGTAGGAGGATCACTGTGAGTTCGAGACCACCCTACATAGTTAATTTCAGGTCAGCCTGGACCAGAGTGAGACCCTACCTTGAACAAAAGGAGCTGGAAAGATGGCTTAGCAATTAAGGTGCTTGCCTGTGAAACTTAAGGACCTAGGTTTGACTCCCCAGAACCCATGTAAGCCAGATGCACAAGGCACATGTATCTGGAGTTCCTATGCAGTGGATAGAGACCCTGGTGCACCTATTCTCTCTCTAATAAATAAAATATAAAATGTATTTTAAAAAAATTAAAAAGAACAAACTATGAAGAAACAGTGTTTCAGGACTGGAGAGATGGCTCAGTGGTTAAGGTGCTTGCCTGTGAAGCCTACTGACCCAGGTTCAATTTCCCAGGATGCACATAAGCCAGAGGCACAAAATGACACATGTATCTGGAGTTCGTTTGCAGTGGATGGAGGCCATGGTGCTCGCCCTCTCTCTCTCTCTCTCTCTCCCTCAAATAAATAAAACTTTTTTTTTTCCCTAAAACATCTGCCTAAGAAGTCAGGTAGGGTGGTTGTGTCAGCTACTTTCTCGTTGCCACGACAACACACCTAACCAGGAGCAACTTAAGGAAGGAAAGGGTTAGTTCCAGCTACAGGTCCAGAGCTGGGTCCATAATGGCAGGAAAACTATGGCAAGAACAGGAAGCCAGGCAAGAAACAGAACAAAAAGGGGATGGGCCGGGAATGGTGGCATGCACCATTTATTCCAGCACTTGCAAAGTGAGATAGGAGTACCACCATGAGTTCGAAGCCACCCTGGGCTGCAGAGTGAGTGCCAGGTCAACAGAGTAAGACCTTACTTAAAAAGGAGAGATGGCTTAGCTGTTAAGACATTTATCTGAAAAGCCAAAGGACCCTGGTTCAATTCCCCAGGACCCACATGAGCCAGATGCACAAGGTGGCGCCTGTGTCTAGAATTTGTTTGCAGTGACTGAAGGCCCTGGTGAGCCCATTCTGTCTCTCTCTTATCTACCTGTTTCTCTCTCTCAAAATAATTAGTTAATTTAAAAAACAAAAAAGGGGGGCTAGAGATGGCTTAACAGTTAAGGTGCTTGCCTACAAAGCCAAAGGACCCAGGTTCAGTTCCCCAGGACCCAGAGATGCACAAGGTGGCACATGTGTCTGGAGTTCGTTTGTAGCAGCTGGAGGACCCTGGCACACCTGTCTCTCTCTCTCTATCTATCTATCTCTCTCTCAAATAAATAATAAGTAAAATAATAATAATAAAAGAAGTAGCCAGGCATGGAGGCACACGCCTTTAATTCCAGCACTTGGGAGGCCTAGGTAGGAGTATCGCTGTGAGTTCAAGGCCAGCCTGGGACTACAGAGGCAAGTTCCAGGTCAGCCTAAAGTAAGACCCTACCTTGGAGGAGGGGGGAAGCTGACATGGTGGTGCACATCTATAATCCCAGCACTTGGGTATCACTGTGAGTTTGAGGACAGCCTGAAACTACAGAGAGTTCCAGGTCAGCCTGAGCTAGAGTGAGGCCCTACCTCGAAAAAACAAAAAAAGAAAAAAAAAAAAAAAAGGAAGTAGTGCAGATGGGCTATATACCTCAAGGCACAAACCCAGTGACCCACTTCCTCCAGCCAGACTCCACCTCCTAAGGGTTCCAGAACCTTCCCAAATAGCAACATTAGATGGGGACCAAGTTTTCAAATAAATAAGGCCTATGAGGGGCATTTTACATTCAAACAACAACACTCCATCACTAGCCCCCGTGGGCTCTGAAGCTATCTCATATTGTAAAATGCCTTCAGTAGGACTTAAAATTTCCCATAGTCTTTAACAGTTCCAATATTGATAAAAAAATTTCCAAGTTGGGCTGGAGAGATGGTTCAGAGGTTAAGGTGCTTTCCTGTAAAGCCAAATGACCCAGGTTCAATTCCCCAGTAACTAGGTAAAGCCAGGCACACAAGATGGCACATGCATCTGGAGTTTTGTTTTGTTTTGTTTTGTTTTGTTTTGTTTTGTTTTGTTTTGTTTTGTTTTGTTTTCTGCCACAGCTAGAGGCCCAAGTATGCCCATATTCTCTCTCTCTCTCTCTCTCTCTCTCTCTCTCTCTCTCCTCTATCTCTCCCCCCCCAGGCAAATAAAATAAGTTTAAAATATTTAAAAAGAAGCTGGTTGTGGTGACCCACGCCTTTAATCCCAGTACTCAGGAGGCATAGGTAAGAGGATTGCCATGAGTTTGAGGGCAGCTTGAGACTACACAGTGAATTCCAGGTCAGCCTGGGCTAAAGCAAGACCTTACCTCAAAAACAAAAATAAAGAAAAAAAAATTAAGTTGACTTCCCAGAACCCACATAAGCCAGACACACAAGGGGACTACATGCATAAGGTTGTACATGTGTACAAGGTGGTGCACTTGGCTGGAATTCATTTGCAGTGGCTAAAGGCCCTGGTGTACCCATTTTCTTTCTCTCTCCCTCTCTCATTAAAAAAAAAAAAGCTCAGGGCTGAAGAAGATGGCTTAGTGGTTAAGGCATTTGCCTGCAAAGCCAAAGGACCCTGGCTTGACTCCCCAGGACTCACATAAGCCAGATGCACAAGGAGGTGCATGCATCTGGAGTTCATTTGCAGAGGCTAGAGGCCCCGGAGCACCCATTCTCTCTCACACTCTCTTCCTCTTTTCTCTCTCTCTCTCTCTCAAATAAAATATATATATTTTTAAAATTAAGATGTTACGAATAAACCATATGAAAACCTACTTCTTTGGAAAATGGTGTACCCAGAAGACATAGATTGTTACTAGAAAAATTTCAGTGCCAGGGATGGGATACCTTCCACTGAGTTGATGGCTAAGGAGATCCCTGATGCCCCCAAATAATTTCAGGCCATTGCTAGAGCTCTTGGTTGCCCACCAGAATGAGATGGTAAGATCCTATTGCTCACGACTCTACATGCTTAATTTATACAAATTTATACAATGGAGTTCTACTCAGCGGTAAAGAAAAATGAAGTTATGAAATCTGCAGGAAAATGGATGGATCTGGAAAGGATTATACTATGTGAAGTAACCCAGACCCAAAAAACCAAACATCGCATGTTCTCTCTCAACCATGTTTATTAGGGAAGAGATTGAGTAAAGGAAAGGTGGAGGAAGGGCTAATCAAAATCTAAGAGGATATTCCAGTGAGTTGTTGGCCAGAGACTTCCCTGTTGCCTCCAAAACATTATAGGCTATTGCCAAGGCCCTTGGTTTCCCATGAGAAAGAGATAGTAAGACCCTATGGCTGAAGACTTCACATGCCTGAGTGGCAAAGTCACTGAGAAATCAAACTGGTGCTGAGCAGAAAACCTCCCTGTAGCCCAGCCAAGTGAAAGCTGGATAAAAAGGGCCAGGCAGCAAGCAGACACAACACACAGGCAGTGACCAGCACTTATAAATTCTCCATGCCTCCAGTTTACTTGTTCCCCTTACACCCCCTCATTCTCCTTTGACAACACCAAATCATGTCTGTACAAATCAAAGCAGAGCTCACGTCTTTCCCCTACCGTCAGTAATTACTCAATAAAATCTGTTTGTACTGCTTGAACTCATGTGTTGTTGTATGACTCAGACATTACCCTGAAGATGAGACAGCTCCTATGTTTGTCAACTTTGACCAGCGCTGTGACAATATGACCTGAGACAAGCAATGTAGAAAGAGGAAAGGTTGATTTGGACTGTTTCAGAAGTTTCCGTCCATGGTTACTTGACCCCGTCCCTTGTAGGTCAGTGGTGAGGCAGAACGTGGGGCCAGGGAGTGTGTACAGAGCAAAGCTGCTCACCTCAGGACCACCAGGAAGCAAAGAGAAAGAGAAAGGGACTACCTTCCCACCACCTTGCTTACAGGCACACCCTCAATGAGCTACTTTTTTTTGGGAGGGGGGTCTTCGAGGTAGGGTTACACTCTAGCCCAGGCTGACCTGGAACTCACTATGTAGTCTCAGGGTGGCCTCGAACTCATAGTGATCCTCCTACCTCTGCCTCCCAAGTGCAGGAATTAAAGGCGTGCGCCACCACGCCTGGCCTGGTCTACTTTTTGTAGCCAGGCCCAGTGGGTACCGTTCTAGGACACATGACTGCCGAGCTAACCAGAGAACAAAGCTTCTTTTGCCTCAGAACATGCTGGACTCAGAGCTGTGCCCAAGATGACCACTGCCTCATCAGGAAGTTACACGATTGTAAGAATGCTCACATTTTAGGGCTGGAGAGATGGTTTAGTGGCTAAGGTGCTTGCCTCCAAAGACAAAGGACCCAGGCTGAATTCTCCAGTACCCACATAAAGCCAGGTGCACTAGGAGGCACATGCAACTGGAGTTCGTTTGCAGTGACTAAGAACCCTGGCACACCCATATTCTCTCTTTCCCCTTCTCTTTCTCTCCCTCTCCCTCTTTCTCTCTCCCAAGTATATATAATTTTTTTTCTTTTCTCAATTTTTATTAACATTTTCCATGATTATAAAAGATATCCCATGGGGCCGGGCGTGGTGGCGCACGCCTTTAATCCCAGCACTCGGGAGGCAGAGGTAGGAGGATTGCCATGAGTTCGAGGCCACCCTGAGACTACATAGTTAATTCCAGGTCAGCCTGGATCAGAGTGAAACCCTACCTCAAAACACCAAAAAAAAAAAAAAAAAAAAAAGATATCCCATGGTACTACCCTCCCTCCCCCAACTTTCCCCTTTGAAATTCCATTCTCCATCATATCCCCTCCCCATCTCAATCAGTCTCTCTTTTATTTTGATGTCATAATCTTTTCCTCCTCTTATGATGGTCTTGTGTAGGTAGTGTCAGGCACTATGAGGTCATGGATATCCAGGCCATTTTATGTCTGGAGGGAGCACGTTGTAAGGAGTCCTACCCTTCCTTTGGCTCTTACATTGTTTCCGCCACCTCTTCCGCATTAGACCCTGAGCCTTGGAAGGTGTGATCGAGATGTTACTCAGTACTCCAGTCACTTCTTTCCAGCACTATGATACCTTCTGAGTCATCCCAAGGTCACTGCCATCTGAAAAGAGAAGATTCTCTACCCAAAGTGAGAGTAGCATTAATATAAGGGTATAAATATTAAGAAAAGTGCTTACTGGGCAGTTTGATAAGTATAGTATATACATTTTTCTAGACATCAGCAGCTGTTACACCCCTAGGGCTCATGACTACCCCTGTTTTAAGTTTTCAGTATCAGGGATGTATCCCCCCCCCCCCATGGAGTGGGCCTCCAGTCCAATTGGAGGGCAGTTGGTTTCCACCATGACAGACGTGCCACTATTGCACTCGTTGGCTCATTTGGCCTGGCTGGCCAATTATAAGGCTTGCAGTGTCCACTGTTGAGTGTCTTCACTGGTGGTATCTCTTTCTTCCATTGAACTACATGTAGAATGGCTTCTTCCAGCTTTCTGTCAGCTGGTCAACATGGGGGAGGTTATCAGCTCAGTTCCAGCAGAAGTTCTCAGTGGCCTTGCCAAGTATGTGGAGTCTTCAGCAATAGGGTCTTACCATCTATTCCTGGTGGGAAATCAAGGGCCTTGGCAATGGCCTATAATGTTTTGGAGGCATCAGGGACCTCCCTGGCCAACAACTCACTGGAGGTATCCCATCCCTGGCACTGAAAATTTTCTAACAATGATCAATGGCTCCTGAGTGTTCCATTGTCCAAAACCAGAGGAATCCATATGATTTATTTGCATCCTCTTAGATTTTGATTAGCCCTCCCTCCACCTTTCCTTTACTAAATCTCTTCCCCTGACCTCACTTTGGGCCTTTTCACCCCCATTAATCTATTCTTCTACTTCCATATATACAATAGTATATGTAATTTTTTAAATTTTTATTTATTTATTTGCAAGCAGAGAGGGAGAGAGATAGAGAGAAGGGAAACAGACAGAGGGAGAATGGGCACGCCAGGGCCTGTAGACACTGCAAACGAACTCCAGACACATGCGCCCCCTTCTGCATCTGGCTTACGTGGGTGCATGGGAATTGAACCTGGGTCCTTTGGCTTCGCAGGCAAATGCCTTAACTGCTAAGCCATCTCTCCAACCCAGTAAAATATCTTTTAAAAAAAAAGAATGTTCAGGGGCTGGAGAAATGGCTTAGTAGTTAAGTCACATGCCTGCAAAGCCTAAGGACCCAGGTTTGATTCTCCAGGTCCCAGGTAAGCTAAATACACATGGTGGCACACAGTCTGGAGTTCATTTGCAGTGGCTAGAGGCCTTTGGGTGCCCATTCTCTCTCTCTCTCTCCCTCTCTCAGTCTCTAATAAATAAATAGATCTTTAAATTAAAAAAAATTAAAGGGGAGGCAGATGATTAAAAAAAGAAGAATAAGAAGAAACGTTCAGAATGCCAGGTGTGGTGGCACATGCCTTTAAACCCAACACTCCAGAGGCAGAGGTAGGAGGATTGTCGTGAGTTCAAGGACACCCTGAGATTATATAGTGAATTCCAGGTCAGCGTGGGCTAGAGTGAGACCCTACCTCACAAAACCAAAAAGAAGGGGAGATAAAGAATGTTCAGGGCTGGAATGATGGCTTAGCGGTTAAGGCACATGCCTGCAAAGCCACAGGATCCCGGTTCGATTCTCTAGGACTGACATAAGCCAGATGCACAAGGGGGCGCATGCACCTGGACTTCATTTGCAGGGGCTGAAGACCCTGGCATGCCCATTCTCTCTCTTTCTTTCCTCTCTCTCTCTCTCTCTCTCTCTCTCTCTCTCTCTGCCTCAAATAAAAAGACTGTTCCAAGGTGGGTGTGGTGGCGCACGTCTTTAATCCCAGCACTCGGGAGGCAGAGGTAGGAGGATAACCGTTGAGTTCAAAGCCACCCTGAGACTACTCAGGTCAGCCTGAGACTCTACCTCGAAACCCCCCCCCCCAAGAAAAGAATGTTCACATTTTAATAAACAGACCCAGACCATCTGGTGTCTAATCTCTAGCAATTCATGGCATCCTGTAGATGACCAATCCCCAAACAAACTTACACATGGGTCCTAGCCCATAAGGCGAGGCAACCAGACAGACAGCTCTCACTAGAGCCAAGTTCACCCTTGCCCCCCCTCCTGGGAACAGGTCAGGCCTTTCCACAGAGTAAGTCCCTAAGTGGAAAACGGCTGCGGCAGGAATGAGTCACCAGGGTCACCTCACTTACTGACGGCCCATTGTCCTTCCAGATGCCCTTGCCCAGGAATGTCCTTGGACTTTTTAAACACCTGCAGTCAGAAACACAAGAAAACACAGTGTCTCTAAGTGTAGTGAGGTGATGTTAGCCAACCTTAGGCCAATTTCCTCTTGGTACAACACTCCCCCCTTCTCCCCCACACACCCTGATCTCACAAGAAACCCTGAAAGAACAGGCTGTGTGTACTCTCCCTGGTTGGGCAGAAGTGTCACTTCCGACCCTGTGGCCTTGTAGACTGTCTCATGAACCCTTTGTCTAAAGGGAGATCCAACTCTGCCTTGGTCAAACTCAGTCCCTCCCTAAGACCTCACAAGAAACTCCTCACCGCATTGTTGGGTCTTGGTGGCTTGGTGACATTTCCATGTGTCTCCTGCCTGTCATGCTGGACCAACTTCCTAAAATTCCCACCATCTGGGGCTGGAGAGATGGCTTAGTGATTAAGGCTCTTGCCTGCAAAGCCAAAGGACCCAGGTTCAATTCCCCAGGACCTACATAAGCCAGATGTACAAGGCGGCACATGTGTCTGGAGTTCATTTGCAGTGGCTGGATGCCCTGGCGCGCCCATTCGCTCTCTGTCTTTCTCTCTATCTACCTGCCTCTTTCCCCCTGTCTTAAATAAATAAATAATTTTTAAAAAAAATTTTTTAAAGTTCCACCATCGAAATGGAATCTCAAAGTAATTTGAATTTGCATTTTCCTGATGGATAAAGATGTTGCACATTAAAAAAATAATTGTAAGTCAAAAAAAATTTTCCACCATCTATCAGCAGTGCCAACAGCTGAGGACCAAACTTTCCACATGTGATCTTCTGAACGCTATTAAAGATGGCAAACAGGGCTGGAGTGTAGCTCAGTTGATAGAAGGCTTGCCTAGCATGTTTGATCCCCAGTAACATATAAAACAGACATGATGAATGTATGCCTATAATCCTAGCACACAGGAGGTGGAAGCAGCAGGATCAGGAAGTTCAAGGTTACCATCAGCTATATATGGAGCTCAAGACCACTGGGATACCTGAGACTGTCTCAAAAAAAAAAAAATTATTTGGTCAAATTCTCATGTGTTGTTTGCATAAAAAGCTGGGATGACCACTGACTAAAGAGTAAGTAGCTAATTAATATGGGTCTGTGTTTTTTTTTTTTTTTTTTTTTTAGGATGAACAGAACACTTAATTTTCCTAAAGCAGCTATTTATTTCCAAATTAATGTGGATAAAAAGTAAGATGCCCATTGGACTAAGTTGGAAGCTGTTTTTGCTCTTACTTGTGTAGTAAAAATTCTCTGGAAAGATCACTCTAACACCAATAAGAATGAAAGTAGAGGAGTTTATTACCAAGAGGCCAAAAAGCTTGAGATAGCATCGCCCCCCTCCGCCCCCCCACACCCCGCAAAGAAGCTTTGGCCCCCAGAGGAGATTTTATTTCCATTTCATAGTTTTCATAGCCTAGGGGAGGGGTAAGTGAACTAGCAAGATGTGACAATGTGCGTGTCAGTCGATTCTGTAGTCAGGCCACCCTAACAATGAACTCCATTTTACTTTGCTTTAGTTTAAGCTGTCTTTCCTTCTTATCGTCCCTTTGGGCCCTTTCTGGACAGTTCCTTCTTTGGGATTTTTCCATCTGCTGACAAAGATAAGTTTAGCTCCTCAGCAATTAACTCTTACAGTAACTCAGTGAATCAGTTCAACTTTTACCTTCTTTTCCACCATACTTGCTTGGCTTCAAAGTACTAGTAGTGCCTAGAAGTGAGGCTTTCTTCATTGGTCACTCACCTTTGTTTTTGTTTTTGTTTTTGTTTTTTATTCAGTTTTTTTGAGGTAAGGTCTTACTCTAGCCCAGGATGACCTGGAACTCACTATGTAGTGTCAGGGTGGCCTCGAACTCTTGAACTCACAGCGATCCTCCTACCTCTGCCTCCCAAATTCTGGGATTAAAGGCGGCTTTTGCTTACCTTCTTTCTTTCTTTATTTTTTTTTTGTGTGTGTGTGTTGTTGTTTGTTTGTTTGTTTGTTTATTTTTGTTTGTTTTTTTTTTTTTTTTTTTTTTTTTTTTTTTTTTGGTTTTTCAAGGTAGGGTTTCACTCTAGCCCAGGCTGACCTGGAATTCACTATGGAGTCTCAGGGTGGCCTCGAACTCACGGCGATCCTCCTACCTCTGCCTCCCGAGTGCTGGGATTAAAGGCGTGCGCCACCACGCCCGGCTGTTTGTTTGTTTTTTCGAGGTAGGGTCTCACTCTAGCCCAGGCTGACCTGGAATTCACTATGGAGTCTCAGGGTGGCCTTGAACTCACAGCAATCCTCCTACCTTTGCGTCTTGAGTGCTGGGATTAAAGGCGTGTGCCACCATGCCCGGCTTGTTGTTTATTTATTTGAGAGCAACAGAGAGAGAGAAAATGGGCACGCCAGGGCTTCCAGGCACTGCAAACAAACTCCAGATGCGTGCACCCCCTTGTGCATCTGGCTAACTTGGGTCCTGGGGAATTGAGCCTCAAACCGGGGTCCTTAGGCTTCACAGGCAAGTGTTTAACCGCTAAGCCATCTCTCCAGCCCTTGCACAGATAAGATTCCTTATCAGTGTAAATGTATTAGGACTTGATGAAATGAACCTTTGAGTTTGAGAAATAAAGGTATATCTTTTAAAAAAAAGTTGAACCATCAGGCTGGATGTGGTGATAAACTCATGTAATATAATGTTAACACCTGAGAGGCTGAAGTAGGATGATTGCCTTGAGTTTGAGGCCAATCAGAGCTACAGGATGAGTTTAAGGCCAACCTGGCCTACACAGAAAAACCTTGTGTCAAAATAAACACATAGAGGGCTGGAGAGATGACTTAGCAGTTAAGGCACTTGCTTGCAAAGCCAAAGGACCCAGGTTCAATTCCCCAGAACCCACATAAGCCAGATGCACACGCATCTGAAGTTTGTTTGCAGGAACTGGAGACCCTGGCACACCCATTCTCTATCTGCCTCTTTCTCTCTCAAATAAATAAATGGTTTTTTTTTTTTTAAGACCAATTCTATCCTAGAACTGTATCCTCAAAAAAAAAAAAAAAAAACAATGAATAAATAAAATAAACACATAGAAAAAGAGCAACCCAGCCAGGTGTGGTGGATCACATCTTTAATCTTAGCATTTGGGAGGCAGAGGTAGGAGGATTGCCATGAGTTTTAGGCCACCCTGAGACTATGTAGTGAATTCCAGGTCAGTCTGGGCTAGAGCAAGAGGCCCCCACCGCCCCCCCCAAAAAAATGGGGCTTAGTGGTTAGGGCACTTACCTCCAAAGCTAAAGGACCCAGGTTTGATTCCCCATCACCCAAGTAGGCCAGATGCACAAGATGGCACATGCATCTGGAGGTTGTTTGCAGTTATTGAAAGCCCTGGTGTGCCCATTCTCTCCCTCTAACTCTTTCTCTCTCAAGTAACTAAAATAAATTTTAAAAAAAGAAAAGAAAAGATCAAACCATAACAAAGCCCCACTCAAAACTTGGTTTCATTGTCAAGACTGTTGAGCGATCCACATGCACAAAGAAAGTACAAAATTGTTAATTATTCACAAACTAAGGTTTTCTGGGGGAAAAAAAAAAAAAAACAGCATGGATCCCAAACAGACTTAAGAGTCATCAGGGTTGTGTTGGCTAATCCTGTCGACTTGAAGAGATTGAGAATAGCCTTGGAGATGTCCGCGTGGGTGCTGTCAGAGAGGCTTAACTGAGATAGGAAGAAGTCCCACTCAGAATGTGGGCAGCCTGAAGACTGAAAAAAAAAAAAAAAGCAGAAAGCAGGCTGCAGAGATGGCTCAGTGTTTAAAAGCTTGCTTACCAAAGCCAGGCGTGGTGGCGCACGCCTTTAATCCCAGCACTCGGGAGGCAGAGGTGGGAGGATGGCTGTGAATTAGAGGCCAGCCTGAGACTACATAGTGAATTCCAGGTCAGCCTGGGCTAGAGAGAGACCCTACCTCGAAAAACACAACAACAACAAAATAGGTGCTAGAGTTGTAGTTCAGTTGGTAAATTGTGGAGTGCCTGCCTAGCATGTGCAAAGTCTGACGTTTGATCCTCCGCATTACATAAACCTGGCAAGGGTACGCACTTGTAATCTCTGCACTCAGGAGACAGAGCAGGAGGATCAGAATTCAGTGTCTTCCTTGGCCATATTAATGAATAGGAGGCCTAGCTAGGCTACATGAGACTATGGCTCAAAAGCAAAACAAAACACCACGATCACACACATCTACAATCCCAGCATTTAGGAGGTGGAGGCAGGAGGATCAGAAGCTCAAGGCCATCCTCAGCTACATAGTGAGTTCAAGTCTAGCCTAAGATATGTGAGACCCAGTTTCAAAAACCAAGCAAACAAGCCGGGTGTGGTGGCGCACGCCTTTCATCCCAGCACTCGGGAGGCAGAGGTAGGAGGATCACTGTGAGTTCGAGGCCACCCTGAGAGTACATAGTTAATTCCAGGTCAGCCTGGACCAGAGTGAGACCCTACCTTAAAAAAACAAAACAAAAAAAATAATACATAAATAAAAATTTTTTTAAAAGCTTGCTTGCCAAAAGCAGAAAGCAAGGGAAATCCCAGCATTCATATCCCTCTGATTCTTCCATATTGGTCCACAATATATCTCAGACTCCTGCCACCATGCCTGCCCTCCCATGACGGACTGCACTTTCTTAAACTGTGAACCAAAACAAACTCTCTTCCTTAAAGTGCTTGTCAGATACTTGTTCACAGCAACAGGGAAAGTAACACACTCTGCCTCAAAACCTAAACAAAAAGCTGGAGAGAAGGCTCGGCGGCTAAAGCATTTGCCTGCAGAGCCTAACAACCAGAAAGGAATACTGAACTCAGGAGGCTGAGGCAGGAGGATTGCTGCCAGTTTGAGGCTAGCCTATATTAAATAGGAAATTTCAAAGCCAGGCATGATGGCGCATGCCTTTAATTCCAGCACTAGGGAGTGCTGGGGAACTGAACTCGAATCATTAGCTTTCAGAGGATTAAAAGAGTGCAACACCACATCCAGCTTTTTTTTTTTTTTTCAAGGTAGGGTCTCACTCTAGCCCAGGCTGACCTGGAATTCACTATGTAGTCTCATGGTAGCCTCAAACTCACTGTGATTTTCCTACCTCTGCCTCCCAAGCACTAGGATTAAAGGTGTGAGCCACAATGCCCGGCTCCTGTTTAATTTTACTTTTTTGTTTGTTTGTTTTGTTTGTTTGGTTGGTTGGTTTTTTCGAGATAGGACATTTCTCTAGGCCATGCAGACCTGGAATTAGTCTCAGGCTTGCCTCACATATATCCTCCTACCTCTTCCTGAGTGCTGGGATTAAAGGTGTACACCACCACAACCTGACTTTTTTGTTTTGTTTTTGTTTTCTTCGAGGTAGGGTCTTCCCTAGCCTGAGCTGACCTGGAGTTCACTATGGAGTCTCAGGGTGGCCTTGAACTCATGGCAATCCTCCTACCTCTGCCTCCCAAGTACTGGGATTAAAGGCGCATGCCACCATGCCTGGCTACTTTTTTTTTTTTTTTTTTTAATATTTCGTGTATTTGAGGTAGAGATAAGAGAAAATGGCCACAGCAGGACATCCTGCAACTGTATAACTCCAGATACATGTGCCACTTTGTGCATCTAGCTTTACATGGGTACTGGGGAATGGGACCCACAGCCTTCAGGATTTGCAAGCAAGCACCTTTAACCACTGAGCCATCTCTTCAGTCTTTACTTATTTTTTAAACCAACAGAAAATATTTACTAGCATCTAATCGCTAGTCTTGAAATTTCCCTAACTGTATTTGTTTTCGCTTGGTTGTCTCTTACAATCTGTGCATTGCATTTAGTTGCCATGTAGTTAAGTCTTATTCAAAATTATTTATTTGCATGTGTATGTGGGACGGGAGACACACCAGAGCCTCTTGCGGCTGCAAAACAAACACCAGACACTTCCACCACTTTTGCATCTGGCTTAAATGGGCGCTGTGAAAGTGAATCTGAGCTGGAAAGCTTTGCAAGCAAATGCCTTTATCAACTGAGCCATGTTCCCAGCGCTTTTTAAAAATGTATTTCTTTTGGGCTGGAGAGATGGCTTAGCGGCTAAGCGCTTGCCTGTGAGGCCTAAAGACCCCAGTTGGAGGCTTGATTCCCCAGGACCCACGTTAAACCAGATGCACAAGGGGGCGCACACGTATGGAGTTCCTTTGCAGTGACTGGAGGCCCTGGCGCGCGCATTCTTTCTCTCTATCTGCCTCTTTCTCTCTCTGTCTGTTGCTCTCAAATAAATAAATAAGTAAAAATAAACAAAAAAAAATTTAAAATTTTTCCTTATTTTTTTAAATAAAACACTATGCTGGGTTTTTTTTGTTTGTTTTTCTTTCTTTTTGGTTTTTCCAGGTAGTGTCTCACTCTAGCCCAGGCTGACCTGGAATTCACTATGGAGTCTCAGGGTGGTCTTGAACTCACAGTGATCCTCCTACCTCTGCCTCCCCAGTGCTGGGATTAAAGGCGTGCGCCACCGGGCCCAGCTCATCGTGCGCAATCTTCCTCCTGACATCACTGAGGAGGAAATGAGGAAACCATTCGAGAAATATGGTGAGAAATACTGACTGATGCAACTTTTTTTTTTAGAGGAGTCTGAAAAAAACAAACAAAAAAAATTGTACTTAGTGTACTTTATCTTTTGATTGTTGTTATGGTTAGCTTTTGTCATTTTGGGTATCTTTTATCTTTTTGCCTAATTTTTTAAAATTTTTATTTATTTATTTTGAGAGAGCAAGAGAGGGAAAGAGAGAGAAAGAGAGAGAGAGAGAATGGGCACACCAGGGCCTTTAGCCACTGAAAGCAAACCCCAGGACACATGCACCACCTTGTGCATCAGGCTTATGTGGGTCCTGGAGAATCAAACCAAGGACCATTGGCTTTGCAGGCAATTGCCTTAACTGCTAAGCCATTTCTCCAGCCCTTATTGCCTACTTTTTTTTTTTTTTTTTTTCGAGGTAAGGTCTCACTCTAGCCCAAGATGACCTGGAATTCACTATGGAGTCTCAGGGTGGCCTCGGACTCACAGTGATCCTCCTACCTCTGCCTCCCAAGTGCTGGGATTAAAGGCATGCGCCACCACGCCCAGCTAGCTTTGCCTAATTTTTAATATATATGATCTAAAGCCTGAGGGGAGATAATATATCTTTGTTTGTTTTTGTTTTTCAAGGTAGGGTCTCCCTCTAGCCCAGGCTGACCTGGAAGTCACTATGTAGTCTCAGGGTGGCCTTGAACAGAGGGTGATCCTCCTACCTCAGCCTTCTGAATGGTGAGATTAAAGGTGTGTGCCACCAGGCCCGGCTTGTCTGGGTTTTTCTCAGGATTTAGGATTGTTCTGTGCTTTTCTCTAACTCTTCCCATACTTTTCTTCCCATTCCAACCTCTCTCCCTGCCTTTCTTACTGCCTCCACTTTATACCTCATGTCAGCAATCTTTTATAGATTTAACAGACACTAAAATCTGTGAACCCTAACAGTATTTCAATTTTCCCCTCCCCAATACTTTTTCAAAGTTGACCTAATAATATCTGTCCCTATCCTTACCCACCCCATTTCCCTCCCACTTCTAATCTTAGTAACTAAAATTCTACTAACTCCATTCATCCTTATTCATTTATTCCACACTGAAGTCAAAGAGGCCATTGTTTTAAATGGCTGGTATGGCATTTGTATAGTGGGCATATCCAGTAGCTATATTACATAATTCTTTTTTTTTTTTTTTTTTTTTTTTTTTGGTTTTTCGAGGTAGGGTCTCACTCTAGCCCAGGCTAACCTGGAATTCACTATGGAGTCTCAGGGTGGCCTCGAACTCACGGCAATCCTCCTACCTCTGCCTCCCGAGTGCTGGGATTAAAGGTGTGTGCCACCACGCCTGGCTAACTATATTACATAATTCTTTAAGTAGCTCACACCATGGGTTATCAGTGTGCTTCTTGCTACCACGAGGCCCTGGGTTCACTTCTCAATGCAGCCTCAATGCAGTGCACTCCTGTAATCCCAGCATCTGGAGACGGGAGGATGAGAGGTCCAACTTCATATTTCCTGAGGATGAAAAGGTTTAAGTGAGGATGGGTGACAAAGGGATGGGGGAAATGTGGAGGTAGAGAGAGGTTTATCCAAAACTAAGGACGTAGGCCAGGTATGGTGAAGCACACCTTTAATCCCAGCACTTGGGAGGCAGAGGTAGGAGATCACCTTGAGTTCAAGGCCACCCTGAGACTATATAGTGAATTCCAGGTCAGCTTGGGCTAGAGTGAGACCCTACCTTGACAAACAAAAATAAAACAAAACTAAGGATGTAGCAAACAATCCATACTACACGTATGACTCTGTAAGTGAATTTTAAAATATTGGGGAAGCCGGATATGATGGCGCTTGCCTTTAATTCCAGCATTCCAGCCCTCAGGAGGCAGAGGTAGAAGCACTGCCGTGAGTTTGAGGACAGCCTGAGACTACAGAGTAAATTCGAGGTCAGCCTGGGCTACAGCGAGACCCTACCTCGAAAATAATAATAATAATAATAATAAATAAAATAAAATATGGGGGCTGGAGAGAGGGCTCAGGGGTTAAAAACACTTACTTGGAAAGCCTACTGGCCAGAATTTGATTCCCCCAGTATCTACATAAAGCCAGATGCATGAAGTGGCCCACGGGTCTGGAGATTGTTTGGCACATCAATTGGCCCTGACATATCCACACTATTTCTCATAAGTAAATAAAAATACTTGTAAGGGCTGTAGAGATGGCTTAGCACTTGAGGTGCTTGCCTGTGAAGCCTAAGGACCTAGGTTCAATTCCCCAGTACACACTTAAGCTAGATGCCCAAGGTGGCACATGCATCTGGAGTTCATCTGCACTGGCTGGAGGCCCTGGCACATCCATTCTCTCTGTCTGCCTTTCTCCTTCTCTCTCTCTCACAAAATAAGTAAATAAATAAATAAATAATTTTCTCAATTATAAATAAATATTTTAATAATTTTTATTGACAACTTCCATAATTACAAATAATATCCCATGGTAATTCCCTCCCTCCCCCCATTTTCCCCTTCACAGCTCTACTCTCTATCATGTCCTCTCCCCCCTCTTAATCAGTCCCTCTTTTATTTTGATGTCATCATCTTTTCCTCCTATTATGATGGTCTTGTGTAGGTAGTGTCAGGCACTGTGAGGCCATGGATATCCAGGCCATTTTGTGTCTGGAGGAGCACATTATAAGGAGTCCTACCCTTCCTTTGGCTCTTATAATTTTTCTGCCACCTCTTCCACAATGGACCCTGAGCCATGGACGGTGTGATTGAAATATTTCAGTGCTGAGCACTCCTCTGTCAGTTCTCAGCACCATGGTGACTCCTGAGCCATCCTAAGGTCACTGCCATCTGAAAAGAGAAGGTTCTCTAGCCAAGTGAGAGTAGCATTAATATATGGGTATGAACCTTAAAAGAAGTGCTTACTGGGCAGTTTGTTGAGCACAGTATATACTTTTACCCAGTAAATAAATATTTATAAAGATGTCTTAAAAATATACTTTTAGCCAGGCATGGTGGCACATGCCTTTTATCCCAGCACTTGGGAGGCAGAGGTAGGAGGAACACCCTGAATTCCAGTCCACCCTGAGACTACACAGTGAACTCCAGGTCAGCCTGGGCTAGAGTGAAACTCTACCTTAAAAAAAAAATTCAGTGCCATGGATGGGATACTTCCAGTGAGTTGTTGGCCAGGGAGGGCCCTGATGACCCCAAAACATTATAGGCCATTGCCAAGGCCCTTGGTTTCCCACCAGGAATAGATGGTAAGACCCTATTGCTGAAGACTCCACATACTTGGGCTGCCAGGTCACTGAGAAATCCTGCTGGAGCTGAGATGAAAACCTCCTCCATGTAGACCAGCTGACAGATAACTGGAAAAAGCCACGCTGCACACAGTTCAATGGGAGAAAGAGAAACCACCAGTGAAGATACTCAACAGTGGACACTGCAAGCCTTATATTTGGCCAGCCAGGCCAAATGAGCCAACTGGTGCAATAGTGGCACATCTGTTATGGGGGAAACCAACTGCCGTCTAATTTGACTGAAGGCCCACTCCATGGGAAGGAATACATCCCTGATACTGAAAACCCACAACAGGGGTAGTCTTGAGACCAAGGGTGTAACGTCTGCTGCTGTATGGCTAAATGTATATACTATGCTCACCAAACTGCCCAATAAGGACTTCTCTTAATGTTCATACCCAAATATTAATGTTACTCTCACTTTTGGTTAGAGAACCTTTGCTTTTCAGATGGCAGTGATCTTGGAATGACACAGAAGGCACCATGGTGCTGAGAAGTGACAGAGGAGTGCTCAGCACTGAAGTATCTTTATCACACCTTCCAAGGCTCAGGGTCCATTGCAGAAGAGGGTGTGGAAAGATTGTAAGAGCCAAAGGAAGGGTAGGACTCCTTATAATGTGCTCCTCCAGACACAAAATGGTCTGAATATCCATGACCTCACAGTGCCTGACACAACCTACACAAGATCATCATAATAGGAGGAAAAGATGATGACATCAAAATAAAAGAGAGACTGATTGAGAGGGGGAGGGGATATCATGGAGTGGAGTTTTAAAGGGGAAGGTGGGGGGAGAGAGGCAATTACCATGGGATATTGTTACAATTATGGAAGTCGTCAATAAAAAATAAAATAAAATTTTTTTAAAAACCTTTTAAGCCAGACATAGTGGCACATGCCTTTAATCCCAGCACTCAGAGGGCAGAGGTAGGAGGATTGCTGTGAATTCTAAACCAGCCTGAAGCCGGGTGTGGTGGCGCACACCTTTAATCTCAGCACTCGGGAGGCAGAGGTAGGAGGATCACTGTGAGTTCGAGGCCATCCTGAGACTCCATAGTGAATTCCAGGACAGCCTGGGCTAGAGTGAGACCCTACCTAGAAAAAAAATAAAAATAAAAAGCCAGCTCGAGTCTATATAGTTAATTCCAGGTAGCCCAGGTTAGAACAAGATTCTACCTTGAAAAAATAAAAAATATCTATTTTATATGCAAATATAAAAATAGGGCTGGAGAGATGGCTTAGCATTTAAGGTGTTTGCCTGCAAAGTCAAAGGACCAAGGTTTGAATCCCCAAGATACACGTAAGCCAGATGCACAAGGGGCACAAGCATCTGGAGTTCGTTTGCAATGGCCAGAGGCACTAGCGTGCCTGTTCTCTATCTGTCTCTCTCTGCTTGCAAATAAATAATATATACATTTTTTTCAATATGATTATATACTTTTGCTTAGTTTTTTGGGTTTTCGAGCTAGGGTTTCACTCTAGCCCAGGCTGACGCGGAAATCACTATGTAGTCTCAGGGTGGCCTTAAACCCATGGTGATCCTCCTACCTCTGCCTCCCAAGTGCTGGGATAAACGCATCTGCCACTATGCCTGGCTGTTTATTTTTTGCGGTCTGGTCTTCCTCTAGAATAAACTAATCTAGAATTCACTCTGTGTTCTCATGTTGGCCTCAAACTCACAGCAACCCTCCTACCTTGGCCTCCCAAATACTGGAATTAAAGATGTGTGCAGGCTGGAGAGATGGCTTAGTGGTTAAGACACTTAACTGCAAAGCCAAAGGACCGAGGTTCAATGGCCCAAGACTCATGTAAGCAAGATGTGCAAGGTGGTGCATGTGTCTGGAGTTCATTTCCAGAAGCCCTGGCATGTCCATTCTCTCTTTCTCCCTGCCCCCCCCCATTTCTCTGTGCCTCTTCAAATAAATAAATGAAAATAAGATAAAAATGTGTGCTACCACGCCTGGCAATATGATTATATATTATGCCTATCAAACTGCCCTCTAAACACTTATGCGCATGCCCATGTAGTAACACTACTCTCACTTTTGGTTACAGAAGCTTCTCTTTTCAGATGATAATGACCACAAGGGTAACTCAAAAGTTATAAAATAAAATAAAAAGTAACCAAGTATGTATTGCCAAATATGGTCAACATTACTATAAGTTGTTCTTTATTATAAAAAGTATGAAAAAACTTGAATCAGGGCTCGGGTTCTTTGGGAGGTTATCCCACCTGAGTCTTAGATGGATAATAAAGCTGTTTTCTGTCATTTTGGGGGCTTTGGTCTTTAATTTCTCACTATAATGGCTTAGTGCAGTTCTCAACCTTGGTTATACAAGCCTTATTTTTTGGGGGGGGTGGGGGTACAGCAGTTACTACAAAGACTCATTAATGGCCCAAAGGGCTGAGAAAAAATGATGATTGACTTTATCTATATATATATATTTTTTTGAGGTAGGGTCTCACTCTAGCCCAGGCTGACCTGAAATTCACTAGGTAGTCTCAGACTAGCCTTCGAACCCATGGCCATCCTCCTACCTCTGCCTCCCAGCTGCTGGGCATGCGACACCATGCCAGGCTGATTGTTGACTTTATTTTATTTTTTATTTTTATTTATTATTATTATTTTTTTTTTGGTTTGGTTTTTCGAGGTAAGGTCTCACTCTAGCTCAGAGTTGACCTGGAATTCAGTATGTCCTCTCAGGGCGGCCTCAAACCCATAGCCATCTTCCTACCTCTGCCTCCCCAGTGCTGGGATTAAAGGCTTGAGCCACCATGGCCCCCCTCCCCCACCAATTGTTGACTTTATATGGGACATCCTTATCACCCCCTTCCAGGCTCAGGGAACATCCTGGAAGAAAGGATGGAAAGAATGTCTGAGCTGGAAGATTGGAAGTAGTGTCATCCAAGCCTGACAGAGGTTGTTGCCCTCAGGAACTGCCTGCCTAAGATGGAGCCTGTCAACATTCCACTAGCTCACACAGCCGCCTCTCCCCCAGAGAAGCTGTTGTCAGTCAAAAGTTGCTGGATAAACAACACCAAAAAAAATATATTTTCAAAAATAACCTAATGGGTTGTAGAGATGGATCAATGGTTCAAAGCACTTGCTTGCCCAGTCTGAAGGCCCAGATTGGATTCGCCACTATACACAAATACACAATGTGACAGGTGTGTCTGGAATTCATTTGCATTGGCAGGAGGCCCTGGCTGGTGCATTATTTCTCTATCAGATAAATACTAATGAATTTGGAATGCTCTGAGCCTCTCACTATTCCTAGTAGATGCTTAACTCCCGGCAAGTCCTCACATTCTAGACTCCACTGCCCCATCAGGGCAGGAAGAGCTTCCTCCCACACGCCCTGGCTCCTTTTCCAGGGTCACTGGCAGCTCCCTCACCAGGGCCACTGACTCCTCCCTCTGCTGGGACTCTCTCGAACCCCAAACCCAACCTATGGTCCCATACTCAATGGGTCCAGTCCACTTCGACCTCAAACCCTGTCACTCAACCCAAATTCTCTTTTTAATTTTTTAATTTTTTTTTTTTCATGGTAGGGTCTCACTCTAGCCCAGGCTGACCTGGAATTCACTATGTAGTCTCAGGGTGGCCTTGAACTCACGGTGATCCACCTATCTCTGCCTCTCTAGTGCTGGGATTAAAGGTATGTACTACCACGCCCGGTTTCAAATTCTGTAATTCCTTTTGTTGTTGTTGTTCTCTTATTAATTTTAATTTTATTCAAGAAAAAGAGGCAGAGAGAGAGAGAGAGAGAGAAAGAGAGAGAGGAGAAAGCACACACCAGGGTCTCTAGCCACTCCAAATAAACTCCAGATGCATGCACGACCTTGTGCATCTGGCTTTCGTGGGTCCTGGGACTCGAACCTGGGTCCTTTGGCTTTGCAGGCAAGCGCCTTAACCACTAAACCATCTCTCCAGCCCTCAAATTATTTGTTTTTGTTTTTAATATCTTGAAAGGGAGAAAGTGGGCACACCAGGGCCTCTAGCCACTGCAACAGAACTCCAGACGCATGCACCACCATGGTCTACTGGGAATTGAACCTGGGTTCCATAGACTTCACAGGCGAGCGCCTTAACCGTGAGCCATCTGTTAACCCAAATTCTATTTGCACAAGGTTCAGCTCCCAGTGGTCCAGCTACTTTGCGACCCTCGACCTGGGTACCGGCCCCCTCACCTCGGGCTCCTTGTCTCCCACTGTCATCTAGAACTTTTCGCTGTCCCTCCGAGCACCTAGCGGAGGGTGGAACGCACGAGGCCCGGCAGCTGTAGTTGCAGGGGGGAAACTTGTTTGCCGTCGCCATGGAAACCCCTCCCCTTCCGGGGGCCGCTAGCGAGGGGCGAGGCGCGCGCGCGCGCGCGGAGGCCGCAGGCCCGCGACACGTGGCGCTTCCGGAAGCTCCGCCGCCCCTCCCGCTGGGCTCGGGCCGCCCCAGGCGCCCGGATGGACGCGGTCGGGCCCCGCCCCGGCTCGGGGAGTCCCGGGGACTTAGCGAAACTCGGCTTCCGGGACGTGTGGTCTGGAGCGCGGGAGGGCGCGGCTGGCACGCGCCCAGAGGGGAGCAGGCGGGGCCGGAGGGTGGCCGATTCCAGCCGGGCTGGGCGAGTTCAGTATGAGCCGGGCGTGGTGGCGCACGCCTTTAATCCCGGCACTCGGGAGGCCGAGGTAGCAGGGTGCCGTGAGTTCGAGATCACCGTGAGACTACATAGCGAATTTCAGGTCCTCCTGAGCTAGAGTGAGACCCTACCTCGGAAAAGCAAAAATGAAAAAAAAAAAAGAAAATAAAAGAAGTATTCAGGGGCGGGAGGTTCACTGGTAGAGCTTGGGTAGCCTTCGCAGCGCACTGGGTTCAACCTCCAGAGCCCAAACAATATTTATTTATATATGTTTTATTTACTTGTTTCTATTTATTTACTTATTTATTTTTTGGTTTTTCGAGGTAGGGTTTCACTCTAGCTCAGGCTGACCTGGCATTCAGGGTGGTCTCAAACTCTTGGTGATCCTGCCACCCCTGCCACCACGCCCAGCTCCAAACAGTATTTATGAAAATTTAAGTTAAACAAGCTGGATGTGGTGCCGCACATCTTTAATCCCAACACTTGGGAGGCAGAGAGGTAGGAGGATTGTTGTGAGTTCCAAGTCAGCCTGGGCTAGAGCAAGACCCTGTCTTGAAAAAAAAAAAAAAGTTAAAGAAGACCTGGAGAGATGGTTTAGCGTTTAAGGCGCTTCCCTGCAAAGCCAAATAACCCAGGTTCAATTCCCCAGAGGCCCCATAGACCAGATGCACAAGGGGGCATAGCCATCTGGAGTTCATTCGCAGTGGCTGGAGACCCTGGACGCCCATTCTCTCAAATAATAATAATCTCTCAAATAAATAAATAAAAATGAAACTTTGAAAAAAAAAGTTAAGGGAGCCGGGTGTGGTGGCGTATGCCTTTAATCCCAGCATTCGGGAGGCAGCGGTAGGAGGATTACCATGAGTTCAAGGCCACCCTGACACTACCAAGTGAATTCCATGTCAGCCTGGGCTAGACAAAACCCTACCTGGAAAACACCAAAAAAATAAATAGATAAAGGTAAGGGAAATATAGAAGTTGGGCCCTTACTCCTAGATGCTTTATAATATATTAAAGGCTAAGCCTGGAGGATCTCCTATATGAGTATTGGGCAACATAAGTAGAAACAGGTTGGGATAAAGATGGGGGTGTGGGTCAGTAGAAAGCATACACAAATCTTTGGGTTCAATGCTTATCACTTCATTGAAAAAAAGTAGCGTGGGGCTGGAGAGATGACTTAGTAGTTAAGGTGCTTGCCTACAAAGCCAAAGGACCCACGCAGTACTCATGTAAAGCCAGATGCACAAGGTGAGGCAAGCATCTGGTGGTCATTTGCATTGGCTAGAGGCCCTGGCGTGCCAACTCTCTTTAAAGAAACAAAGAAATAATTTTTAAAGTATGTCCTCATTGGCATTAGCCACATTTTTTGTTGTTGTTGTTGCTCTTTTTGTTTTGTTTTTCAAGGTAGGGTCTCCATAAGGAAAGTTAGAGAAAAACAAGAGAACACTGGACTTTGATCTCTCAGACTGTTTATTTTAGAGAAACTTTGAGGGGCAGCAAGCTTCCCGCTGGATGAAGGCTGAAGCACTGAGCCAGGCTAGGGTACAAGTGTATAAGGAGGATCCTAAGAAAAGCAGACTGTACCAGGTGCAATTGATAAGAAAATTATAGCTGTTTGTGTCCGTGTTCAGAATAGACTTCTTCAACCAGGAATGTCTAAGGGAGGATACTCAGATGTCCCTGATCCTTCAAGGCCATCTAGGCTAAGGGGGGTACATCAATCAGGGAAGGTGCCAAACTTAATGAGGCCTGAATACCTCTGTTGTTTCTTTATTGCCCTAGAGCTTTAGGGATAGTTAGTAATTCTTTAGTTCTCTTTAGTTTTCAGGAAAGGCCATTAACCCTTAAGTCTCACTTTAGCCCAGACTGGCCTGGAATTCCCTATTTAGAACTCACGGTGATCCTCCTACCTCTGCCTTCCAAGTGCTGGGATTAAAGCAGTGTGTCACCATGTCCAGCAAAATGTTTTTTTACAAGCAGAGAGAGAGAGAGAGAGAGAGAGAGAGAGAGAGAATGGGTGTACCAGTGCTTCTAGCCACTGCAAGCTTCAGACACATCTGCCACCTTGTGCATCTGGCTTCATGTAGGTACTGGGGAATCATACCTGGGTTCTTAGATTTTGCAGGCAAGAGCCTTAACCTGCTGAGCCATCTCTCCAGCCCCTTCCATTAGCCACATTTCAAATGCTCTTAAGTCCCAAGTGGGTAAAGATGTCTTATCATACAGTGCAGCTTCAAACTTAGAGAAGGTATGGAAGCTATGCTTACTTTACCACTGTACAAAGGCTCGTGTGGTTGAGACTGTGCTCCAAATCATTGCTTTTTTTTAAAAAAAAATATTTTTTGTTTATTTATTTGAGAGCAACAGAGAGAGAGAGGATGGATGCACCAGGGCCTCCAACCACTGCAAACGAACTCCAGATGCGTGCGCCCCCTTGTGCATCTCGCTTACGTGGGTCCTGGGGAATCAAGCCTCGAACTGGGGTCCTCAGGCTTCACAGGCAAGCGCTTAACCACTAAGCTATCTCTTCAGCCCCTGTTGCTTTTCTTCTTTCTTCTTTATTTTATTTTGCAGCAGGGTGTTCTCTAGCCCAGGCTGATCTGGAATTCACTCTGTAGCCGAGTCTGGCCTTGAACTCGTAGCATACCTCCTACCTCAGCATCTCAAGTGCTGGCAGCCACTACCTTTCTCGATTTATTAGAATCCCTTTAACTGACCAGACAAGGTGTCACAGGCTGGTCCCCGGGATCAACTACCAGCTAGCGTAGCTCAATCAGTGACTCAGTAAGGTAGATGGTGATCAAGAAATATACGTGACTTTAACCTCTGGCCTCTGCATGCACACACACACACACACACACACACACACACTTGCACATCCACCACACAGAGAAAATTAGAAAAATAGCCCGGGCTTGATGGCTCCTACTTTTAATCCCAGCACCCGGGAGACCGAGGAAGAAGAATCGCCCTGAGTTCAAGGCTATCCTGACACTACAAAGTGAGTTCCAGGTCAACCTGGACTACAGAGAGACCCTACCTCCAAAAAAAAAAAAAAAAAAGAAAAGAAAAGAAAAATTATGGGTGGGGCTGGAGAGATGGCTTAGCGGTTAAGCGCTTGCCTGTGTTGCCTAAGGACCCCGGTTTGAGGCTCAATTCCCCAGGACCCACGTAAGCCAGATGCACAAGGGGGCGCCTGTGTCTGGAGTTCGTTTGCAGTGGCTGGAGGCCCTGGTGCACCCATTCTCTCTCTCTTTCTCTCTCTCTGCCTCTTTCTCTCTCTGTCGCTTTCAAATACATAAAAATAAAACAAAAAATTATGGGTCACAAATATTATTATTATTTTTTTTTTTTTGGTTTTTCTTGAGGTAAGGTCTCACTCCAGCTCAGGTTGATCTGGAATTCACCATGTAGTCTCAGGGTGGTCTTGAACTCATGGCAATCCTCCACTCCCCAGTGCTAGGATTAAAGATGTGCGCCACCTCGCCCAGCATGGGTGGAACGAGCCCTGAAAGTGGGTGAATAATAAACTAAAAAAGGCTACACTCTTTATGTTTTGTTTTTGTTTTCTGAGGCAGTGTCTTGCCCTAGCCTAGGCTGACCTGGAATTCACTGTGGAGACTCAGTGTGGCCTCAAATTCACAGCAATCCTCCCACATCTGCTTCTCGAGTACTGGAATTAAAACCTTGGGGTGGTAGTTTGAATAGATGTTCCTCAATAGATTCAGGAGTTTTTTGGGTTTTTTTGTTGTTGTTGTTGTTGTTCTTGTTCTTGTTTGTTTTTTGTTTTTTTGAGGTAGGTTCTCACTCTAGCCCAGCCTGACCTGGAATTCACTGTGTAGTCTCAGGGTGGCCTAGAACTCAGGGCAATCCTCCTACCTCTGCCTGCTGAGTGCTGGGATTAAAGGCGTGTGCCACCACACCCGACACGTCTACTTTTTTTGAGACAGAGTCTCTCACTGGCCTAGAGCTCACCTATTAGGCTATACCAGCTGGCCATCAAGCCCTAAGGATCTTCCTGTCTCCACTATGCAGCACTAGGATTATAAACCCATGCCACCCTGCCTGACATTCTTCCATGGCTTCTGAGGATCAAACTCAGGTCTTCATACATGCAAGAGTCTACCAGTTTTATGCTCTAAAACTGCAATTGGCTTACAAAAGAATTGCAAAAAATAAAAATAAAAATCTCACAGTGGGGCTAGATGTGGCACACACCTTTAATTCCAGCACTTGGAAGGCAGAGGTAGGAGAATTGCCATGAGTTCAAGGCCACCCTGAGACTGCATAATAAATTCTAGGTCAGCCTGGGCTAGAGCAATACCCTACCTCGAAAAACCAACACACACACACACACACACACACACACACACACACACACCATGTTTAAGTAAGTTTACAGATTTTGGTTTTTATCTTTTAAAAATATTTATTTATTTTTGCAAGAAGAGAGAAAATGAGAATGGGCCTGCCAGGGCGTCTAGCCTCTAGCCACTGCAAATGAACTCCAGATAAATGCACCATTTTGTGCATCTGCCTTCATGTGGGTTCTAGGGAATTGAGCCCAGTTTTTAGGCTTTGCAGGCTAGTGCCTTAACTATTGAGCAATTTCTGATTCTGGTTTTCTTTCTTTCTTTCTTTCTTTTTTTTTTTTTTGTTTTTTGTTTTTCTAGGTAGGTTCTCACTCTAGCCCAGGGTGACCTGGATTTCACTATGTAATCTCAGGCTGGTCTCGAACTCACGGTGATCTTCCTATCTCTGCCTCCCAAGTGCTGGAGTTAAAGGCGTGCACCACTACGCCCAGCCTTTAATTTTTTTATTATTATTATTATTATTAATTTTTGGTATGAGAGAGAATTGGCATGCTAGAGCCTCCAGCCACTGCATTTAAACTCCAGATGCATGCATCATCTTGTATGTCTGGCTTACATGTGAGACCTGGAGAGTTGAACATGTGTCCTTAGTCACCTTAACCGCTAAACCATTCAGGCCTGATTCTGGCTGGCTGGCTTTCTTCTTTCTTTTTTGTTTCTTCGAGGTAGGGTGTCACTGTAGCTCAGACTGACCTGGAATTCACTGTGTAGTCTCAAGGTGGCCTTGAATTCATGGCAATCCTCCTACCTCTGCCTCCTGAGTACTGGGATTAAAGGCATGCGCCACCAGGCACGGTTTTCTTAACATCAAGTCATTTAAGTGTGCACTGTCTCTCTCTTCTGTCTCTCAGTTGCCCTGGGTACTTTAGCTGGGCTGTTGTCCTCAAACTTGTAATCTCATTCTCCCTGAATAGTAGATGGTTTTTAGTTTTCCATATCACTGCTATTTTCTGAGTACTTTTTTTCATTTTGTATTATTTTAAAATTTATTTATCTGTGAAGGAGAGAGAAAAAGGCCAATAGAAAGAGAGAGAATGGCCGGGCATCGTGGCACACTCCTTTAATCCCAGCACTCGGGAGGCAGAGTTAGGAGGATTGCCATGAGTTCAAGGCCACCCTGAGACTACATAGTGAATTCCAGGTCAGCCTGAGCCTAAATGAGACCCTACCTTGAAAAACAAAACAAAACAAAACAAAAAAAAAAAAAAAAGAGAGAGAGAGAGAGAGAAAACGGGCATACCAGGGTCTCTAGCCACTGCAAACAAACTCCAGACACATGTGCCACCTTGTGCATCTGGCTTTACGTGGGTCCTGGAAAACTGGACATGGGTCCTTAGGCTTTGCAGGCAAGCACCTTAACTGCTAAGCCATCTCTCTAGCCCTTCTGAGTGCTCTTTGTATATGAATGTATAGATATATTGATGAGTCACATATGTAATGATAACAAAAGTTGATGACACATGGTCTTTAGTAATACTTGTTTTCTAGTGTCTTTAAAATGGTTGTTTACCCTTTAAATAATAGTGTCTTTAAAATGGGAGTATAAGAACTGCTTCTCTGAGGAGTTCACTGCTCCTTAGATTCTGGTGGTAGCCAGGGGTACTGACTAATTGGTAAGAGCCACTTGAGACCTGTGAGAGCCAAGAGAGACAATTTACTCTAGGAAGGACCCAGATGACCTTAAAATGAGTTAGCTTCAATGAGAGACCTGAGTTTGTAGAAAAAGTAAAGAAGGAAAGAGGAAGAGATAGAATAACAGCTGACAGTTGTCCCAGTATTCAAAACAGGGAGAGGTTGGATGAAACCCACTGTTCACATTTTTACATACAACCTTCTGGAAGGTTTTAACATCTGTAGGTATTTATTATAAATTTAGCTGGGCGTGATGATGCACGCCTTTAATCCTAGCACTTTGAAGGTAGAGATAGGAGGATCGCTGTGAGTTTGAGGCCACCCTGAGACTACATAGTGAATTCCAGGTCAGCCTGAGCTAGAGTGAGACCCTCCCTCAGAAAACCAAGCATAAATAAATAAATAAATTTATTTACACTGGCCGTGGTGATGAATGCCTTTAATCCCAGCGGTAGGAGGATCACTGTTGAGTTTGAGGCCACCCTGAAATTACATAGTGAATTCCAGGCCAACCTGGGCTAGAGAAATACCCTATCTTTTTTTTTTTTTTTAATTTTTTGAGGTAGGGTCTCACTGTGGCCCAGGCTAACCTGGAATTCACTATGTAGTCTCAGGGTGGCCTCTAACTCACAGCAATCCTCCTACCTCTGCCTCCTGAGTGCTGGGATTAAAGGTGTGTGCCACCACACTTGGTGCAAAACCCTATCTTGAAAGAGAGAAAGGGAGAGAACACAAAAACCTGGAAACTTTAGCCTGTGGCCCCTGGGGACTCAGACTTGGGCCTATCCACAACTATTTCATCTAATACATCCTCATGCAAGAAGGAAAACGCTAAAACCAAACCAGCCAGAGGGGAGTTCCTGTGTCCCCAGAAAGACATCACACAGTGCTGACACCTGGTCAGACCACCTTGCAGGAGAGCCTCAAGCCACACCTAGATCAGGACTACTTAGTTTGCATAACTTTTGCCATTTATTTATTTATTTGATTTTTTGGAGGTGTGGTTTCACTCTAGCCCAGGCTGACCTGGAATTCACTATGTTGTCTCAGCATGGCCTCAAACTCATGTGGATCCTCCCACCTCTGCCTCCCAAGTACTGGGATTAAAGGCATGCTCCTCCAAGCCGGGCTTGCCCTCTATTTAAACATAAACCTTAAATAAGGACCCTGAAGATGGATTTGGGGGCAGAGGGAGTCACTGGACCTCTCTGCTCTGTTCCTCTTTCTACCATGACTATATGGAATTTCTGCTTTTCACTGTTAGGTGTTTAATTGGCTCAGTGAGGACATGAGGTGGAGAGCTTGTTATGGGCTGTCAAGGGCTACATAGCTGGACCCTGTAGAAGGAAGGAAGAGGGGAAGGGAGAGGGAGTGAGGGAGGGGGAGGAGGAACAACGACTCAGTTGTGTGGTCAAGCCCTCAAAGCATTGAAGCATTCAGTTACTGAAGCATGGAGTAGTATGACTGTACAACTACTTCACGCCTGTACTGACTTCCTGTTTATGTGTTATGTAAAAGGGAGAAACATCCACCAGGAAACATGTGGAATGGTTTCCTACAGATTTGCCTTTCTACAACAAAGGGAACAGTCTGATTGGAAGGAACGTGAGGGAGCCCAGGAACAAACAGGAACTCACCCAGGTTCGACCTATTCTCTCTGACTCTGGTCATGTCTGCGTAGAAGACAGGGCCTTCTATACCACCACTACCTCCCCTGGTGGAGTAAGACATGGAAGGAGGTAGCCGGGCGTGGTGGCACGTGCCTTTAATCCCAGCACTCGGGAGGCAGAGGTAGGAGGATCCCATGAGTTTGAGGCCACTCTGAGACTACATAGTGAATTCCAGGTCAGCCTGGGCTAGAGCAAAACCCTACCTCAAAAAACAAACAAAACAAAAACAACAAGGGCTGGAGGGATGGCTTAGTGGTTAAGGCGCTAGCCTACAAAGCTATAGGACCCAGGTTCTATTCTTCAGGACCTACGTAAGCCAGATGCATGAGGTGATGCATGCTTCTGAAGTTTGTTTGCAGTGGCTGAAGGCTCTGGCACTCCCATTCTCCCTCTCTCTGCCTCTTTCTCCTTCTTTCTCTCTGCTTCTTTCTCAAATATAAATATTCGGGGTGGGGACTGGAGTAATGGTTTAGCGATTAAGGAACTTGCCTGCATAGCCTAAGGACCCAGGTTCTATTACCCAGTACCCATGTAAGCCAGATGCACAAGGTGACACATGCATCTGGAGTTCATTTGCAGTGTCTAGAGACCCTGGCATGCCCATTCTCTCTCTTGTCTCTATCTGCCTCTTTCTCTCTCAAATAGATAAATCTATATATATATATATATATATATATATATATATATATATATATATATACACACACACACACACATATATATGTAAAACAAGCCGGGCATGGTGGCGCATGCCTTTAATCCCAGCACTTGGGAGGCAGAGGTAGAGGATCGTTGTGAGTTCGTGGCCACCATGAGACTACATAGTGAGGCCTGGGCAAGAGTGAAACCCTACCTTAAAAACCAAAAAAAAAAAAGGGCTGGAGATGTGGCTTAGTGGTTAAGCGCTTGCCTGTGAAGCCTAAGGACCCCGGTTTGAGGCTTGATTCCCCAGGACCCACTTTAGCCAGATGCACAAGGGGGCACATGTACCTGGAGTTCGTTTGCAGTGGCTGGAGGCCCTGGTGCTCCCATTCTCTCTATCTGCCTCTTTCTCTCTCTGTCTGTCACTCTCAAGTAAATAAATAAAAATAAACTAAAAAATTTTTTAAAAAGAAAAGAAAAGAAATAGGCGGTGTCAGGAGCTGATGATGCTGTTAGAAGGTGGCCGCTGCTTCCGAAGACCACAAGCAAGGAAAGGCAGGACTATCCTTCCAATCTAATGCAAGAATCTGCAGCCCCTTCCTCAGTCAGAATTCTGGGTGTTGTGGTTCTGCACTGCCCAGTGTCCCTCAGGAAGATGCCAAGCTGGTGCCCTCATTCACAACACCTAGATCCTCAGGAGTGATGACAGACTTAGTAGGTCTCGAGTGCAGACTCTCTATAGCACAAGTTATGTTTAAAAACTTTTTTTTTTTTTTTTTTTTTTTGGTTTTTCGAGGTAGGGTCTCACTCTGGCCCAGGCTGACCTGGAATTTCACTATGTAGTCTCAGGGTGGCCTCGAACTCACAGCAATCTTCCTACCTCTGCCTCCCAAGTGCTGTGAATTCCAGGTCAGCTTGGGCTAAAGTGAGACCCTACCTCGGGGGAGAAAAAAAAAAAAAAGGTAGAGGGGGAAACCAAGGTGTGGTGGCATATGCCTGGATTTCCAGCACTAGGGAGACTGAGGCAGGAGTCCAGGAGTCTTTTGAGGTCAAGGCCAGCCCGGGCCTTGTGAGTTTGAGGCCAGCCTTGACTACAGAGTCAGACCCTGTTTAGCACACACACGGATGAACAACACACAAAGGAGGCACAGGGAGCTCAGGGGAGCTGGTGGAGAAGCACTTTATTACTAGCTACAGCTTGAGGTTAGGCAAGGCACAACTGGAGGACTGGGTAATTTCAATCCTTTCACAGGGTTTCGAAACTGTCCCTGGTTGTCTGGTACCTGGCCCTGACATGATTAAGGCCAGGGTGGGTGTATAATGGCCCATAGTGTAAGAGCTCTGATAAAGGAGGAGGTTGGGGGTGTGTGGCTTAATCAGCTGCAACAAGAGGAGCTCACTGGCCTTGAGCCAGAGCCAAAAAACTCCGGTCAAGGCAGCACATCACCACACAGTGTATGACAGGAAGTATAGTACTTTCTAAAGACATTTATGTAAAGGAAGAACAAGTTTTGTTAGTTCCTTTAGCCTAAAACTTCAATACTTCCCACTGAGTATCCAATCATTGTTTTTTCTTTCTTTCTTTCTCTTTCTTTCTTTCAGCCCCCCCCCCCCCCAAGTGTCTTGCTCTAGCCCAGGCTGACCTGGAATTCACTATGTAGCCCCAGGCTGGCCTCAAACTCACAGTTATATCAGTTATATCAATGCATCCCAAATGCTGGAATTAAAGGTGTGCACTACCATGTCTTGTCTTAAAAAAAAATTACTTATTGCCCTGTGTGGTGGTGCATGCTTTTAATCCCAGCATTTGAGAGGCAGAGGTAGGAGGATTGCCTTGAGTTCAAGACCACCCTGAAACTAACTCAAGGTCAGCCTGGGCTAGAGTGAGACCCTACCTCCAAAAACCAAACAAAATAATAATAATAATAATAACAACAATAAATAAATTACTTATAAATATTTTCCCCAGTTTCTTTTTACGTTTATTTATTTATTTTTTGTGGTGGACCATCCAAAACTTCAATCTTGCCTTTGCCTCCATCTGAATTCAGAAGCTTAATGTTATCTATGGTGACTTCATCCTCTTCCTTTGAATCTGACTGATTCATCTCAATTAAGGCGACATCCATCTGTATAACTTTTCCGGGAGTTTCATCACTATTTTCAATATTAAAACTACCACGGTGGGGCAACTTCCATTTCTTTTCGTAGTTTTTCATTTGCCTGGGCCATCTGCGGGAGAAAGGTCTGGACTTAGTCCAATAAACGACTCTTCCGGATGCGAAATGTTTGAAGAGTGGAGGTGTTTTTGGAATCAGGCTTAGAATTGATAAGCAACTTGTCCATAAACCTCTGGCCTTTGCTGCCCACCGTCACCAGCTCCTTGGACACCAAGACCCCGGAGGAGGCCCCAGAGGATGACAAACTGCCCGAGCAGGACGTATCCTCACCGCCCACCTCCCTACTTATTAATATATATATTTTAATTTACTTTCAAGACAAGAGAGAGAGCGAGAGCACACACCAGGGCGTCTAGCTATTGCAAATGAACTCCAGATGCATGTGTCACTTTGTGTATCTGGCTTTATGTGAGTCCTGGGGAATTGAATCCAGTTATTAGGTTTTGAAGGCAAGCAGAGCCATTTCTCCAGCTTTAAAAAAATATATATTTATTTATTTATTTGCAAAAAGACTGAGAGAGAGAAGAGAGACAGATAGAAAGTATGGGTGCTCCAGGACCTCCTGCCACTGCAAACAAACTCCAGACTCATGCACCATTTTGTGCATCTGGCTTTAGGAATATAGTGGGGAATTGAACTCAGACCACCTGGCTTTGCAGTCAAGCATCTTTAACTGCGGAGCCACCTCTCCAGCCCTCAAACTTTTTCTTTGTTTTCAAGGTTGGATCTCACTCTAGCCCAGGCTGACTGAAACTCTGTAGTCTCAGGCTGGCCTCAAAGTCCTACCTCTGCCTCCCAAATGCTGGGATTAAAGGCATGCGCCACCATGTCCAGCTGAAGTTTTTTTTTTTTTAAATAGTTTTTTTGTTCATTTTTATTTATTAATTTGAGAGTGACAGAGAGAGAGAGAGAGAGAGGCAAATATATATAGAGAGAATGGGGGCGCCAGGGCCTCCAGCCACTGCAAACGAACTCCAGACATGTGTGCCCCCTTGTGCATCTGGCTAACGTGGGTCCTGGGGAATCGAGCCTTGAACCGGGGTCCTTAGGCTTCACAGGCAAGCGCTTAACCGCTAAGCCATTTCGCCAGCCCCCAGCTGAAGTTTTAAACTATTTCATCATTCATGAATTGTAATTACAGTAATGCTGGGTGCATGGGTGGTGGTATTAAAACCTAGGGTCTCCTCACACAAATTCGACAAATGCTTTTATCACTGAACTATATCCGTGGCCCAGTACTTGGGAGGCAGAGGTAGGATCGCTGGGAGTTCAAGGCTACCGTGAGACTACAGAGTGAATTCCAGGTCAGCCTGAGCTACAGTGAGACCCTACCTTGGGGAAAAAAAAAAAAAAAAATATATATATATATATATATATATATATATATATATTTACATATATATATATATATATTTGAGAGGGAGAGAGAAAGAGAGAGAGAGAGAATGGATGTGTCAGGGCCTTAAGCAGCTGCAAACTAACTCCAGATGCATGCACTATGTGCATCTAGATTTAAGTGGATACTGGGGAGTCAAACTCTGGTTGTTAGTCTTTGCAGGCAAGCACGTTAACTGCTGAGCCATCTCTCCAGCTCCAAAACCTTTTCTTTTTTCCTTCTGTTTTTGTTTTTTCAAGATAGGGTTTCACTCTAGCTCAGGCTGGCCTGGAATTCACTAGGTAGTCTCAGGGTGGTCTCAAACTCGTGGCTATCCTCCTACCTCTGCCTACCCGAGTGCTGGATTAAAGGCGTGCGCCACCATGCCCGGCCAATAACATATATTTTTTTAAAGTTTTTGGAGCTGGCCAGGCGTGGTGGTGCACGCCTTTAATCCCAGCACTCGGGAGGCAGAGGTAGGAGGATCACCGTGTGTCCAAGGCTACCCTGAGACCACCTAGTGAATTCCACGTCAGCTTGGGCTAGAGTGAGATCCTACCTCGAAAAAAAAAAAAGATTTATTTGAGAGAGAAAAAGAGAATGGGCGCACACGGGATCTAGCCACTGCAGATGAACTCCAGATGCATGAGCCACATTGTGTATCTAGCTTTACTTGGATACTGGGGAACTGAACCTGGGTCCTTTGGCTTTTCTGCCAAGTGCCTTAACCACTAAGCAATCTCTCCAGCCCTAATTAATTAAAGAAAAAATATTTGCAGATACGTGTGTATGGGTGTACTAGAGGAGTCTCTTGCCTGAGTAAACATATATCAGACACTTGGACTGCTTAAAATAATACTTTTTTTTTACTTTGGAGGTAGGGTTTTATTGTAGCCCAGGGTGACCTGGAATTCACTATGTCGTCTCAGGGTGGCCTCAAACTCATGGTGATTCTCCTACCTCTGCCCCCAAATGCTGGGATTAAAGGCGTGCGCCACCATGCCCGGCTTTCGTGTGTGTATTTTGCCATCTGCCTTTATGTGGATGATAGGGAACTGAGCGCTGGCCTGCAGGCTTTGCAAGCGTCTTTAAACAATGAACCATCTCCCCCAGGCAGTTCTGTTTTTTTGATAAAGAAAGAGGCAGATAAGGAGAATGGGCACGACAGGGCTTCCAGCCAGTGCAAAGGAACATGCATCTGGTTTACGTGGGTCCTGGAGAATCAGACCGAGGTCCTTTGGCTTTGCAGGCAAATGCTTTAATTGCTAAGCCATCTCTCCAGCCCGGCTCTGGGGATTTAAAAAAAATAACTTTCAGTTTAAAGTGAGCGTACTGGCTCACTCCTGTAATCCCAGCATTTAGGTTGAGGCAGGGGCCCCCGAGTTAAAAAGGCCATCCAGGGCGATGTAGTTCCAGGCAAATCTGGCTAGGGTAAGGCTTTGCCTCAAAATTAGTTTTTTGCTTTCCCTGGTGGAGTGTGTTGTATACTTCACATGAAGGTCCCACCAAGTAAATTACTACGTACAGCACATCTAGATGCACCTGGGCTTCTGGCGTGTACCCATCACCCACCAAGGGTTAAGGCTCAGGGAGACAGGCTGAATCTGGAAAAGCTGCACGCTGCCCCTAGGGGTGGTGGAGCACGCCTTAAATCCCAACACTCGGGAGTCAGAGGTAGGAGGTTCACCGTGAGATTGAAGCCACCCTGAGACTACATATTTTCTATCTCAAAAAAAACAAACAAAAAAGCATCTCCTTAAGAGGCCTGCTTTCTTCCTTCTCACAGAGTTGAAAACCACCAATACCGTGGGCTCTCTTATGGGGTGTGCAGCGGTTTGCCCTGTAGCCAGCAAGGCCCGACCCGACTCTCCCGCCAGACGTGTGTGCGCATGCGCCACCCCCGCTGTCCTATCAGAAGCAGACCCAAGCCGTGTCCCCGCCCCCTCGCCGTACTGGCCAATCCCAAGCCCCCTGTGAGCCGTCAGAATTGCGCCGTTGCAATCCAGTGCCCGGATGTCCGCTGAGGAAGGCTCCGCCTCTTCACGGCCTTGCGTCCTTCCGGCCCCGTCGCGGTGAGCAGGACTGCGCCTCGTCTTCCTGAAGGTGGGGTTCGGGGGCGGCCGTCCCGCGGTCACGCCGGCAGCCGGCAGCGGGGAGGGCACGCGGGGCTTGCCGGGGCGAGTGTTTCCGGGTGCCGGGGAGGGGGCGTGGGCCGGGTCCGGGGGCCGGACGCGCCGGGGGAACAGGAGGGCTTCCGGCCGCGCCGCGTGCGCTCGACGGGCGGGAGCGGAGGCCCGAGGCCCGCCGCGCGCCTTGACCCCACCCCTCAGAGCGCCCACGGCGGGCGGGCGAGCGCGCAGCCGGGGCGTTTCCATAGTGACGGTAAACAAGCCTCAACTGCCTCCGCCACAACTGCCGAGTGTCCCGGCTTGTGTCCTCTAGGTGCTCCGGGACGGCCGCGGCTCCGCATGGGAGCGGGAGCGTGCAGACCGGCAGCCTGAGGTGAGTCGAGGCAGCCGAGTGGACGGACGGACTGACGAACGGAGCGGGGAGCTGGGGGGGCGGGGGAGGGACAGGGTCGGCGGCCGCGGGGTGTGGGAGGCGGGCGGGCGGGCCCGGGGCGGGGTGAAGTAGAGCTGCGGGCCCGGGTCGCGGGAACGGGCTCCGGGGTGGCCGGTTGTCCGGGAAGGAGCCCCGAGGAACGCCTGGCGGGCGGCGGGGACCCGGGTTCGAGGCCTGGGCCCGGCGCGGCGGCGGCGGCAGCAGCGGCGGCTTTCTCGAGGCCCGCCACGTGCGGCGGACCGGGCGGCGGGCGCTCACGTGGCCCCGGGCGCCGGGAGTTTGGCCCACTGGGTGGGAGGGCCGGCTCCGCCCTCCGCCCACGCCCGGCCCGAGCCGCCGCTCTGGGAGCCTGCGCCCATTCCTCCTGCTCCTCGTGGCGGCCCGGCACCCTGCGCCCCGCTCGGCGGCCCGCTCCGACTCCGGCTCCGGCAGCGACCGAGGTTAGTGTGTGTTAGCGGGAGGGGGGGCTCCTTCTGACGACGGGTCCTTCTGCTTTCTTTGCCTTCGTTGTCTTTGAGAGTTTTTTTCTTTTTCTTTTTCTTTTTTTGGGAATTTCTCGCTCAACGCGCTCCGGGAAAGTTGCGGTCGGCGGCGCCAGGCCGCAGCCGCGTGAACGTTTTCCCCGCCCGAGCGTTGCGAGGCGACCGGCCGCTGGGGCCCCGCGAGGCGGCCCGCGCGGCATGAGGAGCCCGGGCCCTCTCTCCCCCTGCCGCCCCGCGGCCTCCGAGGCGCCTCCTTTCTTCCTCCCCGAGTCCACGTGGCCCGCCGGGGGCTCTGGCGAGCGAGCGAGCGTGCGGGCCGGCCATGTGGCCGAACCGGCTTCCGGCCCATATGCACCCCGCTCGCGCTGTGCCTGAGCCTCCTAGGTCCCCGGGGAGTTTTTAAGATGAAAAGAAAATTTTCATTTAAGGCCTCGGAACAGCCTTAAAAGTTTTACAGGTCCCGAAATGCTAGCAAGAATAAAAAATTGCTCAATATTTTTTGGCTAGGTAGAAGAATTTACAGTATTCATCGTTGTATTGTTAACTTCTACGTCTGATTTTTTTAAGTTTAGAAATAAGGTAACTTTGGCTTTCTAAAAGATTCCAGCCGTTTTTGATGGCGCACGCCGTTAATCCCAGTAGAGGTAGGAGGTCGCCTTGGGACTACAGAATGAGTTCCAGGTCAGCCTGGGCTACAGTGAGGCACTGCCTCGGGGACAAAAAAAAAACTACCCAAAAATTTTTCCGGCCTTTAAGAACCTCTTGAAGGTGGTGGAACATGCCTAAAATTCATCAGCAGCCGTTACATGGATGCAGGGGTATCAAGAGTTAAAAGGATACCCTGGGGTTACAAGTCTATGAGAAAAGTAATAAAATGCCTTTTTTTCTTTGGTTTTCCGAAATAGGGTCTCTAGCTCGCGCTGACCTGGAATTCACTATGTTGTTTTAGGGGGGCTTTGAACTCAGGGTGATCCTCCTTACCTCTGCCTCACGAGTGCTGGGATTAAAGGCGTGTACCACCACTCCCGGTATAAAGTAACAGTTTCAATTAAAAGCAGAGGTAGTGGCTGAAGAGGTGGTTCAGAGTTAAAGACCCTTGATTGCAGTCCTGTAAGCCAGGTGTTCCATTGTTCCAGTACCACCTAAAGCCAGATACTCTTAGTGGGATACGTATCTGGAGAAGGGTCTCACTCTAGCACAAGCTAACCTGGAACGCAGCAATCCTTCTCTGCAGTGCTGGGATGAAAGGTGTGTGCACTATGCCTGATAATCTGGAGAAGGGTCTCTAGTCCAGATTGACCTGAATAGAACTCAATCTGCAGACCAGGCTGGACTCTTATCATAGCCGTCCTACAGCCGCCTCAGTTCTGATGTGCCACCATTCCTGACAAGCCCTTAAAATCAATTGTTTTTGTATGTTTAATTTTCCTGTGTAGGGCCTTGCTCTAGTCTAGGCTGACTTGGAACTCATTCTAGTCCCAGGTTGGCCTCCCATCTCTGCTTCCCAAGTGCTAGAATTAAAAGTGTGTGCCACCACCTCCAGTTCACTTCAGACTTTTTTTAAAAAAATTACTGTATATGAGAGAGAGAATGGGCTCCTAGGGCTACTGCAAAGGAACTCCAGCCGCATGTACCATGTTGTGCATGTGGCGTTACATGGGTACTGGGGAATTGAACCTGGGTCCCTTGGCTTTGCTGTCAAGGGCCTTAACTGCTAAACTCTCGAACTAACCACCCCTCACGCCCCCCTCTAAATCCCCCCTCCCTTTTGAGTTAAAATCTTTGCCAGGCTGGCCTCCAATTTCACAGTGATCCTACTACTGATTATTAAGATTAAAGGTGTGACCCTGGGGTGGAGAGATGGCTCAGCCATTAAGGTGCTTACCTTAAGGTGTGACCCTGGAATTTTTCGTTTGAGAAAGTTGTTATGTAGCTGCTTGGTCTCAAGCTTGGGGAAATCCTGGCTTAGCCTCCGGTGTTAGGATTATAAGCTTGTACCACCTTTGTAATGCACATTTCCATTTGTACATCTATAGTCTGGTGCCTACTGTAGTTGGTAATCACCTAAGGAGCTTCCTTTTCTGAAAGGAATCTTGTGATACATTTATTGAACATTGAAGGCTGCATGTAAAGTCCCTCCTCACAGTGTGTGTATGTGGGGAGTTTCTGATTCCATGACCGTCGTGGTGGTTGCTTTCCCACTCGTATTTCCCGTAAAATGGTAGTTGTGCAAATGTTCAGTTTTCAGTGAGCATTTGAAGGAAAACTTTGCAAGGGCTGTATTCCTACCAGAGGAACTGCTGGCTTATTTCCTTATTTATTGAGGTAGATTCTAGCTCTAGCCTAGGATGACCTGGAATTTACTCTGTAGACCCAGGCTAGCCTCAAACTCAGGGCATCCCTAATGCTCTGCCTCCCAAGTGCTAGGATTAAAGGCATGTCACCACACCCAGACATTCTTTGATTTTCAAATTACCTAGTTTTGGAGCAATGGGGAGCCCTTCAGACTGGTTGCTAGTCCTTTCCTGACACAGTTTCAGCCTAGCATTGTTTTTTTCAAGGTTTCGCTCTAGCCCTGGCTGACCTGTAATTCACTACAGAGTCTCAGTGTGGCCTCGAACTCACAGCGATCCGCCTACCTCTATCTTCCAAGTGCTGGGATTAAAGGCGTGCGCCACCGCTCCCGGCTCAGCCTAGTAATTCTTTGGACATTTAAGAGTTGATTTTAATGTATTTGAGAGAGTAAGAATAAGTATGAATGTGTCCAGGTCTTCTGCCACTGCAAAAGAACTCCAGTTGCAAGCACCACTTTGTGAATCTGGCTTCACATGAGTACTGTGGATTTGAACCTGGCCTTTGAGGCTTTGTAAGCAAGCACCTTACTAAGCTATCTCTCTCCAGCTCTAATGAATTTATCTTGTCTCATTGTCTTCATCTATATCACTGCTAAATTTCAGTGACTGACAGTCCTGATTTTCAGTTTAAAGGGATTATGATGTTAAAACGTTGTTTTGTGTAAATTTGGGATAATATAGGGGTTTTGCATGAGTGAAATACTGTGAAATTTAAACTAGTTCCCAAACTTCTGGAAATGGAAAATTTCAGGAAGATCCGGGCATGGTAGCACACGCCCACATTAATCCCAGCATTTGTTCCAAGCCACCTTGAGACTACATAGTGAATTCCAGGTCAGACTGGGCTAGAAAGGGAGTGCTGGGCAGTGGTTTTGCCTGTTCTAATAGTAGGTGAAGGCAAGTAGTGTTTGAATTACAACAGCATGGGCTATTTTAACTCTGCTGGAAAAAAAAGTGAGCAAAGTACTAAGGATGGGTGGCTCAAAAAAGTTGGTGTTCACTTTTGCAGGCTAGACATGTATATGGTGGAGGTGTTAACAGAGTTGGTTGTTTCTGAGATGATAAGGGGAAAAGACACATGGAGAAAGAAAAGAGGAAGGAAATTTTCTTAGCTTTAAGATCAGAATGACCCCAGTGTGTTCCTGCATTCCCAAAAGTTGGTGTAATCTCAGCAGTTGAGAGGCGAAAATAGAAGGGGGCTACATGGTGAATTCAAAACCAGCCTGGGCTAAATGTAACAGAAAATATGAAGAAAACTGACTTGGTTAAAAAGCGTATTTCCAAGTACACCTGGAATCCAATCATCATTGAGGCAAAGGCAGGATGAGTGATACAAGATCCATGCCAGGCATTAAGTACAAGCAAAACCCTGTCTTAAAAGAAAAAAAAAAACTGGGATATAATGGTTGTCACAGGTAGACATGCTTGCAGAAAGTACACACCACACACAAAAGTTGTAGTCTCAATACTATAGAGAGAGCTTTCAATTCAAATGATAATTTTCCCTTCTGTTGAGAAGAGTGAGTGTAATATGATAGTGCTTCTATATATCTTTGTCTTGTTTCATTTTGTTATCTTGGCTACCCTGGTTCTTGACATGAGCAAAAATTAATAGGCCAGGTTTGGTGGTCAGTCATGCACTGGAGAGGTGTGAGGCCAGAAGCATCAGGTTCTCAAAAATATCAGTATTGTAGAACAGTCAGTTTGTTGATAATTTTGACACTTTTTAAAAATAGTTTTTCTGGATAGTGTGTCACTCTAGCTCAGGCTGACCTGGAATTCACTGTGTGGTCTCAGGGTGGCCTCGAACTAATGGTGATTCTCCTACCTCTGCCTCCCTAGTGCTGGGATTAAAGGCAGGCCGCTACCATGCCCCTCACTGAGGAACTGAACTCCCAAGGCCTGCTGGCTTTCTTTGCAAGCAAGCTGTATCAGTTTTTAGTTATTTTTGAGAGAGAAACCAAGAGAGAAAGGCAGAATAGAATGCCAGGGCTTCCATCCACTGCAAATGAACTCCAGATACACATACCACTTTGAGCGTCTGGCTTTGCATGGGCACTGGAACCTGGGTGGAGAGTGCAGAGATTAAGGGTGTGCACCATCACTTTGGGCCTAGTTTTTATTTATTTTTTGAGGTGAGTCTGGAGCAAGAAATTAAGAGCCATTCAGTTGGGACTGGGGATGAAGCTGTGGTAGAATGCTTTTGTTTGCCAGCATGTGCAAGGAAGGCCCTGGGTATGATTTCCTAGCCCCACAGGAAGAACTAAAAAGATAGATACTGCCAGGCAGAGCAAAGCAATAATCACAAGTTCTAGTGCAGTCTGGTCTACATAAAGGAGCCCCAAGGCAGCCCAGAAACTGCACACAGAGAACCCAAAGTAAAAATTTGAGGTTCTGGCAGAACCAGAAGACATCCATAGCACATATGTCTAGGTTCTGTTCATAAACCCATTAGACCTCCCATGGAAAGCTATCCCGGGTTCTCTTAGTAGATTTAATGATAAATGTCATTAAAAATTATTTACCACAGTATTAGTACACACACAAAAAAAACCTAGGGCTGGAGAGATGGCTTAGTGGTTAAGCGCTTGTCTGTGAAGCCTAAGGCTGCCGGTTAGAGGCTCTATATTACGCAGTACCCATGTAAGCCAGATAGATGCACAAGGTGGCACATGCATCTGCAGTTCATTTGCAGTGGCTGGAGGCCCTGGTGCACCCATTCTTTATCTCTTCCTCTTTCTCTGTCACTTTCAAATCAATAAATAAAATAAATCTTAAAAAAAAAACCTAAAACATATCCTGGCAAAAGTGACTACATTAAAAAATGGAAAGTTTGGGACTGGAGAGATGGATTACTGATTAAGGTACTTGCTGTGAAACCTAAGAACTCAGATTGGATTTGATTCCCAGGATCCATGTAATGCAGATGCACAAGTTGATGCATATGTCTGTAGTTTGTTTGCATTGGCCCTGGTGTGCCCAAGCTCTTATCTGCCTCTTTTTTTTCCCCTCCAGGTGGGTTCTTGCTGTATTCCAGGCAGACCTAGAATTCAGTCAGTAGTCGTAGTTTGGTGTTGAAATCATAGCAGCCCTCCTTCCCAGCATTTATTAATGCGATGAAAAGGATGAACCACCACAACCAGCATCAACTTACAATTTTTGTATTTTGAGGTAGGGTTTCACTCTAGCCCAGGCTGACCTGAGTTCATTATGTAATCTCAGGGTGGTCCCGATCACAGTGATCCTCCTACCTCAGGCACCAGCAGGGTTTTTTTGTTTTGTTTTGTTTTCAAGGTAAGGGCTACATAGTAGCCCAGACTGACCTGGAACTAAGTATGTAGTCTGAGGCTGGCTTCGAACTCACAGTGATCCTCCTACTGCTGCCTTCCTAGTACTAGGATTAGTTAAGGTCGTGCTCCAACATGCCGTTGACACTTTAAAGTGTAACAAGACTGTACGCACACACCTCAACAACTTTAATAATTACTCATCAGAGGCTCCACTTAGTGTGTTTAAATATTTTGAGAGAAGAGGAAGAATCAGAATGGCACACTAGGGCCTCTACCGACTGCAGCATTTCGTTTACATGGGTTCTGTGGAATCAAACAACGGGTCCAAGCCGGGCGTGGTGGCACACGCCTTTAATCCCAGCACTCGGGAGGCAGAGGTAGGAGGATCGCTGTGAGTTCGAGGCCACCCTGAGACTCCATAGTGAATTCCAGGTCAGCCTGGGCTAGAGGGAGACCCTACCTCGAAAAACCAAAAAAAAAAAAAAAAACAAAAAAACAAAAAAAACAACGGGTCCTTAGGCTCTGCAGGCAAGTGCCTTAACCATTGTGCCATCTCTCCAGCCTCATTTATTATTTTGAAAAACTACTCAGGGCATCAGATATTTTAAATATTTAATGTTTTAATGAACTTTAAAAGAAACAACCACTGGGACTGATGACAAAATTTAAAATAACTACTTAAAGGAGGGCACCTCAATACCCTTTTTTCTTTTTTGGTTTTTCGAGGTAGGGTCTTACTCTAGCTCAGCGATTCTCCTTACCTCTGCCTCCAGAGTGCTGGGATTAAAGGCGTGCGCCACCATACCCGGCTTTTTAAGTTTTCAACAAGAGAATTTGACTAGTGCAAAACTATTCTTCGCAGGATTCTCTTGTCTCCCTCTTTAGGAGGGTGATTTTTGGTTTTACTTGGTTGGGCTCCCAATGTGTCTGCGGCTTTTCCTCTTCCCTGTAGCGGGCTCTTTGGACTTTACCCAGGTTGCTCCCTCCCTCTTTTCCGGAAAATTCACTGAAAACTCTTCCCTCTTTGCTCTCTTCTCTCCTCCCCTACTTCCTGCCTCGGCCAATCGCGCGGTTCGCGGGCCACACCTGCAGGCGCGCATTTCCCATTGGTGACATCTTGGCGGGCCGGCAGAGGGACTTCCTCCCCTGCACCCCGTGACCCACGTCCGACTGCCGGCCTGGATCACGCGGTTTCTGCTTCCCGGACTTCGGACCCGACGGCCCGTCCCGTCCCGGCGTGGTGAGCCCCGCTCGGGGCCCCAGCCTCCCGGTTCCCGCCGCTCTCACTCCTGACCCCTTGCGTACCCCTTTCCTGTCTCCGCGCCCGCACTCCGCGGGCCAAACTTCCGGCCGCTAGGAAGTTTTCCTCTCAACTTCTCTTCCTCCTGCCCTCGCCTGGAACTTTACGGTCCCTGGCTCGCCTTCCCCGCCCCCTCCGACCCCCCCAGTGCGTCCCGGCGCGCTTTCCCGTCTAGCTGCTCTTCCCCTCCCCCACCCTCCAGGAGGCACTAGAACTCCCCTCCCCCGCTCGCCCCGCCCCGCCCCCGCCGGAAGCTCCCGCCCGAGCCCGCGCAGGCCCCGGGGCGGACCTTCCTGCTCCGCGGGCGCTCTCGAGGCGGTCGGAGCGCCGGGTGGAGGCCGCGGAGCCGCGTCACCTTGCCCTCGGCCGTAAGCTGTGCTTCCCGCCAAAATACGCACCTCGGCGCCCCTGGGGTTTCCACTTGGAGAAACACTTGCCTTTGGGACCACTTGAACTTTCATTCCAGGTTAAGAACAGCAAAAAGATGCACCTGGACTTTCCTCGGAGCCCTCTGCGTTTCTAAGCGTCGGGTGGAGTTGGGGTCTGGCCGCGAGCCGCGCTTGCTTGTTGAAAACAAGTCGCTCCTGCTTTCGTCAGTGGTAAGTGTTAGAGTAGGAAAGACAGCCGCGTGGTCCTTGAGGCCGCGGCTACCGTGGACTTTGATTCGAGCAGAACATTTCGAGTAAGATAACCTGCCTGGACGCGCTCCCAGCGCCCTGGTTAAAACTCACAAAATGGAGGGGAGACAGTGGGAGGGCTCCTAAAGAAAACTGTCCACTTCCTGGAACACAAAGATATGTAAAGTAGAGTGCAGCCGGCTCCCTTGGAGTCCTACTCCTGAACAAAAGAACCAGGTGGGTGGTGCTAGAACTACCCTTTTCGGCAGATAAAATGCACTACATACTAGTCTGGATTCAAAAGGCGCACCCTGTTTATCTTGATTGGATCTACCTGAAGACAGCTTAAATCCAGTCTAACCAGTATCCCCAACTGGGGAAGAGTATATTCTGTTGTGCTTGTTGGAAATGCAGTTCTTGGGTGGTGATGAAAGTATGTATGTTTGAGAGCTGCAAGTCTACATTAGTTGGCTATACTGTCATTGTTCACTTAACTAAAGTTGGAAAAACTATACAGCAGTTGCAAGGGGCTGCGAGCACTTGGACCCTGCTCACCATTTGTTCTGTTCATGAGGCTTGTCCCCAAACTTGTGTTCCCGGGAATCTTTTGCTAGTGGGTTAACTTAACTGGATCTAATTATGAGTTGTGACCTGGTGTTGGCAGACTACACTTGGAGTAACGAGGAGCTGAGGTGATAGGATATTTGAGTGTATTTTAAGCTATACCTTTTTTTTTTTTGTTTTAATTAGTAAGGTAGAGTATCACTATCCCAGGCTGTCTCTGAACTCAGAGCTGTCTCTGCCTCCCCAGTGTTGAGGTCTGACACCTCACTGGTTTAATCCATTTTTCGGGTTGTTTTTGGTTTACCAGGTAGGGTCTTGCTGTAGCCCAGGCTGATCTGGAATTTAGTTATGTTATCTCAGGGTGGCCTTCAACTCAAAGCAATCCTGCAACCAATAGGTTTTTTTTTTTTTTAATCTTACAACTTTTTTGAGGGTCTTGCCTGAAATTAACTATGTAGTCCCTGGACTGCTTATACCATTTCTTAATAGGTTTCCTAACTGTAATGCTCCCCCATAATAGCTTATGTAATCACAGGAAGTATGAGACAAGGCTGGCATAATTATCTCTATTTTAAGACAAAGGCTGAACAAGATTAACAGGACGAATTTCACATTGTAAAACTTAAGATTACAGCTTAATTCTCAAATACTCCCCATAGATTTTAACCAATGTCCTACTCCTTTGGAGACCACTGTCATGGAGCAGTCCGGACAGGACAGTGTTTATGTATTCTTATTGAAAACATAATTCCTCTCAAACCATCTTAAAGTTGCAGTTTACCTAAAGTTGCCAGATAGTCTTGAGTGTCTCCACGCTGCCCCCAGAGGGGTTCTTATAAACTGTGAAGTCCAACATTATCTAGCCAACAGCCTTAACACTCTTAGGTGTCTAGCCTGGGGTCTCTCCTTTTTCTCATTTAACCCCCACCCTCACCATACATAATAGCTTCTGAAAATGTGAAGCCAAAATGAAATTGGGGGGGGGGTTGTGGTAACTTGCAGTGCTGGGGCTATATGCTTCCCTAACATGTGGAATTGAGCTGGATTCCAGAAAGCCTACTTCTGAGGCTTCGAAGCCAATAACTTTTTTTTTTTTTTTTGTAAACAGGAAAACTTCCATAAGTGTCTCCTGAAGGCATCTGTGATTCTCCCTCACCCCCAAGGTAAGTCATTAAAGTCATTCAGTTTCACTTGATTTATTAAAATTGTGAGCTTTGAAATTACTTTGTCTCTAGCTTTAATCTATTAGTGAGACACCATAGCACACTGTTCAGTTCTTTCCCAGTTTCTGAAACAGGAAACTAATCTGTAAGTTCTTCTACCAGGCACCTAAAGCAATTCTTGTCGGAAATATTTGTGTTCTTTTATGCATGCATTGCATGTGTTTTTAGCTTTGGCTAAGTAAGCTGCTGCATTCTTGAGAGAAGGGTTTGACCCCAAATGGCCAGTTTAATCCCTTGCTAATCTTGGGTTTGGTATGGTCTCTGTTCAGCCTGTGTTAAGGATGGTGTCCTACTGTATAGCAGATAGGTCTGCCACTGATTTTGATGACACCCTTTAAACACAGCAAGGATGCCTTTGAAAACACAGGGCTACCAGATTTAGATTGTGGGAAAGAGAAGATGTTTTGGAAAGGTGGTGGTGTATTGGAGATGAGACCCAAAGGATTAGCAGGATTTAGCTAGACACAAGGTTGGTCAGAGTATATTTGGAGGGAGAATTACTATGTGCGTCAATCATGTGTGACAAATCCCTGAGGTAGCAGAGAATAGGGCAGTGCCAGGCACTGAGGAGAAGAAACAAAGGTATGAATTGCAGGCTGAAGTTAACAAGGCTGGAGGCTTCCATTAGTTGTGTGTTCTTTAGGCAAGTCCACTGTGGACTTGTTAAGTGTAGGTGTGGCAGCTCATATTGTATTCACAGCACAGGGGAAGTCATGCATTTGAGATCAGCCCATGATACCTAGTGAGACCTTGGAGAGATTGTCTAAAAGAAAATAAGATTTAGGGATTGAGGGTCCTGTGGAGAGTGGACTGCTGGAACATTGGTTATGTATAAGGGCTTGGTGGAAGTCCTTTAGTGCTGTGTAGTCCAATCCAAGAATTGGCTGAGGGCTTGGCTTGTCCTGAGCCCAGTCAGGTGATTTGGAGACCCCAGTAAACTGGGACTAGCTCTTTCCAGGGAGGAATATTTAAATTTATGTCTGGAGACAACAGGTGAATATACTTGTTCATTCCCAGTAAGATTAATAACCCTCTTGATGGTGGTGAGTGAAGTCAGAGAGCAGCACTGGACGGTTAGTATGTAGGGAAGATGCCTGTGAAAAGGATTGCTTAGCACTGAGCATACTGCTAGGGAATAGTCCTCAGTGGCTAGAATGAAGATGCAGAAGATTCACTGGGGTTGAGCCCAAAGCAGAGCTATAAATGGTTTCGGTGATGAGATAGTTAGTTACTTGTTTATAAATTCTCTTAGACTTTGCCTTTGCCTGTGAGTCCCTCCCTGGGCTTCTTAGAAATAGATGATGATCAGCTGTAGGTGAGAGGAGGTGAGGCTATGTGAAGCTGCCAGCCATCTGGAGTATCCCACGAGTGGACAGCTCTACTGGTTTGTAGGTGTGACACAGTGGTTGTGTTCTCCCCCTGCTTTATTTTCAGCAGACTCTTAGCCAGGCTAGTCTTGAGCTTGATCCTACTGCTTCAAGTCCTCAAGTATCTGAAATTATAGGCTTGTGCCACCAGGCCAGCCTCTCTGTAAGAGGCAGTGAGGCTTGCTCTAATGTTTGTGTTTCTGAGTTTTTACAGTAGTTGCTACCAGGGCAGCTTTACATTTCAAGGGACATTTAGGAATTACGGGAATTGGGTGGAATAATGCTGTTGGCCCGTAAGTGGAGAGACACTCAGGTTGCAGTCAAACATCTTCAGTGCACAAGTCAGCAGCAGTTGCTGCAATAAAGGGACTGTTTAGTTCAAATTGTCAGTACTGAGGGTGAGAAGCCCTGTGTTTGGGTACAGCCATGAGACATGGAGATAGAATCTTCTAGGGTCGTAGTGGGCGTGTACAATACAACTACATAGAGCTTTTGTTGATGAGAAGACAGAAATGATAGTCTGAAATCTAAGCTGGGGTATGGGAAGAGAGGAGCTTGTGGATAAGGAGTGACGACGATTTTCAGAATGCTTAAAGTTATTGGTGGCAGCATGGCCTTGTGGAGAGCTCCTTCGGTGTTTTGGGGCCTATCATTGTAGGTAGGAATCTGTAGGGGAAATGGTAAACAAATTATGAATAATACACAAGGACGAGTGGACCTAAATCTGGAATCATAACATGAACCCCTCACATTCCCTAAGAAGAGAAGAGGAATGTGACTAAATAGGGATCCCTGCTGGGTGTGGTGGTGCACGCCTTTAATCCCAGTACTCAGGAGATAGAGAGGTAGAAGGACCTCCATGAGTTGGAGGCCACCTGGAGAATAGAGTGAAATCCAGGTCAGCCTGGGCTAAAGCAAGACCCTACCTCAAAAAACCCAATAATAAATAAAATAAAATAAATACGGATCCCTGACAGGCAGTGTCTAGCCAGTTAAGGAATTGAGAGTGGAGGAGCACAAGCCCCAGCTCCTGACCCTGGGGTTCTACACCTGTCACTCAAAACATGCCCTGATCTTCAAGTGTAGGGTAAGGGGGGAGGGTCCCCTGGTATTCCCTCCCCCCCAAGGTAGGGGCTCACTCTAGCTTAGGCTGACCTGGAGTTCACTATGTAGTCTAAGGGTGGCCTCAAACTCATGGCGATTCTACCTGTGCCTCCTTAGTGCTGGGATTAAAGGCTTGCGCCACCACTCCCAGCTGTGTAATTTTTTTTTTTTACACAGCAGTATATTGCTGCACTGAAAATATGCTGATGTCTTGTAGTAAGTTACTTTTTAAAAAATACTAATTTTTATCTATTTAAGAGGAAAAGAGGTAGAGAGAGGGAGAATGGGGGTGCCAGGGATGCCAGCAACTACGAATAAACTCCAGACGCATGTGTCAGCCACCTTATGTGTATGGCTTATGTGGATCCTGGGGAATTGAACCGAGGTCTGTCCTTTGGCTTTGCAGGCAAACGCCTTAATTGCTAAGCAATCTCTCCAGCCTGTAAATTACATTTTTTGGAAGTAGAGTCTCACTGTTGCCCAGGCTGACAACAGTCTTACTTATGCTGGTTTAAAGGCATGTACCACCACACCCCATTTGCTATGCTAACTTTTAACTTTAGACACACTATTTACACTGAAAATTTTTCATAGAAATGCAGTACAGATTAGTCCTTACACCTTCCTGGAGCTTCTTGTCTCATTTACCTATGCCATATCTTAAAAAGGCAGCTGGATTTTTAAATCCTGTTAGGTCTTAGTGATACATGGTGATTGTTGCATATGGGTATGTTTTATTTGTGTCAGTTACAGGGTACACATTTCATCCATTAGCAGTTTAAGGATAAGGTCTGGAGAATTGGCTCAGTGGTTAAGGGGCTTGCCTGTAAAGCCTAGCAACCTGGGATCGATTTCCCAGTACCCACCTAAGGCCAGATATACGATGTAGAATATGCGCCTGGAGTTCATCTGCATTGGCACACCCATCTGCATTGGCACACCCTCTCAGATAAATTTTTTATTCATGAGTGAGAAAGAGTCAGAGAGTGGACATGCAAGAACCTCCAGCTACGGCAAAGAAACTCCAGATGCATTGTACTACAAATAAGCAAGCCGGGCATGGTGGTGCATACCTTTAATCCCAGCACTCTGGAGGCAGAAAGGTAAGAGGATTGCCATGAGTTTGAGGCCCCCCTGAGACTATAGAGTGAATTTCAGGTCAGCCTGGGCTAGAGCGAGACCCTACCTTTTAAAAAACCAATAGAGAGATTAATAGGTACATGATGTCATGTATAATGATTGTACTAATTTTAATTTGCTACCATGGGGGCTATAAGATGGTTTAGTGGATAGTATGATTCACACAGTAAAAAAGCCTGAGTTCAGATGTCCAGTCAAATGTCAGGCATGGTGAGATGCACTTGTAACATTACTTGGGAGTGGAGCTGACTAGCAGAGTGACTCTGTGTTCAGTGGGACTATGTCTCAGGATGGAGAATGATTAAGGAAGATGCCTTATTAGCCTCCGTGCATACATGTATGCATACCTTTAATAATCCCAGCAGAGGTACGATCATTGTGTCTCAACCATAAGACTACATAGTAGATTCCAAGTCGGCCTGGGCTCGAGCAAAACCCTAGCTTAAAAGAAAGGAAAGAGGTGTCAAAAAGGTGTCGTTTTGTTTGAGAGAAAGAATATAGACACACTAGGACCTCTTACTGCTGCAAATGGACTCAGAAGGCATGAGCCACATTGTGTATCTGGATTTATGTTGGTGTTGTATCTTCTAGTTTCAGTGTATGTGCTGCCAACATGAGCACAAAACCCAGGGTTCCCCCCCCCCCTTTGAGGTAGGGTCTGGATCTCTAGCCCCGGTTGACCTGGAGTTCACAATGCATATAGTCTCAGGTTGGCCTCAACTCACAGTAATCTACTTCTCCCTCCTGAGTTTAAAGGCACACCATCATGCCAGGATTACCATGGGTTAAAAAAAAAAAAAACAGCAAAAAGTAGGTTGTCGTGAGTGCTAGGATTGCAGGTAAGTGCTGCTATGTCTGGTTTTGTTTTTTTGTGGTAGGGTTAAAACTAGCTCAGGGTGTTCTTGAGCTCCTAGATACCCACCTGTCTTTGCCTCCCAAGTGCTGAGATTAAACGCATGTGCCACCATGCCTGGCTTTTTTCCCCCTTGAGAGAGGTAGAGAATGGGTGCTCCAGGGCCTCCAGCCACATTTGTCACCTTGTGCATCTGACTATTGATCTGAGTCCTGGTGAATCCAACCCAGGTACTCTGGCTTTGCAGAGTTGCCTTAACCACTAAGTCATCTCTCCAGTCCAGTTTAGCTTCCTTTTTAGGTTTTTAAGGTAGGATCTCATTCTAACCCAGGCTGACCTGGAATTAATTCATTCTGTATTCTCAGGGTGGCCTCAAACTCATGTTGAGCCTCCTGAGTGCTAAGATGGAAGGTATGCACCACCATTGCCTGGCTGTTCTTAATGTCAAAGTTTCACTCATCCTTGCTTTCTTTGGAAAATGAAAAAGAGTATACTGGCTGTGTATTTTTTTATGTATGCTAAATGAATAATTGTGTAAAAATACTTTTTTCTTTCTTTCAGCTACAAAAAACTCTGTCCAAGCCTCTGTGACATCAGCCCTTTCAAGTGTCCATGATGCTGGGCCCTGAGGGAGGTGAAGGCTATGTGGTCAAACTCCGCGGCCTGCCCTGGTCCTGCTCCATTGAGGATGTGCAAAACTTCCTCTCTGACTGCACAATTCACGATGGGGTTGCAGGTGTTCATTTCATTTACACTAGAGAAGGGAGGCAGAGTGGTGAGGCTTTTGTTGAACTTGAGTCAGAAGATGATGTAAAATTGGCTCTTAAAAAAGACAGGGAAAGCATGGGGCACCGGTATATAGAGGTGTTCAAGTCACATAGAACCGAGATGGATTGGGTGTTGAAGCACAGCGGTCCAAACAGCGCCGACAGTGCCAACGATGGCTTTGTAAGGCTTCGGGGACTCCCATTTGGATGCACAAAGGAAGAAATTGTTCAGTTCTTCTCAGGGTTAGAAATTGTGCCAAATGGGATCACATTACCTGTGGACCCGGAGGGCAAGATTACAGGGGAGGCCTTCGTTCAGTTTGCCTCACAGGAGTTAGCTGAGAAGGCTCTAGGGAAGCACAAGGAGAGAATTGGACACAGATACATTGAGGTGTTCAAGAGCAGTCAGGAAGAAGTTAGGTCATACTCAGATCCACCTTTGAAATTCATGTCTGTGCAGAGGCCTGGGCCTTATGACCGGCCTGGCACAGCCCGGAGGTACATTGGCATTGTGAAGCAGGCTGGCCTGGATAGGATGAGGTCTGGTGCCTATAGTGCAGGTTATGGGGGCTATGAGGAGTACAGTGGCCTCAGCGATGGCTATGGCTTCACCACAGACCTGTTTGGGAGAGACCTCAGCTACTGTCTCTCAGGAATGTATGACCACAGATATGGAGACAGCGAGTTCACAGTGCAGAGCACCACTGGTCACTGCGTCCACATGAGGGGGCTGCCCTACAAAGCAACCGAAAATGACATTTATAACTTCTTCTCTCCACTCAACCCTGTGAGAGTCCATATTGAAATTGGCCCTGATGGAAGAGTGACGGGCGAAGCTGATGTTGAGTTTGCCACCCATGAAGAAGCTGTGGCAGCTATGTCAAAAGACAGGGCCAACATGCAGCACAGATACATAGAACTCTTTCTGAATTCAACAACGGGGGCCAGCAATGGGGCTTATAGCAGCCAGGTGATGCAGGGCATGGGCGTGTCAGCAGCTCAGGCCACTTATAGTGGCCTGGAGAGTCAGTCAGTGAGTGGCTGTTATGGGACCGGCTACAGCGGTCAGAACAGCATGGGTGGATATGATTAGTATTGTAGGAACATTGAGTTATTTCAATCAAAATTTCACAGGCAGCCAATAAGCAGTGAAAAGCAGTTTATAACTAGAGGAAGCTGTGGGACCTACTTTGCACCATGAGTTTGTGAAATCTGGATTAAAAAATTACCTCTTCAGTGTTTCTCATGCAAACTTTTCTTCTAGCATGTAATATTTGAGTAAACTAAAATATTTTCTTCGCTTTTCTCAATTAACATTTTGGTAGTATACTTCAGGGTGATGTTACCTGAGTTAAAAGTAGCTTTTAAGTACATGAAGTGTGGATCTTTCCAGCACACCACAGTGAACACATTGGGGAGATGTACTTTGGAGAACTCAAAGGTGCTAGATCCCCGATTTAAAGAAGCATTTCTCATGTTCATTCTAGTTTATATTTTCATTTAAATCTTTTAGGTTAAGTTTTAAGCTTTTTAAAAATTAGTTTTGAGAATTGAGACACAATACTAATACTGTAGGAATTGGTGAGGCCTTGACTTAAAGCTTTCTTTGTACTGTGATTTCCTTTGGGTGTATTTTGCTAAGTGAAACTTGTTAAATTTTTTTGTTAACTAAATTTTTTTCTTAAAATAAAGACTTTTTCACAATGACTGGCACAGCTTATCTGCTCAGCAAAAGGTAGGCAAATGGGTGGTTGGGAAGCTTTTATCATTACATGAATTTGAAAGTGATACATCTGCTGGCATGGTGGCTCGCACCTGTAATTCCAGCTGAGGCAAGGAGGATTGCTATGAGTTTCAGTCCAGCCTGGGTTAGAATGAAACTGTCAAAAGATCTAGCTTTTACCTTAAGAATTGTGGCTGGAATGAAAACAAAAATGTTTCCCATGTAAATTGTAGAAATGCTGAGTAGAAACAGCTCAGCAAATGGGAAATCAGTCTATGCCCCCTGTGACTCATGCTGTCTACATTTTAGGGTTTTTTTTCCCCCTCTCTACTATTTAGACGACTATCCTAGAGCCCACGGCCAGAGGGCTTGCACTGACTGTTATTCACATTATGAAGTTGACCACTTTGGTAGTCTACTATTCAGGGTGACCCACCAGGATAGCTCATGAAAGTGTAGTGGGGCAGAAGAGTAACCGTGAACAAAGCCGGTGTTTGCTTGTCCCCTAGATAAAACCTAGGGTCAGCCCCTTGGTTACGTAACTACTGAGCTATGCGTCCTGGTCCCTGGATTGCAGTCAACTGTTAAGGCATTTCCACAAAAGAACCAGATCTGCAATCAGGCAGGGGGAAGCCTGGAGGCTACTTAAACCTCTTATACCCCTTAAGGTTAAGCCTAAGATGGTAATGGATACCAGGAGGGCCATAGTGCTGTCGCAGACCCCTTGACACATCCCAGGAATGTGACATGGGTTTCTGGGCTATATTCAGCTCACCAAGTTCTCATTTCACCAAGTGTTAATTTTACGCTTTGTAGCCTTGCTGATGTTTTATTTATTTTGTTGAGAGAGGCAGTTGGAGAATGTGTACACCAGAGCCTTCAGACACTAAATTTTAAGACGCGTGCGCCACTTTGTGCAACTGGCTTACATGGGTCCGGGGGAATCAAACCTGGGTCCTTTGCCTTTGCAGGCAAATGCGTTAACCGCCAAGCCCATCTCCAGCCCCAAGAAGCTTTTTCAGGTGGTTCTGTTTGTCAAGCTGCCTCCATTGCTTTGCCTCAGCCTCCTCAGTTGGGACAGTTGATGAATGTTACTATCCCTCACTTTGTGTTTACTATACATAAAAACGTCATTTGCAACTGCTGCTCATGTACTTCATTCTTTCCCCCTGTGGGAAATATGTTGGTCATGATGTTAAGAATTAGTCCATCTTACTACTCCCAATTTTAGAGAAAAGACTCGCTATTTTTTGGTAGTATGTAGATTTGGGGTACATACTCTTTATTGGGGGAAACATCAATTTGCTTCTGCTTTAATGTGTTTATTTTTATTGGCCCTGAGGCTCAGATTTTCAGGGCTTCAGTTGTATGGAACACATTCTACAATTGAACTCTATATCCCTATCCTCCTTGGCTAATAATACATGCTTAAACATTCACTGATTTCTGTTACAGTTTTGTCCAGTAAGCCTGGGTCTCAACATGTAGATCAGACTCAGTGCTTGGATTACCTGGCCAATGGTCCTTTTTGAGTTCCTTCCACACCATATGTTGAACACACAACACACACAATTTCAAGGTAGGATCTCGCTTTGGCCCAGTCTGACCTGTAGTCTGAGTGTGGTCTTGAACTCAAAGCAATCCTGCCTCTGCGCCTGAGTGCTGGGATTAAAGGTGTGCGCCACGATCCCTGGCTCTGAACAAATCTTTAGGATTGATGCATCCTTTTTGTTTTTTAGTGTACATGTGCAGGTTCATGTGTATGGGTACATGTGAAGGCAGAGATTAATGCCAAGTAGCCCAGACTGACCTGGGACACAGTCTACCCAAAGGCTGGGATACCAATCCTGGCTGCACCTTATGTTTTGAGTGAACCTGGAGCTCATCATATCCAACTAGACTAGTTAGCCAGCAAGCCACAGGGATCTTCCTGTCTGCAACTCTCCATCATTGGATTACTGGAGTGCTCCATTGTGTGAACATGGGCACTCGGGATAAAAATTGGGTCATCCTGCTTGTAAGGCAAGTTCTGTCAGCTCTGCATCCATTTTGGCACATTTACCTCTATTTTCACATTTTGCTCATTTGTAAAGTGGGGAGAGAAGAATGACACCAGAGCCTCTGGCCAACGTGAAGAAGTCCAGATCTTTGTGCATTTAGCTTTATATGGGTCCTGGGGAATCAGACTCAAGCTGTCAGACATTGAAAGCAAGTACTTTCTTTTTTTGAGGTAGGGTCTCACTTTAACTCAGGCTGGCCTGGAATTCACTCTAGTCTCAGGGTGGCCTTGAACTCATGGTGGTCCTCCTACCTCTGCCTCTTGAGTGCTGGGATGAAAGCAAGTACCTTTAACCGCTGAGCCATCTCTCCAGTCCTTAGTTTTGTATTTATTGTCTTTCATGCCTCAGAGAACTTGAACATAGCTGTGTGGTGGCGCATGCCTTTCATCCCAGCACTCAAGAGGCATAGGTAGGATTGCCATGAGTTTGAGGCCACCCTAAGAGTACATACTTGCAGGTCAGCCTGGCCTAGAATGAAACCCTATCTTTGGGGGGAAAAAAAATCAGCATTAAAGGCCTTTTACTCAGGAGATGTAAACCAGTTTTCTCAGGCAACGTTTAGAAATAAGGTTAAGAACTTGATAGAACTGGGTTTACTTTCCCTTGTATAAGAGTACCTTGGTGGCTTTGGGAACAGAACTCAAGCTGCGTTTTGGCAACTGAAGATAACTTGAAAAAGAAGTCCTTTTTTTGGTCCTGGCTTAATAAAACAGTATTTTGTAGTGTTCAGATACGAGTCCATGTGTACAAGACACCTTTGGTGTCTTTTCAGGTATGCCGCTCACTTTTTTGACAGTGTCTCATTGACATGGAACTCGCCAATTAAGGTAGACTGGCCAGTGAGCTCCAGGGATCTTCATCTCTGTGTGGATAGAAGGTGCACGGGGACTATGTCAGTACTTTTTAGTTTTTCAAGATAGGGTCTTGCTCTAGCCCAGGCTGACCTAGAATTCAATATTTACTGGTTCATACACATACATAAAGCCCCTTCTGTCAAACTCTGTCTATAGCCACTGAGTTTAGTGTTGCTTACATGAGGATAGGTGGGGTAGTCTACTGGGTAAGAGTTACCAGTGACATCGAAGAGGTGTCTCTGATTTCCACAATAATTGCCAACAGGGCAAATGGAGGTGTATTCCTGGGAGCTCATATCTGGGAGACAGCATACCACCCTTCTACACTCTTCTCTGATCTTTGGAGGGGGTGATAAAGGTGTCCCTTTAACGACTGAGCACTAGTCCAGTTATGAGTGTACAGAAATAGCTGTCCAGTGCAAAGAGAAGCTGACCACAGTTTAGAGTAGTACTGATGTGTGGGCATAAACATTTAGAAGTCAGCTTGATGAGAAAAGCATACATTTTTTCAAAATAACAATACCTCCCCAACCACAAGGCTCAGGATTTCTTTTTCTTTGAGGTAGGAAATTCACTGCATGTAGTCTCTGGCTGGCCTCAAACTCAGCAATTCTATCTGCCTCCCCAGTGTTGTCAGGTGTGATAGTGCACCTCCCAAGTCCCCCCGCCGCCACAATGTAGTCTTGCTCTGTCCCTGTTCAATTCAGCAGTCCTACCCCCCCAGATGCTGGAAATAACACTACACCTAGCTTTTTTTTTTTTTTTTTAAATATTTCTACCACTAGCTGCTGTGCACGAACTCCAGATGAAGGTGCCATGTTGTGCATCTGGCTTACATGGGCCCTGGGGAGTTGGACCTGGGTCCTTTGGCTTTGCAAGCAAGTGCCTTAACTGCTAAGCCATGTCTCCAGCCCATAATTTTTTAAAATTTGAGACACCTGGTATACATTTTTTTTATGAGTACTAGGGATTGGTATTTGCAAGACAAGTACTAATGAATACACTCATCTTTTTTTTTTTTTTTTTGTTTTTGGTTTTTCGAAGCAGGATCTCACTCTAGCCCAGGCTGACCTGACCTGGAATTCATTGTAATATCAGGGTGGCCTCAAATTTGCCTATTGTTCTGCCTCTGCCTTGCCCAGCTTCCAACACCTCTCCCCCACCCCCACCCCCGCCAGCCCCCTCCCCTGCAGGGTGTTACTCTAGCCCAGGTTGATCTGGAATTCATTATGTAGTTTCAAGGTGCCCTCAAATTTACCGCCATCCTCCTGCCCGTCTCCTGATCACTGGGATTAAAAGCATATTCCACCATGGCTTTATTTTTTTTTCCCCTCTTAGAGAGGGTTTTGCTGTGTATCCTTTGAATTTGCAGGCAAACGACTTAACCCACTGACCCATCTCCAGCCTCAAATCATTCTTTAAATATTTTTTATTTGGCAGAAAGTGGGAGAGAGAATGGGCACACTAGGGCCTCCAGCCACTGCAAACGGAACTCCAGACATGTGTGACCCTGGCTAACGTGGGTCCTGGGGAATTGAACCTGGGTCCTTTGGCTTTGCAGGCAAATGCCTTAACCACCAAGCCATCCTTCCAACCCAGATAATTTTTTTAAAAAGATTTTATTACAGTCAGGGGGAGAGAGAGAATGGGCACACCAGGGTTTATAGCCACTGCAAACGAACTCCAGACCCATGTGCCAGTATGTGCATCTGGCTTACTTGGGACCTAGAGAATTGAACCTGGGTCCTTAGGCTTTGCAGTCATGTGCCTTACCTCCTAAGCCATGTCTCCAGCCTATCATTCCTAATTGTATATATGTATCAGTTTAGAGGTATAGCTCAGCAGTAAAGCACTTGCCTAGGCCAGATCTCCAGGTGTGGTAGCTGTGGTGGAGGCAGGAATATAAGTAGTTCAAGATCATAGTGCATTCAAGGCAAATCTAAGATATATGACAGCCTGTCTCTAAAATAACTACATACTGTAAGTGGTTGGGGAGGGGGAATCAACACCACAAATAAAAGGGACAGGGATATATTGTTGCTAAATAAGCATAACTGCTGGGCTATCAATAGTAAACCAAAACCAGCCCCGACCTTCAGAAACATGACTCAAAAGCATGACTCAGCTGGGCATGGTGGCCTCTTTCATCCATTGATGGGCTCAGAAGTGGAAAGCAAGACCTTGATTCCCTAGTGTTTTGTGAACCTTTCTAGGGAAGACATGAACAAACGTCATCTCAGGGCATTGAAGGTGGGCCAGAGGAATAATTACCCCAAAGGCTAGAACCAGTGAGTATGTTCAGGTTACAAGAGCATGGATAACTTAAAGGCAGCTGAGTGAAAAAAATCTTCCCAGCGTCAGTTACTACTCACTAGCCTACATCCCAGGAAGCTGTCAAAGGGGCCCTGAATCGGCATTACTGGACAGGTGTACATATGACTGTCCATTTAGCAAAACAAAAATTATAGGTTATGCCAGGCGTGGTGGCGCATGCCTTTAATCCCAGCACTCAGGAGGCAGAGGTAGGATCGCTGTGAGTTCGAGGCCACCCTGAGACTTTGTAGTGAATTCCAGATTCCAGGTCAATCTGGGCTAGAATGAGACCCTACTTCCAAAAAAAAAGGGGGGGGGGAATATGTCCCCTATGATCTCCCCTGCCTTGGGCTTCTGACCAGGTTTACAGAATAGGACATGTATTTCTGATGGAGTGAACTTGAATCCAGTCAGAAAGTGATTAACACCAATACCACTAATATGCATGTGAGTACATCTTTTCCTAGCTGATCAGTTTTGTCAAACTTAATGATATACATAAGTCAAAACCAGCCCCGACCTTCAAAACATGACTCAAAAGCAGGACTCAGCCCGGCTTGGTGGTACATGCCTTTAATCCCAGCATTTGAGAGGCAGAGAGAGTTCGAGGCTAGCCTGAGACTACATAGTGAACTGCAGGTCATCCTGGACCAGAGTGAGACTCTACCTCAAACCCTCCCCCCACCCCCAACCCCCCCCCAAAAAACTGAGTCAGGCCTGGAGAGATGGCTTAGCAGTTAAGGCATTGGCATTTGCCTGGGAAGCCTAAGGACCCAGGTTTAATTCCCCAGGACCCATGTAAGCCAGATGTACATGTGGCCCATGGGATGGGGGTCGAGTGCGGTGGCTGGAGGCCCTCGTGTGCCCATTCTCTTTTCACTCCCTCTTTCTGTCAAATAAATTTCTGAGTCTATGGGGCCATACATTCAAACTACCACAGCTGGCTAAGGTTTTCTTCCTTTCTATAGTCTGTCCACGTGATCAACAGTTTGTTGTAAAAAGGCTTTTTGATTTCATGAGTTCTCATTTGTTGATTTTGGGCTTATTTCCTTGGCGGGGGGAGGGGGGGATCTTTACCCATACCTAACATCTTGAAGTGTATTCTGTAGTGGTTTCAGAGATTCAGCTCCATGATGCATTTGGAATTGATTTTTCTGAAGAGTAAGTGATAAGGATCTATTTTCATTCTTCTGCATAGATACCCAGTTATTCCCAGCACCAGTTAGAAGATGCTGTCTTTCCTCCAATATCAACAGGTACATCTTGTCTGGCATATGTAGCCTCAGGGTGCCCTCAGACTCATGGTGATCCTCCTACCTCTGCCTCCCCAGTGCTGTGATTAAAGGCCAACATGCCTGGCTCTTTATTTTTTTATTTAATTTTATTTGTTTGAGAGCGAGAGAGGGAAAGAGGTATAGAGAGAGAGAGGATGGACGTGGAAAGGCCTTTAGCCACTGCAAATAAACTCCAGAAGCATGTGCCACCATGTGCAGCTGGCTTACGTGGGTCCTGGGGAATCGAACCAAGGTCCTTTGCCTTTCCAGGCAAGTGCCTTAGCCACTAGGCTATCTCTCTAGCCCCTCCTTTTTTTTTTTAAACTCAAATTTTGTTTCTCTTCCTCCTTTCTCATCCCAGTCTTTTTCACCTTCCACAATACTTCATTTATTCTTTCACATTGCCTGTTTCCTCTTGCCCTCCCCCCCCTTTCAGCTCTTGTGGTCTCCTATCTCATTTTACATCCTGTAACTGCTTTCATATCCCCTTATTTACATACATACAAACATTACATTAGGTTCCACAATATGAGAGAGAATATGCAAATTTTGCCTTTTGGGGAGTGGGTTACCTCACTTAGTATAGTTCTTAAACTTTCATGTTTTCCTGCAAATATCATTAACTTTTTTTTCCACAGGTGAGTAAAATCCCATTGTGTAATTATCACTTTTTTTTTTTTATTATCGATCAGCTGATTACACTTTGTTTTTGTTTGTTTGTTTGTTTTTTGTTTTTCGAGGTAGGGTCTCACTCTGGTCTAGGCTGACCTGGAACTAACTATGTAGTCTCAGGGTGGCCTCAAACTCTCATGGATCCTCCTACCTCTGCCTCCGGGGTGCTGGGATTAAAGGTGTGTGACACCACGCCCAGCCTGATTCCACTTTTTAGCTATTGTGAATAGAGCAGTACTGAATATGGATATTGAATCCTTTGGGTTTGTGCTCAGTAAAGGTATAATGCAGGAGGTGGTTGTAGTTTGATACTTTGTTGTTGATTTTTCAGGGTAGGGTGTCACTAATTCTCCTACCCCTGCCTCCCAAGTACTGGGATTAAAGGCATGTGTCACAGTGCCTGGCTTTATAGAATAATTTTAGGTCAGGAATTGTGATAACTCCAGGAGTATTTTCTGCTTAGGTTGGCTTTGCTAAGTGTGGCCGTTTGTGTTTCTATGTGAAATGTTGGACTTTTTTTTTTTCTAGTTCTGAGAACCATTTCAGTGGAATTTAGATGAGAATTGCAGTGAATCTGTACAATACTTTAAAAAAAATTTATTCATTTATTTATTTGAGGGAGAGAGAAAGAAGCATAAAGAGAATGGACACACCAGGGCCTCCAGCTGCTGCAAACGACACATAAGCCACCTTGTGCATCTGGCTTACGTGGGTACTGGGGATTGAACCTGGGTTCTTAGGCTTTGCAGGCAAATGCCCTAACTGCTAAGCCATTTGTCCAGCACCCTAGAATGCTTTTTATAATGTAGCTATTTTCACAATATTGGTTCTGCCAGTCCAGGAAATGGAAGGTCTCACCAACATATGTTAGCTTTCATTACTTTCTCTGTGTCTTAACATTTTCTTTCAAAAAGCCGGGCGTGGTGGCACATGCCTTTAATCCCAGCACTTGGAAGGCAGAGGTAGGAGGATCGCTGTGAGTTTGAGGCCACCTTGAGACTACATAGTGAGTTCAAGATCAACCTTGGCTAGAGTGAGACCGTAACTTGAAAAATGAAAAAAATTATTTTCCTTGTAAAATGCGGGTGGTGGCACACACCTTTAATCCCAGCGTTTCGGAGGCAGAGGTAGGAGAGGATCACTGAGAGTTTGAAGCCACCCTGAGACTACATAGTGAATTCTAGGTTAGCCTGGGCTAGTGCAAGACCCCACCTCAAAAAAATGGTTTTTCTTTGTTGAGGCCTAGAGAGACTACTTAGCAGTTAAGGTGCTTACCTGCAAAGCCTAACAATCCTGGTTCAATTCCCCAGTCCCCAACTAAAGCCAGATGCACAAATTGGCGTATGCATCTGGAGTTGGTTTCTAGTGGCTAGAGGCACTGGCATGCCCATTCTCTCTGTATCTCTCTCTCCTCATAAATAAATTTTTTTTCTTGAGGTAGAATTTACTCTACTCCAGGCTGACCTGAAATTCACTATGTAGTGGCATGGTGGCGTAGAACACATGGTGATCCTTCTGCCTCTGCTTCCCAAGTGCTGGGATTAAAGGTATGCTCCACCATGCCAGGCTAAAGAAAAGGTTGTTTGTTTTTAAATTTTCGGGCTAGAGAGATGGTTGGTTCAGTGACTAAACTACTTGCCCACAAAGCCTTATTACCTGGATTTGATTCCCCAGTACCCATGTAAAGCCTGATTCACAGACTGGCCCATGCATCTGAAGTTTGTTTGCAGAGGGCAGAGGCCCTGGCACACCCATTCTCTCTATTTCTCTGCTTGCAAATATACAAATAAAAATATTTCGAGGTAGGGTTCCACTCTAGTCCACGCTGGTCTTGGAATTCACTATGTAGTCTCAGGGTGGCCTCAAACTCATGATAATACTCCTACTTCTGCCTCCCAAATGCTGGGATTAAAGGCGTGCGCCATCACGCCTGGCCTTTTTTTTTTTTTTTCGGTTTTTAGAGGCAGGGTCTCACTCTAGCCCAATGTGACCTTCTGGAATTTGAATTCACTATGTAGTCTCAGAATGGCCTCAAACTCACAGTGATACTCCTACCTCATTCTACTGAGTGCTAGTATTAAAGGCATGCACAACCACACCTGGCTCCTTTTCTATTTTTATCCCTGTCATGTCTTTCTCTGGGCCTTTTGGTGTAGTTAAAACTTAAAGCACTATATTGAACAGTGGAGATAATGGGCACCCTTGTCATGTTCCATATTTTAGAGGAAATGTTTTTAGTTTTTCTCTATTTAGTATAATATCAGTTATAAGTTTGTCATAAGTAGACTTTACTATTTTCAGGTATATTCTATGTCCGGAACCTCAACATGAAGGTATTTTAAACTCTTTCAAGTGCCTTTTCTGCATCTATCAAGATGATCATTTGGGGGCTGAGGAGATGGCTCAGTGGTTAAAGGTGCCTGTTGGCAAAGACTGATAGCCTGGGTTCAGTTCCCCAGTACCCATGTAAGCACAGTGGTATATGCATTTGGAGTTCATTTGCAGTGTCAAAAGGCCTTGGAACACCGATATTCATTCTCTTGCTCTCTTTTTTTCTTTTCAAAAAAATTTTTTATTAACAACTTCCATGATTATAAAAAAAGAAATCCCATGGTAATACCCTTCCTCCCCCACTTTCCCCTTTGAAACACTATTCTCCCCATGTCAATCAGTCTCTCTTTTATTTTGATGTCATGATCTTTTCCTCCTATTATGATGGTCTTGTGTAGGTAGTGTCGGGCATTGTGAGGTCATGGATATCCAGGCCATTTTGTGTCTGGGGGGGAGCACGTTGTAAGGAGTCCTACCCTTCCTTTGGCTCTTACATTGTTTCCTCCACCTCTTCTGCAATAGACCCTGAGCCTTGGAAGGTATAGTAGAGATATTGCAGTACTGAGCGCTCTGGTCACTTCTTTCTAACATCATGATGATTTCTGAGTCATCCCAAGGTCACTGCCATCTGAAAAGAGAAGATTCTCTACCAAAAGTGAGAGTAGCATTAATTTAAGGGTATGAACATTAAAAGAAGTGCTTACTGGGCAGTTTGATAAGCATAGTATATACATTTAGCCAAACAGCAACAGATATTACACCCCTAGGGCGCATGACTACCCCTGTTTTAAGTTTTCAGTATCAGGGATGTATTCCCCCCCCCCATGGAGTGGGCCTCCAGTCCAATTAGAGGGCAGTTGGTTTCCACCATGACAGACATGCCACGATTGCACCACTTGGCTCATTTGGCATGATTGGCCAAATATAAGGCTTGCAGTGTCCACTGTTGAGTATCTTCACTGGTGATTTCCCTTTCTCCCATTGAACTGCATGCAGAATGGCTTCTTCCAGCTTTCTGTCAGCTGATCTACATGGAGGAAGTTTTCAGCTCAGTTCCAGCAGGATTTCTCAGTGGCTTTGCAGTCCAAGTATGTGGAATCTTCAGCAATAGGGTCTTACCATCTATTCCTGGTGGGAAATCAAGGGCCTCGGCAATGGCCTGTAATGTTTTTGGAACATCAGGGCCCTCCCTGGCCAACAACTCACTGGAAGTTATCCCATCCCTGGCACTGAAAATTTTCTAGCAACAATCTATGGCTTGGCTCCTGAGTGGTTTTTTTAGTTTTTAGACGTAGGGTCTTGCTCTAGCATAGGCTGACCTGGAATTCATTATGTAGACCCATGGTGGCCTCAAACTCATGGCAATCCTACCTCTGCCTCATGAGTGCTGTTATTAAAGGCGTGCACCACTATACCTGGCAATAAAGTACTTTTTAAAAGATGATCATATGATTTCTGTCCTTAAGTTTATGTGGTGAATTACTAGGTTTATAGAATGAGTTTGGTAGTGTTCCTTCCCTTTTCTTATTTACTGGGCACTTTGAGAAGTGTTGGTATTAGATTTTTCTTAAAAGTTCAGTATACACCAGGCATGGTGGCACACACCTTTAATCTCAGCACTTGTGAGGCAGAGGTAGGAGGATCACTGAGTTTGAGGCCAGCCTGGATAGAGAGAGAGAGAGAGAGAGGGACCCTAACTCAAAAAAAAAAAAAAAAAAAAATTCAGTAGACCTGGGCATGGTGGCCCTCACCTTTAATCCTACTCAGGAGACAGAAGTAAGAGATTCCCTGTGAGTTTGAGGCTATCCTGACACTACATAGTGAATTCCAAGTCAGGCTTGGCTAAAGCAAGACCCTACCTCAAAACAACAAAAAAGTTTGATAGAATTCAGTAGTGAATCAAGCTGGTCCTTGGCTTTTCTTTGTGGACTTTCAATTACTGTTTCAGTCTGCTTACTTGTTATGGCTCCATTTAAATTATTTATTTATATTTTTGGCTTTAATTTTAGTAGGTTATATGCATTTATCTGTTTCGTCTGGGTTTCCTACCTTTTTGGAGTTTAGATTTTCATAGCATTCTCTAATGTCTTCATTGTGGTCTGTTAAAATAACTCCCTTTCCACCTGTATTTTTTTGTTTGTTTGTTTTTTGATATAGGGTCTCACTCTAGCCCAGGCTGACCTAGAATTCACTCTGTAGTCTCAGGGTGGCCTCAAACTCATAGTGATCCTCCTACCACTGCCTCCCAAGTACTGGGATTAAAGGCATAAGCCACCACGACTGGCAGCTCCACCTCTAATTTTATATCTTTGATTTTTCTTTTTGTTTTGGTTAGTTTGGCTAGGGATTTGTCAATCTTGTTTACTTTTTTTTTTGAGGTCAGGTCCTACTCTAACCCCGGCTGATCTGAAATTCACTATGTAGTGTCGGGGTAGCTTCGAACTCACAGTGATCCTCCTACCTCTGCCTCCCTAGTGCTGGTATTAAGAGTGGCCACCAAGCCCAGGTATTTTGTTTTTTTCTTTTTGGTTGTTTGTTTTTTCCGAGGTAGGGTTTCACTGTAGTCCAGGCTTACCTGGAATTCACTATGTTGTCTCAGGGTGTCCTTAAACTCACAACAATCCTCCTACCTCTGGCTCCTGAGTGCTGGGATTAAAGGCATGTGTCACCACGCCCGGCCCCGAGCTATCTTTTATTTATTTATTTTTATTGGCAACTTCCATAATTGTAGACAATAACCCATGGTAATTCCCTCCCTCCCCCCACTTTCCCCTTTGAAACTCCACTCTCCATCATAACCCTTCCCCCTCTCAATCAGTCTGTCTCATTTTATTTTATTTTATACTTTTTTTTTAATTGACAACTTCCATAATTGTAAACAATATCCCATGGTAATGCCCTCCCTCCCCCAACTTTCCCCTTTGAAACTCCACTCTCTATCATATCCCCTTCCCCTCTCAATCAGTTTCTCTTTTATTTTGATGTCATAATCTTTTCCTCCTATTATGATGGTCTTGTGTAGGTGGTGTCAGGCACTGTGAGATCATGGATATCCAGGCCATTTTGTGTCTGGAGGAGCACATTCTAAGGAGTCCTACTCTTCCTTTGGCTCTTACATTGTTTCTGCCACCTCTTCTGCAATGGACCCTGAGCCTTGGAAGGTGTTATAGAGATATTTCAGTGCTGAGCATTCCTCTGTCACTTCTTTCCAGCATCATGATGCTTTCTGAGTCATCCCAAGGTCACTGCCATCTGAAAAGAGAAGGTTTTCTATCAAAAGTGAGAGTAGCATTGATATATGGGTATGAACATTAAGAGAAGTGCTTACTGGGCAGTTTGGTGAGCATAGTACATACATTTAGCTAGACAGCAGCAGATGTTACACCCCTAGGGCTCATGGCTACTCCTGTCATAGGTTTTCAGTGTCAGGGATGTATTCCCTCCATGGAGCAGCCCTCCAGTCCAATTGGTCCAATTAGAGTGCTGTTGGTTTCCCCCATAACACACATGCCACTATTGCACCCATTGGCTCATTTGGCCTGGGGGGCCAAATTTAAAGCTTGCAGTGTCCACTGTTGAGAACCAGTGCATTGTACATTTAGTCTCTGTTTCATTAATTTCTGTCCTAGGCTATATTATTTCTTGCCATTTACTGGGTTTGAGATTGGCTTCTAGTTTGGCAGCATGTTAAGTTGCATCATAATGAACTTTCCTTAGGGCTGCTTTGACTATGCTGCAGAGGCTTTGGTAGATTGTGTTATCGTTTTCATTAGTTTGTAGACATGTTTAATCCTCTTCCCGTGTTTTCTTCAGTGATCCATTGTACATTCAAAGGGGTATTGCAGGGGTAAGAAGAGAGAGCTCATCTGTTAAAGGTGCTTGTGCTGCAAAGCCTACAGGCCAAAGTTCAGTTTAACAGTACCCATGTAAAACCAGATGCACAAAGTAGCACATGCATCTGAAATTCATTTCAGTGGCAAAAGGCACCAACATGCCCATACACTTATTTCCTCTCTCCTTGCTTGCATATAAATAAATAATAACTAAATAACTAACTAAATAAATAAAATAGTCTGTTGTAGTTGTTCAGAAACTCTCATTGTAGAGCCTGCCTGATTTTCTGAGTTCTAACCCAAAACATAACTTTATTTTTTCCTTTCTCCTACTTGGATGCCTACAGAAATCCTAAACATGCTTGTCTTGACAATTTTTTTAACCTTTATTATATTTATTTATTTCTAAGGTACAGTCTCACTCTAGTCCAGGCTGACCTGGAATTCACTATGTAGTCTCAGGGTGGCCTTGAATTCATGGCAATCCTCCTACTTCTGCCTCCCGAGTGCTGGGATTAAAGGTGTAAGCTACCTCATACAGCTAGCTTTTCTACCTTTATATGTCCAGCTCCAAGCCCCTGACTGCAACCTCTCTCTTTTGGGAAACCCTCTCACTCTGTTTTCTAAATATTTTTCTTAAAGACTTTACAAGGATTGAAGAGATAGTTTGGCGAAGCCAAAGGACCCAGGTTCAATTCCCCAGAACCCATATAAGCCATATGCACAAGGGGCACATGTGTCTGGAGTTTGTTTGTAGTGGCTAGAGGCCCTGGTGTGATCATTTTCTCTCTCTCTTTCTCTCTTTCTGTTTGCAAGTAAGTAAAATAAATTTTTTTTTAAAGATTTCACAAAAAGTGTGTTGTTCAGTTGCCAAATATTTGTGTTTTTTTTTTTTTTTTTGATGTTTCTCAGTGGTGACTTCTAAATTTATTCCACTGTGATCTGACAATACAAGGAATCATCATTCTTTTCTTTCTTTCTTCTTTCCCTTCCTTCCTTTCTTTCTAGGTTTTTCCAGGTAGGGTCTCACTCTGGCCCAGGCAGACCTGGAATGTACTATGTAGTCTCAGGGTGGCCTCGAACTCACGGCAATCCTCTTATCTGCCTCCTAAGTGCTGAGATTAAAGGTGTGCACCACTACTCCTGGCCATTCTTTCTCTCTCCCTCTCTCTCTCTTTTCTTTTTCTTTTTCTTTTCTATGGTGTGATCAATTTTTGAGATGTTTTCCTTGTAGAGCTGAAAAAAAAAACAACATATTTCCTATCTGTTGGATGGAATGTTCTAGCAATATCTGTTAAGATTCAGCTGCTATGTGGCATAATTTAGCTCTGAAGTTTCTTTGCTGTATTTTAGTTTCTAAGAACTAGTGGAGAGGCTGCAGAGTTGGAGTTGACTTAGCGGTTAAGACGGTTGCCTACAAAGCTGAAAGATCCTGGTACTACTCTCCGGGACCCACGTAAACCAGACTCACAAGGGGGCGCATGCATCTGGAGTTCGTTTGTAGTGGCTGGAGGCCCTGGTGCGCCCATTCTCCCTCTCTTAAATCAATAAATAAAATATATTTTAAAAATATTTTGAAATATATGTGAGTGGAGCTGGGCGTGTTGGCTACATAGTGAATTCCAGGACAGCATGGGCTACAGCAAGATCCTACCCCCCAAAACTACCAAAAAGTCCCCACAGTTATTGTGACCTTTTATGCTTTTTGGTGTTTGCTTTAGACATTGGGAGCCCCAATATTTAGTGCGTAAATGTTTACAATTCTTTTTTTGGGGGGGGGAGTTGAGGTAGAGTCTTGCTCTGGCCCTGGAGTTTATTATGTAGTCTCAGGCTGGCCTCAAACTCATGGTAACCCCCCTATGTCTGCCTCCCAAGTGGTGGGATTAAAGGTGTGTGCCACCACACCCAGCCTACAATTTTTTTTTTTTTTTTTTTTTTTTTTTTTTTGAGAGATAGAGAATGGGTGCACCAGGTTGTGCTGCTGCAAGCAAACCCCAGACACATGTGCCAACACTTAAGTGCATCTGGCTCTATGTGGGTACTGGGAAATTGAACCTGGGTTGTCAGGCTTTGCATTCAAGTGCCTTTAACTGATGAACCACTCCATCTCTTTTTTCTTTTGATATTTTTATTTTTATTTATTTATTTGACAGAGAAAGAGGGAGAGAGAGAGAGAGAATGGTTGTGCTAGGGCCTCCAGCCACTGCAAATGAACTCCAGACGCATGCGCCCCCTTGTGCATCTGGCTAACATGGGTCCTGAGGAATCGAACCTGGGTCCTTTGGCTTTGCAGGCAAATGCCTTAACCACTAGGTCATCTCTCCAGCTCTCGTTTTTTTCTTATTTTAGAGAGAATGAGATGGAGAGAGAGAGAATTGGCATACCAGGGCCTTAGCCACTGCAGTTGAACTCCAAATGCTTGCACCACCTATTGGGCATGTGCAACCTTGTGCTTGCCTCACCTTTTTGTGTCTGACTAATGTGGGATCTGTGGAATTGGACATGGGTCCTTAGACTTTGCAAGCAAGCGCCTTAACTGCTAAGCCATCTCTCCAGCCCTAAATTCATTCATTCTTTCTCTCTCTCTCCCATGTGGCTATAGATACCACATGGAGGGCCTGAATAGAACCGTGAAAAGAAAAGAGAGAAAAGAAAGTTCCAGGAGCTCCTGCCATATGGGGAGCTGGTGGGGTAAAGAACCTATGTGGAGAGTAAGGGCTAGGGGGTCCTCCCCTGCTCAACCCCTCAACTGCCTGGGCTGGGGGAAAAACTCACCCATAGCTGGAAGTTCCCATGTAGTCAGCACTTGTGATTATTTTTAAACCCTCTCATCAGGAGTTAAACAGTACATAAACCAAAAGTCCAGTGACACGGACTTCTGTCTCCCACTTTTTTTCCCCTGTCTTCTACTTTTGCATGTCCATTTGCAACCATCTTTGCAAAATTTCCATGTGGTTTTTCAAAAATCAATACTGTGAAAGTTTTCTAAGAGTTTTCAGCTGTTTTCTTGAGTCTGTGAATGATGATAATGCTTTGTAAGTCTGCTTCTTCCAGTGTGAGTGTCTCATCTTGCCGTATGAGCAAAAGCACAGCTATTGCCAGAGAAAAGGAGGATCGCTGTGAGAGCCTCAGTATTTTTAAATCAAGACTTTGATGTGGCTCTCCCTATGAAAAATGTAAATTTCTTCACAATCCTTTTCCCATTGGCTAACCAGATCTGTATATTGGTGATGGGTTCCAAGTTGTTCAGTGAAATAGCAAACAAAACATTTTTTTTTAAATTTACATTTGCAATTTACTTTCGTCAGTAACATCAATTAATGAGCACTTTCTCAATAAGGTAACATCTTCTGTTGACAACCACAACATAAGGTACATTGTTTTCATTCATTCCTGTGTATAACCGTTACATTAAGCACAGTGCTGTACAAAGCTGCTGAAATTCACATGGTTGCTTAAAATGAATTATAAAACATTTTATTTTCAGTTCTAATGATAATGAATTTTAAAAAAAGTTTGATTTACTATCTTATTTAAATGTGTTCTCCACCAGAGAATAAATCCTGGACAGAGCCCGACTAATTCACTAGAATCATCTGGTGTACTACTACTTCCTAAGGGGAAGACTAATTTCAGGCCTATGGGAAGGAGCACTCATATTCTGAGAGTCAACTTCCGGTGAACATGTTTGTATTTTTTTTTTTGGTTCATTGAATAAGGTAATTAAAACATAGTTATAGATGAAGCATATCCACAGTAGGAGTAAGCAGTAAGCTTCACTGAATCACATTGAGTCAAAGAAAAATGTTTTTGTTAAAAGGCTATGTTCTGCAAGGGAATGTGGAAAGGGGAACCTGTTTGTATTTTTGCTCAAAATGTTAAAGACATGCCGGGTGTGGTGGCACACGCCTTTAATCCCAGAACTCAGGAGGCAGAGGTAGGAGGATCGCGGTGAGTTTGAGGCCACCCTGAGACTACATAGTAAATTCCAGGTCAGCCTGAGCTAGAGTGCGACCCTACCTTGAAAAACAAAAAGCAATAAATAAATAAATAAATAAATAAATAAAAATTTAAAGACATACACAAAGTATGAGAGCCAAACAAAGGGGAGCTAGTCTTCAAGGAAAATTTGTGTCTATCACTTTTTACTGGAAAAGTCCTTTATTGTGGAGCTAATGAAAGGTAGAATCATGAAAATGAAAGAAGTTATTTCAGATAAATTCCATGATTTGTGTGATGCAGTAAAGAGCAGCATGGCAAGTTATTTTAAAATATCCTGACTCGGGCTGGGGGGATGTTTAGCGGTTAAGACGTTTGCCTACAAAACCAAAGGACAATGGTTCAATTCCCCAGGACCCACGTTAGCCAGATGCACAGGGGGCGCACGTGTCTGGAGTTCGTTTGCAGTGGCTGGAGGTTCTGGCGCACCCCATTCTCTATCTCTCTCCTCCTCTTTCTCTGTCAAATAAATAATTAAAAATAAAATACTTAAAAAAAATGTCCTGACTGTATAAATTAGACATTTTGGAATGCTTTAACCTCTGTGAAAAAGTAGGTTCAATCTAATTGTATACTAATTTTTACACTTATCATAGACCCTATATTGTTCTAGAGGTTAACTTTTCATCATTCAAAAATGAGAATAAAATTATAGCTACCTATCAAATGAAAGAGCTGTGAAATTAGTCTTCTAATATTGCTTTGAAAATATACTCCTAGGTTGTTAAAAGAGACAACTCCTCCAAATGTAGTGTTTTAACTGGGATTCTTCAGTCATCGTCTACAGTTGGCTTGATTGTCACTTGTCTTCTTATCTGACCCCAACCAATTAAGCGCCAGTGTTTCTCAACTTTTTGGGTATGGGCAATTTTTTCTCCTACTTCTGTGCACACAGGATTAGTCAAAACAATTTTCCCCAAATCAGCCTTGACAGCACTAACTCTCCCGCCTGTTGACAAGGATTCGATGTTGACCATAAGCACTTCATTCTTAGACAACTTTTGAACCTTTGCTGCTTTCTTGTCTCCTTCAGTGCATATACCTGGAAGCCGTCTCAGTAGGAAATAGGAAATTTCCAGTTCAGTGACTATCTTAGGTAAAGCTCCAAGGGCACCAAGCACTTGTCCCGCCATTCTGTCAGCCTGACACAGAGCAAGATCAATTTTTGTTCCAACTCCAGTAAGACCTCCTGGAGCAGCATACTGAAGATCATTATGCTCTGTAAAAATTGATATAATTTTGAAAAAGATTGGTTTACACATAAGTTTCCCTTCACTCTCTTTGGAAACAATAGGGAGTCTCACTTCTCTCTCCTGGCCCACCTTTAACTCCTTGTAGAATACTACCTCCGGCCACACCCGCCTTAAGGTCGGCAACTTCACAGCCAGGTTTGTTGACATCAAGTGACCTAATAACAGTGAGCCAAGGATCTGAAGTAAAGTCTCTTGGGGGTACTGGAATTTTCTTTCCTATGTATTCATAGACATTGTCTCACTCTTGCCCAGATTTACCTGGGACTCACTCTATAGTTCTAGTCTGGTCTACAACTTGGTGATTCTCTTATCTCTGCCTTCAGAGTGCTGGGATTAAAGGCTTGTACTACCATGTCTGGCAGAGAGTGAGAGATGGGCCACCAGGACCTCTAGCTACTGCAAACCAACTCTGAACATAATGTGCCACTTTGTGTGCCTGTCTTTATGTGGGTACTGGGGAATCGAATCAAGGTCATTAGGTTTTATAGGCAAGTGCCTTAATGGCTGAGCCATTTCTCTGGTCCCTATTTATTTCTTTTGCTTTTATTTGTTTGTTTATTTTTGAGGTAGGGTCTCATTGTAGCCCAGGCTGGCCTGGAATTCATTATGTAGAATTAGTCTGGCCTTGAACTCATAGCAGTCCTATTTTAGCCTCCTAAATGCTGGGATTAAAAGCATGAGCCACTATACCCAGCGATTTGTTTCATTTTTGAGGGATTTCCTGCAGGCCATCTTACAAATGATTGTATTTCTTGCTGCAATGTAGGTTGATTTGTAGCGGTGCTCCCCTGTTATCTCTAGGCAAATCTGGTGCTACCTAGTTATTTAAAACCCTTTATACTTGTGATCCTGGGTGACGTTTACCAGTAGAAGACTGATTTCTGATCAGTTCCTGATCAAGTAATGGAGTGGGTGTAGAGTCTACTGGGCCTGCAGCGTGGGGATTGGTGTCACAAATGTGGGACCTGCTGGCACCAGGGTGCTGTGGTGCAGGCGTGGGGCCTGTTGGGGACAAGCAGTGGCTGAGTGCAGGGGGTTCCTGGACCACAGGTGCAATGAGTGATGAGGCTGGCTTAGTGCCTTCTGGTTGGTCCCTGGATATCGTATATGGTGGCATGGGCACAGGGTCTGCTTGACCTGAGATATGGTGACTAGTGGTGCAGACACAAGGTCTCCTAGACCCAGATTGTGGTGAACACTGGGCAGACACAGGCCTCCTTTATCTACACATGGTAAGAGGTAGAAACAACACGGGGCCTCCTGGACCCAAGGTATGGCAAACAGTGGTACATATGTGGGGTCTCTCTTACCTGTGACATGATGTATGGTGAACAGAACAAGGCCTGCTGGGACACAGGGCACAGTAAGCTGTGGCATAGGCTCAGGTGAGTCGTGGGGCATGGTGGTGGCATGAGCACAGGACCCTGAGTGAGGTCAGTGGTGGGTGGGTGCAGGACTTTCTGGGCCCAGGGTATGACGAGTGGTGATGTGGGCACTAGTTCTGGGGTATGGCAGGCAGTGGCCCCTTATTATCTTCTAGTTCTTGATAATCCCGGGGACCTCAGCCAGTTACAACTGTCACTGAAGCCTTGTATGAGCCGCCGCACCAGTGACTATTTCCTTTGTGTCTCCTCAGATTAGGCAGGTTTTGTCTCAAGGAGAGGTGGGGGATTAACATTACTGTTTCTGTGCTTCCACAGCATTCAGACTGATGCCATCACCCCTACGACTCACTGCCTCACAAGCCAGGCTGTGGCAGGCTCTTTAACACCTTGTTGAAAGGTCTTCCCTACCCAAGTAGTTTAGTGGTACAGTGCTCCCTGATTGTAACGGTTTCTTACGTCACGGTGTTAACGTCTTGGGTCTTCCCCGGTGCAGGCACTGCCCCCACCCCAGCGTCGCACCCAAGACAAACCCTGGCTCCCGTGTGTCCCTAACGTGCTGTGCCCTCCACGGCACAGGAATGCGGTTGTCACTGGGCTGTTGACCTTACTGACTCACGGTGAAGAGTATCACACATTGAGACACTGAGCAGTTGCTAAGTTGAGTAGACACAGTAAGGTTTATATTTAAAAGAGACATTTAAACAAGGCACCAGTTTGGCAGCCTGAAAGCCAGCAGGAATTGGATGTAACAGTCTCCACCGCAAGTACAGGCAGGAAACGACTGCCCGAGGATGGGTGCTGGGTGACGCTCGTCACCCCTCACTAAACCGGATGCCCTCCCTGGAAATCGAGGCTGCACTGCTTGTTGGTGACAGGTGCCCCTGGCAAAGGGCTGGTTTCCTTCAGATAGGGTCACACATGCCTTCTGCTGTGGCCTAGGTTTCTCGGAGTCAGGAAGAGTTCTGCTGCCTGTACCTTGTGGCTTGCCCCTGCCCGTCACCCCAGACTTCCCTTCTCAGAGTTCACACCTTTACTTTCATATATATATATATTAAATATATATTCTATAATATCTATAATATATATTATGTATTATAATATATATATAATAATATATATATTTACATGGAAGTATAAAATTTATTTAAAAATAAAATTTATTTAAAACCACCCACAAAGTTCTGTGTAATCAGAAATGATACAATTCGCAATAGTTTTTTTATAATTCATGACAAAATTTAAAATATATTTTCAATTACGGCATTCATTTAACCTTATTCAGATAGAACAATTTTTTTGAAAAAAATTATACTCTAAACGAATGAGACACAGAAGGAAAATAGACAATTTCCATATATATTATATATAATATATTAACTATATATATAGATATATAATTTGAGAAAGAAAATGGGCATGCCAGGTCTCCTAGGCACTGCAAACGAACTTCAGACTCATGCACCACCTTGTGCGCCTGGCTTACGTGGGAACTGGGAATGAACCTGGGTCCTTTGGCTTTGCCAGCAAACACCGTAAGCGTTAAACCCTCGCCCCTTCAGGCCACGTTTTCACTTTTCCCGAGCAGTGGTCACACCGACACCCGGAGTCCTGGCCTCGCGGGGGCGCTGCTGCACGGCCTCCCCGCCGCCCCTCCGGTCCTCGCTCGAGGCCGCCGCTGGGCCCGGCTCACGCGGCACCGCCCCTGCACGTCCTCGATCGCATCACCTGCCTTCCAGTCACACTAGCTTCCTCCTGCCCTGCCCGACGAGGAGCAGGGCTGTCGTGCCCTCTTGTCGCTTGTGTGCACTGTTCCTTCAACCTGGGCAGCCATTCAATACCTTTGAGGACCTTGATGCCACCTCCCGGCTGGGCTCCGAGCCAGTGCAGGGTACGTCCTGCCTCCTGCTTCAAAAGCTGGGGCCCAGAGGTGGTGGTGGCGGGGGTTGGCGGGGGGGAGGTGGGGGGGAAGGCTGGTGAATAAACTTCTCCAGTCCCCTCAGGTCTGCTCCTGGCAGGCCCCAGGGTTCCCCGGCGAGCTGCATGCAGCTTTTGTGGCTCAGCCCCTTACAGCAGGCCACACAGGGGTGAGACTGCAGACTATGCCTGCCCCCAAGAAGGCAGCGCTCCCACTCAGCCAGGGGGCTGTCTGTCACTTCGGACTTGAGATTTGGAAGTTCCAAGAGACTCTGATTTACATAATGGCTCTTGGCTCTAAAACACACTTTGAAAGGCTGCTTCTTCTTTTTTAAAATTTTTATTTATTTTTATTTATGAGAGAGAGGCACAGATGAGAGGGACAGCAAGGATGGGTGCACCAGGGCCTTCAGCCACTGCAAATGAACTCCAGATGCATGCGCCACCTTGTGCATCTGGCTTATGTGGGTACTGACGAATCGAACCTGGGTCCTTTGGCTTTGCAGGCAAGCGCCTTAACCGCTAGTCCATCCCTCCAGCCCGGAAAGGCTTCTTCTTGATCTGTGGCTTCCTAGGACGTTGGGGAAGGGGTGACCCATGTGCTATTCTGAGAACTATACAGGATTTCATTCATGTAGATGGCTCCACGGAGCCTCACTGGGGCCTCAGAGATGCTGAACTAGGGGTCATTCTAGGTTGTAGGACTTTTGGCTATCCATGTTGTCAGGATGCCTAGGATTTCCAGGCAAGAATTGAAAATTGTAGCCTTTGGATAAAACACTGATATCTTCCATGGGGCATAGATTCCTGTGGGGCTTGCTGGACTGGGTGCCATGGGAGTGTTTAGGGTGCATTGGGTTAATTAGAGGGAGGGTTTCAAAGTGGGATCTTATTGGGAATGGGCCTCCAGACACAGAGCACCCCTGCCTTCCCCCATCAGATCCACAGAAGGTCACAAGACCATGGGAGGGAGCGGCGAGACCAGTTTCATGCAAAATAAGCTTTGGACAGCCTCAGATGAGAGAGGCCCCGACTGCGTGTCTGGAGAGGCCATTCTAGAGAAGGTCCCCAGTGGAGAGGGGCAGCAGTGGGCTGGCAAGGGCTGCAGGGACCACAGTCCTTCCAGTCTCGTCCTGTGTTCAGCAGACATTGGCAGAGCCTGTGGAGAGGCGCAGTGGCTCCTCAGCAATACAGTTTCTACCCCAACCCCCACCGCCTTACTGCCTCCCCAGCCCTCAGAGGCCCAGCTCACCTGGAGTGAGTGAAGTGGCTACCCCAGGTAAGGGACTAGAGAGAGAGAGAAAGAGGCAAATAGGGTGAGAGAGAGAATGGGCACACGAGGGCCTCCAGCCACTGCAAACAAACTCCAGGCGCATGCGCCACCTTGTGCATCTGGCTTACGTAGGTCCTGGGGAACTGAACCTGGGTCCTTTGGCTTTGTAGGCAAATGCCTTGACCGCTAAGCCATCTCTCCAACCCTCTTGTTTGGTTTTGTTGTCTCTTTTTTTGGGGTTGTCTCCTTTTAAGACAGCCCAGGGTTAGCCTTAAACTTTGCTATGCAGCCTAGGATGACCTTGAACACCTGATCCTCCTGCCTCTCCCTCCCAAGTGCTGGGAATATAAGGGTGTACCACCACCTCTTGCTGGGGCACTCTTCCGTGGTTACTACACATGATACCAAAGAACAGGGGTTTCTAAGATTTGGGGCCCTTAGGGTTGATTTTGTGCAAATGAAAAATCCTACTTTGAACCCCATAAGGAGCCAGGTAGGTTGTCCTGGCTGTCTAGCTCCTAGGACTTTCTCACCACACAGGTCTGTTCAGCCAGAGGTGCATACAACAGGGCCTCTTACCTGGCCTTCTGATTGTGTCTGCACTTGCATTTGCTACCTGGCAGAGGAAGAGCCTGGTCAGCCCCAGCCTGAGGGTGAGCCTCCCTCTCCCCACTCTGCCCGTCCCTGTACTCACTCAGGACCATGGCAAATCCAGCGATGCACAAGAGCCCTCCAAATACCATGCCGCCCAGCTGCAGGCTTTCCCAGTCTGGTGGGAGGTGGGGGGGAAGGGGTTGGGCGGCAGAAGGGAGAAGGTTGCAGACACTGAGCTTGCGCAAGCAACATTCATTCCAAAGGTATTTACGGGGTCGGGGGGTGCGGTTCTCCGGCAGGTATTTACAAGCACTAACTCACCCAGTAAAGAAGTGCCTGCCCACATGGCACTTACATTTCAGAAAGAAACCCAGCCAGTTAATAGGCACATCGTGTCCTTATGCCTGGTGGGGACCAGTGTGATGAGGAGAGGCCAAGGGAAAGAGCCCAGGGGAAGAACAGCTCTGAGGGAGCAATAAAGGAAAGTCTTCCTGGAAGGTGGCCTCTGAGCCAGGGGAGGATGGGACGTGTGTGTGTGTGTGTGTGTGTGTGTGTGTGTGTGTGTTTCTTTTTTTTTTTAAATATATTTGAGAGGAAGAGGCAAAAAGAGAGAGAGAGAGAGGCAGATAGAGAAAGAATGAGCGCGCCAGGGCTTCCAGCCATTGCAAACAAACTCCAGACGCATGTGCCACCTTGTGCATCTGGCTTATGTAGGTACTGGGGAATTGAACCTGGGTCCTTAAACTTCCCAGGAAAGCACCTTAACTGCTAAGCCGTCACTCCAGCCCCCCAGGGCATCTTCTTCCTGCTGTAGTGAGCTTTCTCACAAAGAGCAGGTTCAATGCCTTGTCCCACTTTGTCTACAGCTGGGCTAAGCTCCATCCTCACTAACTAGTCTGGCAGAGAGCTTCAGGGTAGTCAAGGGCCGGGTGGGGTGGCTGGGGGATGTGAGCTCTTACCATAGTAGAAGGGGCTATCTTTATCTGTAGGGGAAAAAAGAATAAAGATCAGAACGGGGAGACAGGAAGTGTGGGCAGGTGGAGGAGGAGGAGCACTCACCAAATAGGTCGTTGGCTTCCAAGGCAGGCAGACCTGGGGGGACAAGCAAAAGTGTGGGGGTCTTCATTATACCCGTTTCCAAATAAGCCAGCCATCTGGAGAGATCTGGAAGGTGACCGTGGGATCACCAGATCCCTTTCTCAGACCCTTACCAGGGCTGGGACTTCTGCCTCCAACTTACAGCCCTTCCTGTTTGTGACTTCCTGCTATTCTTTTTTTTGTGCTCTGAATGGGATGGTTGGTTCCTTTTCGCTTTTCCTGAGAAGCTTCCTGCTAGACCTCGTCTGCCTCCTGAAGAAACAGGTTCCTACCTTGCCGTGTGCCGTTTATGGGCCGCGTCCCACAGGTTGATGATGTACGAACCACTAGAGCAATTTTTCCAATGTCCTCATTCCACCAGTACTGGTGTTCCCTTCAGCTAACAGCTGAAGTGTAAACGCATTCACTGTGCGCTAGCTCTCCACTGGGGGGCGGGGGGGGGGGGCTACCTGGTCTCCACTGCCTTGGAGGGTGGGGTGCCTGGAGGACTCACCCGCCAGCACGAGCAGAATGGCACCCGTTCGTCCGGCCATGTCAGCATGCAGGGCAAGTCTGCAGGGCTGTAGGGTGAGATGCAGGGGGAGGAGGTGGGCGGACTGGGGTCCTGGTGCGAGGACCCGCCCCAGTCTCAGAGTTCACCCCATTAGCAAAAGGAGGCAGGTGGAGGGCAGAGCTGGGTGAGAGGAGTCTGAACCCAGATATGCACTTCTTCCCTTAAGGCCCATCTTGAGAAAAGTGACTGTTTTCTGCTTTCTCAGCTGGTGACTGCCTAGGTATGGGTTTGTTAAATCTACCTAAGGGGTCAGCCCTGCACTAGCCACAGTGGGCTTTGTGAAGGCCCTTTACTGTCAGTATCTCTCTTTCAGGGAATTCAGTAAAACCTGATGCCCAAGGTCAGGTGGTTGCTCTAAGTCACCCAGTGCTTGTTCTGGACAGAAAGCGTCCCCCCTCCCCCCAGCTTTCTGCATATTGTTAGCCACAGGCTAATGTTGTCAGAGGCTCAAGCCTGAAGCCATTATTACCATCTGCTATGGCCAGCTCTAGCCTTCCGGTGATATCACAGATCTAGGGCCAGCTGGCTGGACTCAGTCCCCTTTCATGCACTTATCAGGTGCATGACTCAGTGAGTAACTTAACCTCTCTGGGCTTCGATGTCCTATAAGTGATAGCAGCCTCATAGATTATAAGGATAGAGCTAACTGCACTACTGTTTCTCAAACCTAAGGAATATGCATAGTACTGAAAACCTGTTACATAAGCCTTTAGGGAGAGGCTTCTAGATATGGGGGAGGGGGAGGGGGGTTTAGGGTCTACCAGTCTCCAAAGCTGGCTGGCTTCTTTCTGCCCTTCATCGATCTTTCCTACCTCTTCCTTCAACCTGGAGCTCCAGGACTGTGATTCTCTTCCAGTCCACATGTCTTTCTTTCAGTCAAAAGTTGGATTCTGCTTCCTCCAGTCCCCAACCTAACTGTCACACAGGGTTACAAACCCAGAAGTCTCCAGGTCCCAGGAGGCTTGCATCTGTGTCCTCCAGCAGTCCACTTCTGAGAGTCCTGAGCACCCACCGGCCCTTCCTCAGATGGTCCCTGCCTCCTCTCCACCTAACAGAGACCCCAAAGTCTTACCAGGTGTCTTCCCACCCTCGAGCTCACCTGGGTCAGGTTGATGCAGAGAGCCGCTCTGAGGAACCTGCTGAGCTGAAGCCAGCCCAGGTGGGTTCAGGCTCTTTAAGCCTGGGGGCCCCGCCCAGGGCCCCACACCAGCAGTCTGGAGGGAACTGGTCAGCTCCTAAAGCTCCTGCAGCCAGACTTCCCCACCTACTCTTAAAAACACAAGTCACATACCACACCCAGGGCAGATCCAGTGCTGGGTCCCAGGCCACTCAGCTGGGGGTGGGGGGGTTGACAGGAAGGGGAGATCCAGGGGCTGGGCTTCAGACCTTCCTCCCCCACAGGAAAAGGTGGGCTTACTTAGTCTGCTTCGCTTCTAAGAGGGTCCCAGAGGGTGCTGGAAAGGAGGGAGCACAGGGCTCTGTCTTCTTGTACCAGCAGTGAAGTTTCAGGCCTGTGAAGCACCTCGGGGACAGTGGAATGGGTGATGAGTCAAGGGCTGACTGGCCTTGAGTCTGTTTCACTGTTGTTTGCACTTGGACCAGGTGTTCATGGAGGGAGTACTAGGGCTGAGATCCATTGCTGCTCCCTGCCACCGGCACCCGGTGACTGAGGGAGGCCCCTTCAGGCTGGAATCAGAAATGACTGCCCAGGCCAAGCTGGGGTTCTAGGCCTACCTCACAAAGAGGGAAGGGCAAGGAGAACAGCCTACCCTGTCCACTGCCGTCCAGACTCTTCCTGCCACACGCCTCTGATGACACCAGGCCTCTCTGCTCTGCTGATCTTCCATCTGATCCTTCTTTTCCAAAATGGCGGGGGGGAGAGTTAGGGTTAGCCAGAGACTTAACGAGGACGGCCGAGGGGGTGTCTGGCCTGGACAGACTGAGGAGGGTAGCGAAGGGTTTAGGGGAATGGGTTTTCTTCAGTAAAAGGAAGATGGACGAGGATGGAGACCTTATGGGCAGAGTGCTCTGCGGGGCAGCTGGCTGAGGATCTGGGAAGGGATAGCTAGAATATTCTGAAAGGAGAGAGGCAGAGGACAGCGATACCCTGAACTACCTTCTGTAAAGATTTTTCAGAGATTTCTTAGTGGTCCTCCCAGAGGCTAGTGTGACTCTCCCATATTTGGGGTATGGGGGGGCTGGTAAGGGAGTTGCCAGGGCCGGACACAGCATGGGAGAGGGATTGAGCACAGAGAACTGGGCTTGGTAACTTGGGGACTAAGTGACTGAGAAACCTGTGGGCTAGGTGGATAGTCTCTTTTCTTCCTGAGAGGCCCCTGCAGGATAAGGACTGGATTGGGCTTTCTGTCCAAACTTTAGTGACCGGGGGGAAATAGCAGGGAGAGGGATTGTTAAGGCTGATCACCTTCTACCGAAACACAAGACTGTCACAAAGACTAAGGCGACTGTGTGTGCAAACTTGCAGAGATCTCTCACAGATTGGGGAAGGGTGCTGGGTCTTTCCATGTAGGTCAGGCTGGCCTTGCAATTTGCAACCCCCTATCCCAGCCTCTTAAGTACAGGCATGTACTACCGTGCCTGGCACATATGTCTTCTGTTGCAGTCAGGTTCGCATTGCTGGCAGAAAGCACCTGACCAAGAGCAGCTTGTGGGGCAAAAAAAGGTTTATTTTGGCTTACAGACTCAAGGGGAAGCTCCACAATGGCAAGGGGAAAAAGATGACATGAGCAGAGGGTGGACATCACCTCCTGGCCCACATCATGTGGACAATAGCAGTAGGAGAGTGTGCCAAACACTGGCAAGGGGAAGCTAGCTATAATCCCCATAAGCCCCAACAATACTGTGCCTCCAGGAGGTGTTAATTCCCCAATCTCCACCAGCTGGGAGTTCATGGGGGACACCTGAATAAACCAGACATCTTCCAAGCTTGATGACATTGGAGTGGGCTTCTATCTCCCTATATCTCTTTTCTTTAGATAATAAGAATACTGAGCATCTTATTCTGAGGACTCGCAGCCAGGAGCCAGGCTTGTTTGTCGAGATGGTCTCTGTGGGTAGGGTAGCCAGTAGCAAAATGTGTCTCTTTCTCTCCCACTTTGTTTTATTTCCGATCTTTCATTTTCGTTTTATTTTAGTTGTTTGCAAGCAGGCAGAGAAAGAAGAGAAACAGACAGAGAGAATTGGTGCACCAGGGCCTCTAGCTGCTGCAAATGAACTCCAGACGCATGCGCCGCGCTGTGCATCTGGCTTTATGTGGTTCCTGGGGAATTGAACCCAGGTTGTTAGGCTTTGCAGGCAAGCACCTTAGTCTTTCAGCCATCTCTCTAGCCCCTCTAATCTTTTTTTTTTTAATTTTATTTTAATTTATTTATTAGAGAAAGAGAGAGAATGGGCATGCCAGGGTCTCTAGCCACTGGGAACGAACTCCAGATGCACGTACCATCTTGTGCATCTGGCTTACGTGGGTCCTGGGGAGTTGAACCTGGGTCGTTTGATTTTGCAGGCAAGCGCCTTAACCGCTAAGCCATTTCCCTGGCCCTGGTGTGTGTTGTATATGTATGCATGTCCATGTCATGGTATGCACGTGGTGGTCAAAGGATAACTCTTGGTGTTAGTGACAGTCCTTCCTGCCACTTCCTTTGAGGCAGGGTTTCATCTTGTTCCCTGCTGCTTTTTTACTACGTTAGCTAGCTGGCCTCTAAGCTTCTAGTGCATTCTCTTGTTTCCATTCCCCCCTCTTTATTATTAGTATTAGTATTAGTATTTCAAGGTAGGGTCTCCCTCTAGCCCAGGCCAACCTGGAATTCACTATGTAGTTTCAGGGTGACCTTGAACTGGTGATCCTCTTACCTCTGCCTCCAGAGTGTGGGACTAAAGGCGTGCTCCACCATATCTTGCCCCTCCCATTACTTTTTTCTCCCTCCCTCACCCCCTTCCACTGAACCCCTTCTTCTTTCCAACTAGCTCTGCTTCTATTTTTTGTAAAAATATATATTTTTTTATTGACAACTTCTATACTTACAGACATGTTTGCTTGTTTTTTTTTTTGAGGTAGGGTCTCACTCTAGCTCAGGCTGACCTGGAATTCACTGTGCAATCTCAGGGTGGCTTCAAACTCATGGCGATCCTCCTATCTCTGCATCCCAAATGCTGGGATTAAAGGTGTGTGCACCACCACACCTGGCTTTAATTTTTTTTTAACTCTTCTCCATCATCCGTGACGACATGTTGATAGGTCCAATATTGTGATGCTGTGAATACAACGGCCACATCATGTGTGGAAGACAGCGTTCCAAAGCACATCATCCTTTGGCCCTTAAGTTCTTTCCACCGCCTCTTCCACTGGGCCTTAGGGGCATGATAGAGATGCCTTATTTAGGTCTGACCTTTCCACAGCACCTTGATGAGTTTTGAGCCTCCCTAGTGGGCACCACCATCTGCCAAAAAAGGTTCTCTAACAAAAAGTGGTGATTTGATGGGCCCTTATGCCCATTTAGTCAAACAATAGTAGTAGCTTCCTTCTTAGAGTCTATGACCTTCCTAGCCATAGGCTTTTGATTAGTTTTTCAGTACCAGGCATGGATTCCCTTCTGTGGAGTGGACCTCAAATCAACTCAGAGCAGTTGGTTACCCCATAACAGGCAGGCAACCGCTGCACCAGTGGGCACACCTTGCCTGGCTGGCCGGCTCACAGGACCACTACCGGTTAAGGTTTCTGGTGACCTTGCTTGCCCAGCACTTTCCGGTTCCATGACAGCTAGCCAACAGGGAGGAGGCTGCGGGCTCAGTTCCAGCTTGACTTCTCAGTGTCCTGCAACTGAGGTATATGGTGTCTTCAGCAATAAGAGCCTTACCAACTAGATGAACATTTCTCTTTAAAGTTTTTTTTAACTTCCTGGGGAATCAAACCTGGGTCCTTTGGGTTTGCAGGCAAGTGCCTTAACTACTAAGCCATCTTTCCAGCTCTCCAAATCTCTAAAAAAGTTTTATTTATTTTCAAGCAGAGAGAAAGAGAAAAGGAAAGAGAAAGAGAGAGAGAGAGATGGGCATGCCAGGGCATCTTGTCACTGCTAAATAATTCCAGATGCATACACCACTTTGTGCAACTAGTTTTGTGTGGGTACTGGGAACTGGACTCAGCCATCAGATTTTGCAATCAAGCACCTTTCACTGCTGAGACATCTCTCCAGCCTGTTAATATGAAAAAAAAATTTTTTTCGAAGTAGGGTCTCACTCTAGCTCAGGCTGACCTGGAATTCACTATGTAGTCTCAGAGTGGCCTTGAACTCATGGCAATCCTCCTACCTTTGCCTCCCAAGTGCTGAGATTAAAGGCGTGTGCCACCACACCCGGCAATATACAAATCTTATAAACCTTTTTTTGGCATCTAGTTTCATAGCAATTTTATAAGTAATGGGCTTAATGTCCAAAAATATATGCCCATTGACCTAGGAAATAACTTTGCATCACTTACAGTATGGAAGGCATAAGTATTGGCTACTGAGTGCGTGGCCAGTCACAAGGGACCTCTAAGAAGGGACACAGTCTACAAGCAGTGTAAATGTGTGTGTGTGTTTTTTTCTTCAAGTTTTTTACTTACTTATTTGAGAGGGAGAGAAAACATGGGTGCACCAGGACCTCTGGCCACTGCAAACAAACTGCAGACCCATGCGGCAGTTTGTGCATCTGGCATGGGCACAGGGAAATCAAACCAGGACCAGCAGGCTTTGAGAGCAAGCATCTGTAACTGATGCACCGTCTCTCCAACCCCCAAGGGACAGGCATTTTTCCTACATGTCAAAGGTGGTAATGCCTCTCGGCAGTAGAATGACGGTGATGGATCCTTAAAGAGGGCAAAAATTATGTATATGGTGGGCTTAAGTGCTAGAGCCTTCTGTAAATGTAGATCCAGTGGTTCCTTCCTGGAGACTTCAAAGCAATGATGAGACTTGGGACTTCGGGGTTCCCCTTCCTGCAACTAACTGCTTTACTATGGTTAATCTCCTCTGTAGCCCAAGGGTGCAGAACTCAGCTGAGAAGGAAACTTGGGCTGAGTCCCTTCTCTGTTACTAGGGAACAGTATAAACCTTGGGAGGACCATGCTCGGCTGAGAACAGCAGCATATGTCCTTGGGAGATGGTGGCAGGAGGATCAGGAACGCAAGGTCATCAACCAATACATAGCAAGGTTGAGGCCAGCTTGTGTTACAAAAGACCCTGTCTCAAAGACAAAAGAGAGAACCTTTCTCTTCTCTGGGACAGTTCAGTGAGCCCCAGGGATCCTCCAGTGTTCCCCTCCTGAGCCCTAGGATTACAAGTTTACGCGACCATGCCCAGCCATGGGTTCTGCGAAGTTGAACTCAGGTCCCCGTGCTTGTGAGACCAGCACTTTGCTGACCGAGCTATCTCCCCAGCCCTGGAGAATGTTAAACACTGAAAGGGCAATTTCTTTCTTTTCTTTTCTTTTGGGGGATGGGGGTTGAGGTAGGGTCTTACTGTAGCCCAGGCTGACCTGGAATTCACCATACAGTCTCAGGGTGGCCTCAACTCAGTTGATTCTCCTACCTCAGACTGCCGAGTGCTGGGATTAAAGGCGTGCACTACCATACCCGGCTTCTTAGCAACATTTACAGATGTAACTGGACAGTGAACAAACCCATCCATTCCATAACTTCCATTATTACAAAGCCACTTATTGTGACTCTCCCTTGAGAATTCCATACCCACAGGGTTCTGTCTTATTCTTTCCCTGGGTAGTGGCTCTGTTAACCTCTGTCCTTGCGATCTATGATAAAAGTGTCTTTAATAGACTCCAACTGTGCTTCATGCTGGCGCATCTTGGAATCTAGTGAAACCACGGATCCGGGTTTGGCTTGAATGAAGGTCCCTAAGGGAAAAGGCTATGAGGTCCGGCGTGGTGGTGCACGCCTTTAACCCCAGCACTCGGGAGGCAGAGATAGGAGGATCGCTGTGAGTTCGAGGTCTCACCCTGAGACTACATAGTGAGTTCCAGGTCAGCCTGGACTAGAGTGAAACCCTACCCTGAAAAGCCACAAAAAGAAGAAAAAATAAAAAATGAAAATGGCTAATGAGAGTGGCGTTGTGCCCGTGTCCCCAATCGCCCCAGGGACACTAAGACTACCCAGGTCCACAAGTGTGGGCAGCGCAGCAGCGGACCCGCAGCCTCCGGGGTGAGGCAGGAAGGTGAGCTGAAGCACCCGGGCTGCAGAGTCCGGAGCCCGGAGCAGACACCGAGGCAACCGAGCTCCAGGCCTGGCCACGGATCTCTCTGCAAAACCCCAGCTGGGCAGCGATCTCCAACTGCAGGAACGGCCCCGCCCCTCCCGGCGCCGATTGGCTGCGCGGCCTTACCGGAAGTGTCGTCAGACACGCCTGCCACGCTTGCGCAACAGTCGCCCCCTCCCCGCCCGCCGGCTGTTATTTCCGGTGACGGTGGCGTCCTCTGTCCGATCGCCGGGCTTCTTCCGTGCGGTGGTGTCCGGTCCCCGGTCGTTAGGGGCTGTGGAGGACGTGGGGCGAGGCTGCCGCGGAGCTTCTCCAGCCAGGGTTGGCATTGCACGGGGGACGGGGGGCTCTCCGGCCCTGGGGCTGCAGAGATGCGCCAGCAGTTGAAGGTGTTTGCTTGCAGAGCCAGACGACGTGGGTTCAAATCCCCAGAACCCGTGTACAGCCAGAGGCACAAAGAGGCTCACTTTTGGAGTTCCTTTGCGGCGTCTGGAGGCCCTGGCGTGCCCATTCACTCTTCACCCCCCCACCCCACCCCACTGCTTGCAAATAAAGATATTTAAAATGAAATTGTCGGGTGTGGTGGCGCATACATTTAATCGTAGCCCTCGGGAGGCAGAGGTGGGAGGATCGCTGTGAGTTTGAGGCCACCATGAGACTACACAGTGAATTTCAAGTCAACCTGGGATACAGGGAGACCCTACCTCGAAAAAGCGAACAAAGCCGGGCGTGGTGGTGCACGCCTTTAATCTCAGCACTGGCAGGCTGAGACTAAGGCTCAGACTGGAACAGAGTGAGTTCCAGGTCAGCTTGAGCTACAGTGAGACCCTACCTCGAAAAACCAAAATAAATCAATAAATAAAGTACCCCCCCTCCATTATTTTCATATAAAGTGATAACCTCAGGTTGTGGCCTTCGCAAAGGAATGGGTCAATGGTAGTGTCAGGCACTGTGAGGTCGTGGATATCCAGGCCATTTTGTGTCTGGGGGGAGACAGTTTTTTCATTTATTTTTCTTTTCTTTTTTTTTTTTCGAGCCAGGGTCTCACTCTAGTTCAGGCTGACTTGGAATTCACTACGTAGTCTCAGGGTGACCTCGAACTCATGGTGATCCTCCTACCTCTGCCTCCCCAGTGCTGGGATTAAAGGCATGCACTACCATGCCTGGCTCCTTTTTTTTTTTCTATTTTATTTCAAGAGATTTTATTGCTGCAGTACACGAGACAGTTTCATGCCACTAGGACCGAGGCTGTGGATGACATACTTATTTTAGCTTTTCTGTTTTTTTTTTTTTTTTTTTTTCGAGGTAGGCTCTCACTGTAGCCCAGGCTAACTTGGAATTCACTCTGTAGTCTCAGGGTGACCTCTGTCTGTCGAGTGCTGGCATTAAAGGCGTGTGCCACCACATCCGGCTTGTTTATTCCTTTTTATAAAAGTACATGGATAGGCTGGGCGTGGTGGTGCACGCCTTTAATCTCAGCACTCCGGAAGCAAAGGTAGGAGGATCACTGTGAGTTCGAGGTCACCCTGAGACTCTGTAGTAAATTCCAGGTCAGCCTGGGCTAGAGTGAGACCCTACCTTGAAAAACCACACACACACAAAAATTATATGGATAGGGCTGGAGGGATAGCTTAGTGGTTTAGGTGTTTGCCTGAAAAGCCTAAGGACCCAGGTTTAATTCCCCAGCAGCCATGTAAGCCAGATGCACAAGGGGCACATGCATCTGGAGTTTGTTTGCAGTGGCTAGAGGCTCTGGCGTGCCCATTCTTTCTCTCTCTCTCTGCCTCTAATAAGTAAAATAAAAATAAATCTTAATATGCAGATAGAGGAAAAGCAGAAAGAAGCAGGAGTCTCTCTTCAGTTTTGGTCAAAACTAAGTGTACCACCAGTGTCTGTCCCTCATAGCCTCTGCTATTTATTTATTAGAGAGAGGGGAAGAGGCAGAGAGAGGGAGAGAATGGGCGCACCATAGCCTCCAGCCACTGCAAACGAACTCCAGATGCATGCGCCACCTTGTGCATCTGGCTTACATGGGTACTGGGAAACTGAACCTGAGTCCTTTGGTTTTGCAGGCAAATGCCTTAACCACTAAACCATCCCTCCAGCCCTATTTCAGCTAATTTGTTTTGTTTTGTTTTGTTTTTTGAGGTATTGTTTCAGTGTCAGGGTAGCTTCGAGCTCACGGTGATCTTCCCACTGCTACCTCTCAGAGTGCTGGGACTAAAGGCGTGCTCCCAGCTATTTCAGCTATTTTTTTTAAAACTTTACTTTTTAAAAAATTTTTTTTTGTTTTTTTGAGGTAGGGTCTCACTCTAGCCCAGGCTGACCTGGAACTCACTCTGTAGTCTCAGGGTGGCCTCGAACTCTCAGCAATCCTCCTACCTCTGCCTCCCTAGTGCTGGGATTAAAGGCATGTGCCACCACACCTGACTTTAAACTTTATTTTTATTTATTTATTTAAGAGAGAGAGAGAGAGAGAGAGATAAAGAGGCAGAGAGAGGAAGAAAGAAAATGGGCATGCCAGGACCTGCAGCCACTCCAAACGAATTCCAGATGCGTGTGCCACCTTGTGTATCTGGCTTATGTGGGTCCTGGAGAGTTGAACTGGGATCCTTTGGCTTTGCAGGCAAACATCTTAACCGCTAAGCCATCTCTCCAGCCCATTTTCAGCTATTTTTTTAATTAAGGTTAAGCTCCCTGCTTAACTCTTCAGAAGCTTGCTGGAGGAGGTATCACTCGAGATGGATCTGAATTCTAGTCCAAAAGGTGTGGGGAGAGCAGTTTTGTTTTTTTTTTTTTCGAGGTAGGGTCTCACTCTGGCCCAGGCTGACCTGGAATTCACTATGGAGTCTCAGGGTGACCTCGAACTCACGGTGATCCTCCTACCTCTGCCTCCCGAGTGCTGGGATTAAAGGCGTGCACCACCACACCCGCCTTGGAGGGAGCAGTTTTGAGCTCTGGTCGTTACTGCTGTTTGCTAGTGTTGGTGTTTTGCTTGCTGCAGTTGTTTCTCTCTACTTGGATCGATGGAAGGGAAGCAGCTTCTTCCACCATGAGTGGAGCTTCCTCTGGACTTTTTAATCTGAAATAAAACTGTTTGAGTGTTTTCTCAAGGTAGGACTCGCTGTCGCTCAGGCTGAACTGGAATTCACTCTGTAGTCTCAGGGTGGCCTCAAACTCACAGCGATCCTCCTTTCCTGTGCTTCCCAAGTGCTGAGATGAAAGGTATGTGCCACCACCCCCGGCTACAACGTTAGCAATTTCTGTTCCTTGAAAGATACAAAACTGGGATCTGGAGAGATGACTCAGCAGTTACGTGTGCTTGCTCGAAAGTCTTGCAGCCGGAGGTTCAGTTCCCCAGTATCCACATAAAGCCAGATGCGGAGAGTGGCGTATGCATCTGGAGTCTGAGGAGCTGGCTTGCCCGTATTCACCCTCTCTCTCATAAATAAATAATTAAATAAATAAATAAGTTCAAGGCCATGTTGAGACTACATAGTGAATTCCAGGTCAGCCTGGGCTAGAGCAAGTACCTACCTTGAAAAAAAATATATATATTTGCAATTTTTTGTTAGATGTAGACATATTTAGTATGTAAACAATACATGTTGGTAGCATCCTTCCCCTACTTCCTGCCCCTTTTCTGAAGAGCCCTTCCTCATTGGGGATGTAGGTCAGTCCCATGGGGATTTGGGGTCATGCATTATGGGGGAGAGGCAATGTCTGTGCAAAATGTCCCAACTTGTGGCTCTGACAATCTTTCCACCCCCTCTTCCTCAAAATTCCCTGAGCCATGCTGGGAGCATTTTAAGTCTACTTCAGTGATGGGCACTTAGGAGCCTCTGGATCTCTGCTTTGGTAGGTGTTGAGTGTCCTCAGTGTCTACCGCCTTCACCCTTGTGCTGATATCAGATTCATTAAGAAAGTAGCGCTCTTGCTCATTTCCCCAGTTCCTCTGTGGGTTCAGCTGGGGCTGGGGTGGAGTGCCCTGGGTCGTTTATCTCCTCAGGCCCAGCTCCCATCTGAAAAAGAAACAGATTCTCCAATGGAGTGAAGTCAGCTCTGGTTAAATGGGATAACCATTATTAATTTAGAGAGAATTAAAAGGGTGTAGACCCTCTTATAGCCCAAGGTTAATGGGAGCTTGACAATGGCAAGCAGAATCATTATCTGGATATGATTCTGACTTGTTTCCCCAGCTCCAGATATGGTTTCCTTTCCACTGAGCAGATCTGTTAGCCAATCCAAGAGCACTTGGATACCCACCATGGCTGTGTGCCACTATTGCACTTGTGTGAGCATCACGTCAGGTTGTTTGCTTCTAAGTCACTTAGACTTTGAGTTGCTTTGGACAGTTATTGGCAACTTTACCCCACTAGCTCATGTAGCGCCTTCCAGCACTAGATAAGCTAATTGTCTGGGGACTGGCTCTCTTCCAGATTCCATATATATATATATTTACAAACAATATATGTATATCTTAAAAGCCAAAAAAAAAAAAAAAAAAAAGAAAGAAAAGAAAAAAAGAAAGCCGAGCATGGTGGCACACACCTTTAATTCCAGTACTCAGGAGGCAGAAGTAGGAGGATCACTGTAAGTTGGAAGCCAGCCTGGGACTACAGACTGAATTCCAGGTCAGCCTGGGCTGGGGTGAGACTTCAAAAATCTCAAACAAAGCTGGGCGTGGTGGCGCACGCCTTTAATCCCAGCACTCAGGAGGCAGAGGTAGGAGAATCACCGTGAGTTCGAGGCCACCCTGAGACTATATAGTGAATTCCAGGTCAGCCTGAGCTAGAGCGAAACCCTACCTCAACAAAAACAAACAAATAAACAAACAAAAACAAACAAAAAAAACCCTACTCTGGTTTTTACACATAGTCTGTTTAATTGGAATATTGGGATGGGTGGCTGAGCCTAGCCTATTATTGGGGCTGCCAGAGTCCAGCCTTTGGCCCTAAAACTTCAGTTACATAAATAGTTGACACACATTTACTTGTTGATTGAACACAGATTCTGAGCTCCACTGTAGTTCTGGGAATGTTCCAGGCTCTGGGTGTTCCCATGTGGGCAGCACGATGCTTCTTGTGTAGGAAGAAAGCGAGATGGATAGCATAATGTTTCACGTGTGGGTTGGACAGTGTTGTATTTCAGGTTCGCATTGCTGGTAGAAATCACCCAACCAAGAACAGCTTGAGGGAAAAAAAGAGGTTTATTTTGGTTTACAGGCTTGAGGGGGAAGCTTCATGATGGCAAGGAAAACGACAGCATGAGCAGAGGGTGGACATCACCCCCTGGCCAACATAAGGTGGACAATAGCAACAGGAGAGTGTGCCAAACACTGGCAAGGGGAAACTGGCTATAATACCCATAAGTCTGCCCCCAACAATACACTCCTTCCAGGAGGTGTTAATCCCCAAATCTCCATCAGCTGGGAACCTAGCATTCAGAACACCTAAGTTTATGGGGGACACCTGAATCAAACCACCACATGCCGCCCCTGGCCCCCATAAACTGACAACCATACATGATGTAAAATGCAATACATTCATCCAACTTTAAGAGTCCCCATAGTTTTTATCAATTACAATGATGTTCATACATCCCCATAATCCAATATCTTTTAACTGAGTCATAATACCAAAAAATAACCTTAAAAAAAAAAACCCATGGTGGCATAGAATAAACATTCACACTGCAAAAGATGGCACTGCGCATAGTAAAGAAATATTCAACCAATACAAGATTTAAACAGGGGAAACATCAAACTCTGTAGCTCCAAGTCCAAATCTCCAAATCTGATCATTCTAACCAGCAACAAGTTTCTGGAGTTCCAATGCTGCCCCTCCAGCTAGGCTACTCACAGTCCTGGAAAACTTCATCCGGGGCCGGCAGTTTTCCTTAGCTCATGGTCCCGGCATCTCCACTGGGTGTCCACTGCAACCCACGGTTTATCCTCACAGCCCCATGGGGTCTCCATGCAGGCATCCAGCAAACCTGCTTCACACTGCCCATGGTCATTTCCAAAATACAAGACCGGGTAGCAAAGTCAATGACCCTCTCTTTCCTGCATTTCTTATAGCCCAACAATACCAGGTAGGGTGCCAATTTGTTAAGGGGGGGGGGGAGGAGGGAAAGAGCAGACTTTGAAGAACAGGACACTCCTTAAGCACGTAGGCCCCTCCAAAAGAGTCTACATTCTTCCTGTTGCCCCAGTGCAGGTTAGCTGGCCCAATCTCAACAGTTGTAATCTTTCAAACAATTGGCAGGTGAATGGGCAGCAGTTTAGGACCAAAGATTTCATTTTTTCTGTGCCATATCCCTCTGCTCACACCAATCCATTTCTACGCAGTGCAACCTTGCACAACTTCTCAGGACACGGGCATAACAGCAAGCCTCTCAAACTGCTTAGCCCAGTCCAAGCACAGCTCTCTCTCACCCTCATAAGCCAAACCTCACAGTCCATAGTTCTTACTGCATTCAGGTCTTTCAACTCTGACAAGAATAGTCCATCAAGCTGTACTTACAGCACTGCAAGGCATCTGTTAAGCCAAGGTTTCAAATCCTTCCACATTCCTCTTGAAAATCAGCTCCAAAAGGCCAAAGCCACACAGTCAGGTGTCTAGCAGCAATCCCACTCCTGGGTACCACTTTACTGTTGCAGTCAGGTTCGCATTGTTGGTAGAAATCACCCAACCAAATAGTATTTTGGCTTACAGGTTCAAGGGGGGGGGGGCAGGGAAGCTTCATGATGGCAGGGAAAACAACAGCATGAGCAGATGGTGGACATCACCCCCTGGTAGAAAATAGCAACAGGAGAGTGTGCCAAACACTGGCTATAATACCCATAAGTCTGCCCCCAACAATACACTCCCTCCAGGAGACATTAATTTCCAAATCTCCATTAGCTGGGAACCTAGCATTCAGAACACCTAAGTTTATGGGGGACACCTGAATCAAACCGCCACAGACAGGGTAGGTAGTGAAGACTCAGAAATCCAACTGTACATTCAGAGGGTGATGCGACAGAGAAGCAGCTTTTTCTCTCTGTTGTGAGTGCTCTGTCAGAAACAGATGGACAAAATCGTGTCTTTCTGCAGTGTCAGAATTTATTAACAAGAAATTCATAAGCTACATTAGTTTTGTATGCTGCATTTAACCAAATAGTCTTGATTTCTTTTGATAGCCATTCACTAGCAATCATATATATATATATATATATATATATATATATATATATATATATATATAATTTGAGAGAGGAAAAGAGGCTGAGTGAGAGAGAGAGAGAGAGAGAGAGCGAGCGAGAAAAAAAGAGAATGGATGCACAAGGGCTTCCAGCCACTGCGTATGAACTCCAGATGCATGCTCCACCTTGTGCATTTGGCTTACATGGGTACTGAGGAATCGAACAGAGGTCCTTTGGCTTTGCAGGCAAGCACCTTAACCACTAGGCCATCTCTCCAGCCCTGCAATTATTCCAATCTTCTTCTTCTTTTTTTTTAAAAATACTTTATCTATTTGAGAGAAGGGAAGGGAGAAAGAGAGAGAGAGGGAGGGAGGAGGGGTGCACCAGGGCGTCCAGCCACTGCAAATGAACTCCAAATGCATGTGCCACCTTGTGCATCTGGCTTTATGTGGGAACTGGGGAATCAAACCTGGATCCTTTAGCTTTGCTGGCAAGTGCTTTAACTGCTGAGCAATCTCTCCAGCCTGCATTCTTGTTTCTTTTTCTTTTTCTTTCTTTCTTTCACTCTTTTTTTTTTTTTTTTTTTTTTTTTTGAGGTAGGGATTCACTCTAGCACAGGCTGACCCAGAATTCACTCTGTAGTCACAGGGTGGCCTCAAACTCATGGCAATCCTCCTATCTCTGCCTCCCAAGTGCTGGAATTAAAGGCATGCACCACCACACCTGGCTTCAGCCCTCCATTCTTTTTTCTTTTTTAGTGTTTTATTACTTTTTTATTGTTATTAACAACTTCCATGATTGTAAACAATATCCCATGATAATTCCCTCCCTCCCCCCAACTGTCTCCTTTGAAACTCCATTCTCCATCATATCCCCTCCCCTTCTCAATCTGTCTCTCTTTTATTTTGATGTCATGATCTTTTCGTCCTATTATGATGGTCTTGTGTAGGTAGTGTCAGGCACTGTGAGGTCATGGATATCCAGGCCACTTTTTATCGGGGGGGAGCATGTTATAAGGAGTCCTACCCTTCCTTTGGCTCTTACATTCTTTTTGCCACCTCTTCAGCAATAGACCCTGAGCCTTGGAAGGTGTGATAGAGATATTGAAGAGCTGAGTACTCCGTTCACTTCTTTCCAGCACCATAATGCCTTCTGAGTCGTCCCAAGGTCACTGCCATCTGAAAAGAGAAGGTTCTCTACCAAAAGTGAGAGTAGCATTAATATAAGGGTATGAACATTAAGAGAAGTGCTTACTGGGCAGTTTGATAAGCATAGTATATACATTTAGCCAGACAGCAGGAGACGTTACACCCCTAAGCCCTCCATTCTTAATACTAACATTAACTGTCAGATCACACACTATCCTTCACATTCTTGATTTTCATACTGTGGAGTCCTTTGTCTCTTGACTCAGAAAACTTAGGTACCTCTGAACATTTCCAGGTACAGACTATACACTGATTGGAGTCCATGGTCTCTCTGATCAAGAAGACAGCTGACATACCAGAGATGCATAACTCTTTTTTATTTTTATTTTTTAAATATGTATTTATTTGTTTGAGAGAGGAAGTAAGAGAATGGGTGTGCCAGGACCTCCTTCCCTGAAAATGAACTCCAGACTCATGCACCACTTTTCCATCTGGCTTTAAAAAAATTTTTTTTGGGGGGTTTTCAAGGTAGGGTCTCACTCTAGCTCAGGTGGACCTGGAATTCACTATGTAGTCTCAGGGTGGCCTCGAACTCATGGCGATCCTCCTACCTCTGCCTCCCGAGTACTGGGATTAAAGGCTTGCGCCACCACACCCAGCTCCATCTGGCTTTTATGTGGGTACTGGGAAATTGAACCTAGGCTGTCAGGCTTTGCAAGCCAGTTCCTTTAACTGCTGAGCCATCTCTCCAGCCCAAATGTATAACTTTTTGAGGTGCTCCATTGTCTCCTGTGGCCTGCTTGACCTGGAGAACAGGGAACAATAATATTGGCTGTGCTTTTAGTCCATGTATTCTCATTGGCTTGGACCTCCAGGAATGGTTTGAACACCCAGAAGGTGAGTTATACCTTGCTTAAAGAAAAGTATAGATACAGAGCGCTTCTGATGGTCTATTGCAAAAGTGTTCTAGTTAAAGGCTGGCAAAAAGCTTATGTTGTTAGTCATTTTGTCTGATACCTTGTCTGGTGACCCTGTAAACAACTCAATTCACTTTTACCTTTTTAAAGGTTGGGAACCAAATTGATCTCAGTTATGGTGAATATTTTTTGAGAGGCAAATTACTAAGAACCAAAGGAGAGCAAGAATTAGGAACCATTTAGTCACCTGGGGTTGTGCTCACTGATTGGTGATGCATAATTGTCTTAATTGGTGGGAATCAAACAATATATTTAAAATCTATCAGCTGGAAGCTGGGCGTGGTGGCACACGTCTTTAATCCCAGCACTTGGGAGGCAGAGGTAGGAGGATTTTCATGAGTTCGAGGCTACCCTGAGACTACATAGTGAATTCCAGGTCAGCTAGAGTGAGTGGGCTAGAGTGAGCCCCTACCTAGAAAAACCAAAAAAAAAAAAAAAAAAAAAAAAAAAAAAAAAAAAATCTGTGTGTGTGTGTGTGTGTGTGTTCCAGGTAGGGTCTCACTTGAGCCTAGGCTGACCTGGAACTCACTCTGTATTCCCAAGCTGGCCTTGAACTCACAGTGATCCTCTTGCCTCTGCTTCCAGTGTGCTGGGATTAAAGGCATGTACCACCATACCCGGCTAAAAAAAAATATTTATGCTTATTTGAGAGAAAGAGACAGAGTGTGTGAGTATGGGCATGGCGGAACCTCCTGTTGCTGTAAACGAATTCCAGACACATGTACAACTTTGTGCATCTGGTTTTATGTGCATGCTGTGGTAGAAGAAATCAGACCATATAATACTCTCAGCCACAGCTTCTATTGCATGAGCCTTTACCAGGAGACAGCATGACACTGAGTCTCCTCCCTATCTATGCAGTGGCACCCTGCTTGTATGTTATCTGCTTAGTGTAGCCATAGGTACAAACCCCTGGATAAACAGCTTTCTGTTCCTTTAAAAAAATTTATTTATTTATTTATTTGAGAGTGACTGAGAAAAAGAGGGAGAGAGGATGGGCACACCAGGGCCTCCAGCCACTGCAAACAAACTCCAGACGCATGTGCCACCTTGTGCATCTGGCTTAAGTGGGTCCTGGGGAATCGAGCCTTGAACCAGTGTCCTTAGGCTTCACAGGCAAGCACTTAACCACTAAGCCATCTCTCCAGCTCCTCTTTTATTTTTAATATTTATTTTATTTCATTTATTTATTTGACAGAGAGAGAGAGAGAGAGAGAGAGAGAGAGAGAGAGAGAGAGAGAGAATGGGTATGCCAGGGTCTCCAGCCACTGCAAACAAACTCCAGGTACGTGTGCCCCCTTGTGCACGTGGGTCCTGGGGAATTGAACCAGGATCCTTTAGCTTTGCAGGCAAACACCTTAACCACTAAGCCATCCCTCCAGCCCTGTTTTTATTTATTTTGCAAGCAGAGAGAGAAACAGAGAAAAGAGAGACAGACAGAGACAGAATGGGCATGCCAGGGCCTCTAGCCACTGTAAACAAACTTCAGACGCATGGGCCCCTTGTGCATCTGGCTTATGTGCACCCTGGGGAATTGAACCTGGGTCCTTTGGCTTTGCAGGCAAATGCTTAACTGCTAAGCTATCTCTCCATCCCTCCTCTTTTATTTTTAAAATATGTTTTTTAGACAGTTTTAAAAAAGTATATTCTTATTTATTTGAGAGAGAGAAAGAGGGAGAAGAGAGAAGGAGAAGGAGAGAGAGAATGGGTGTGTCAGGGCCTTCAGCCATGGCAAACAAACTCCAGACACATGCGCCACCTTGTGCATCTGGATTATGCGGGTTCTCGGGGATTTACCTGAGTCCTTTGGCTTTGCTAAACTATCTCTCTAGCCCAGCTTTCTTTCTTCCTTCCTTCTTTTCTTCCTTTCTTTCTTTCTTTCTTCCTTCCTTCCTTCCTTCCTTCCTTCCTTCCTTTCTTTCTTTTTTTTTGTTTATTTATTTGGGAGTGACAGACACAGAGAGAAAGGCAGAGAGAGAGAGAGAATGGGCATGCCAGGCCCTTTAGCCACTGCAAACGAACTCCAGATGTGTGCGCCCCCTTGTGCATCTGGCTAACGTGGGTCCTGGGGATTCGAGCCTCGAACTGGGGTCCTTAGACTTCACAGGCAAGCGCTCAACCGCTAAGCCATCTCTCCAGCCCTCTAGCCCAGCTTTCTTTAAAAATACTTTTTTTTTTTTTTTTTTTTTTTGGTTTCTCGAGAGAGTCTCACTCTAGCCCAGGCTGACCTGGAATTCACTATGCATTCTCAAGGCGATCTTCCTACCTCTGCCTCCCAAGTGCTGGGATTAAAGGCATGTGCCACCATGCCCGGCAAATATTTTTTATTTTTATTTTTATTTTTATTTTTATTTTTATTTTTATTTTTATTTATTTGAGAGAGTGAGAAGCAGATAGATGGAGAGAGAGAGAATGGGCATGCCAGGGGCCTCCAGCCGGTGCAAATGAACTCTAGATGCATGCGCCACCATGTGCATCTGGCTATGTAGGAACTGGAGAATTGAACCTGGGTCCTTAGGCTTCACAGGTAAGTGCCTTAATGGCTAAGCCATCTCTCCAGCCTCTATTTAAAATTTTTTTTTAAATTTATTTTTATTTATTTATTTGAGAGCGACAGACAGAGAGAGAAAGAGGCAGATAGATAGAGAGAGATGGAGCGTGCCAGGGCCTCCAGCTATTGTAAACGTACTCCAGATGCATGCGCCCCTTTGTGCATCTGGCTTACGTGGGTCCCAGGGAAACAAGCCTTGAACCGGGGTCCTTAGGCTTCACAGGAAAGCACTTAACTGCTAAGCCATCTCTCCAGCCCTCCAGCATCTATTTTTAATGGAGCCTAAGTACATGACAGTCAGTACCCAATGTCCACATGTAGACTTCAGCACCTGTTGGCTTCTGCACTTGACCTCCTGTGAAAGCCATGGCATTTATCTTAACCGCCTCAGTGCGTGTGTGGGATGCTGCTCGGGAGCACATGGAGGAGCTGCGAAGGAGGAAGCCTGCACTGAGGTCGCTTTGGGCAGCAGGACTCCAGAGTGAATAATAATGTTCTTGACTAAACGCAGCAATTGTCCTTGGGCCTGTGGGGGAAAATCTAGGTTATTACCCTTTACTACAGGGCAGAAAGGTCATAAGGGACTGGCTTCTCCTCATCTCTGCCCCTGAAGGAGTCCTTCTACTGCTTCTGAGAAGGCCCTTCCTAGAGAATTAGGATTTCTAGGAAGATTGCCCTTTTCCAGAGATCTTGACCCTTGATGTCAGGACTAACTGGCTAGACCAGCTGCCCATCCACAGGGCTCACATAAAAATTCCCAACCTGAGCCGGGCGTGGTGGCACATGCCTTTAATCCCAGCACTTAGGAGGCAGAGGTAGGAGGATTGCTGTGAGTTCAAGAGCCGCCTGAAACTATATAATGAATTCCAGGTCAGCTTGGGCTAGAGTGAAACCCTACCTTGGAAAACTGAAAACCAACTAACCAACCAACCAAACAAACAAAAAACAGTTAATCAGGCTGGAGGGGTGGCTCAGCTGTTAAGGTGCTTGCCTGCAAAGCCTAAGAACCCGAGTTCAATTCCCCCACATGAAGCCAGATGCACAAAGTGGAGTATGTGTTTGGAATTCATTTGCAGTGGCTAGAGGCACTAGCATGCCCATATTCTCTCTCTCTGTATGTCTCTACATATGTGTGTGTGTGTGTGTATATATATATATATATATATATATATATATATATATGATTGTTTGTTTTTGAGGTAGGGTCTCACTCTGGTCCAGGGTGACCTGGAATTAACTATGTAGTCTCTGGGTGGCCTTGAACTCATGGCGATCCTCCTCCTACCTCTGCCTCCTGAGTGCTGGAATTAAAGACGTGTGCCACCACGCCTGGCTTTTTTTTTTTTTGGTTTATATTTAAAAAGAATAGGGTTCAGTTTGATGGCACACGCCTTTACTCCCAGCACTTGGGAGGCAGAGGTAGGAGGATTGCCATGAGTTCCAGGCCAGCCTGAGACTCCATAGTGAATTCCAGGTCAGCCTGGGCTAGAGTGAAAACCTACCTAAAAGCAAATGAATAAGTAAATAAAAATAGGGGCTGGAGAGATACCTCAATGGTTAAGGCACTTACCTGCAAAGCCTAATGACCTGGGTTCAATTCCCTAGTGCCCATGTAAAACCAGATGCACAAAGCAGTGTATGCATTTGGAGTTCATTTGCAGTGGATAGTGGCCCTGGCGCACGCATTTTCTCTCTCACCTTGCAAATAAATAAAATATTAAAAATAAATAAATAGATAAATAAAGAGGAAGTGACAAAGTCATGCTTTTAAGTCAAAGTTAAGGCAGCCTCAGGCTCAGCCATAGAAGTCTGAGCACTTGCATTAGGGTTGGGGTCTCCTTCAGAGACAGAATGCTCAGAGTGTCCAGGCAAGTGTGTTTAGAATTTTGTCCAGTATCCCAAACAGGGAGATTAAAAAAAAAAAAAGGCTGGAGGGATGGCTTAGCGGTTAAGGTGATTGCCTGCAGAGCCAAAGGACCCAGGTTCGATTCCCCAGGACCCACAGAGCCTTAGCCAGAGGCACAAGGGGGCGCATGCATCTGAAGTTCGTTTGCAGTGGCTGGAGGCCCTGGCGTGCCCATTCTCTCTCTCTCTCTCTCCCTCTTTCTCTGTCAAATAAATAAATAAATAAAAATAAAATATTCTTTAAAAAAAGGTGTGTGTTGGGTGGATGGGGGGAGAAAATGCTTTGCAGGCTTAGCAGTGAGGGTCCATAAGCAATTGCATTGAAATAGAGGGGGTTTTGGGGGACCATAGGCACATATCTCACTAAGGGCACAGTTTGTCTTCTCACCACGCAAGTCTTTCGTTGTGTTTGCTTTCACCTTGTGCCTTCAAGCTGTTCTCTTGAACTTGTAAAACAAGACTTTTTTCCTTCCTCACAGGAGGTCCCAGGCCTTGCCAGGGCAAAGGAAGCCCCCTGCTGTTTTTATCAGAATGTTATCAATCACCAAGCCAGCCACAGCAAAGCGTTGCTGATGATTAACCATGGTATTTGACATTCTAAGGAGGGGCAGTTACAATACTTCCTCCTTCCTCAAAATTAGTGTGGCAAGGGGCACGGTGGGGGGGGGGGGGCTGGCGCAAAGCTGAATATGAGGGGTCCGTCCTCAAAGACCCCCAGGCCTGCTGACCTCCCAACAGTAGGTGGTTAGATATCAATAACGTCAGTTGGAGAGCTGCTTGGAGCATGGTGATCCTGTGACCTCCAATGCAAGCACAGGATTGGGTCTGGATGGACCTGTGACACGATTTGAGTAGGCTGCATTGAGCAGTGCAGGAGCATGGCTGAGTTGAAGCTGTAGAGACAATAGGGAGTTCTCTGCCTGGTAGTGCCTTGATACACACAAAGGTGGTCAGAGGATCTGGAGAGATGGCTCAATGGTGAAGGCGCTTGCCTGCAAAGTCTAAGGACCTAGGTTCGATTCCCCAGGACTCACGTAAGCTAGATGTACAAGGTGGTGCATGTGTCTGGAGGTTGTTTGCAGTGGCTAGAGAGCCTGGCGTGCCCATTCTCTCTCTCTCTCTCTCTCTCTCTGAAATAAATAAATAAGTAAATAGGTGGTCAGACTGATGAGCAAGAGATAAAAATAGGCTGGGTAGGGTTGGAGAGATGGCTCAGCAGTGAAGGCGTTTGCCTGCAAAGCCAAAGGACCTTGGTTCAATTCCCCAGGACCCACGTAAGCCAGATGCACAAGGTTTGGAGATTAAAGGCCTGCATCTGGAGTTCATTTGTAGTGGCTGGAGGCCCTGGTGTGCCCATTCTCTCTCTCTCTCTCTGTTTCAAATATATAAATTAATTAATTAAAAGAAAGAAAGAAAGAAAAAAGAAATGGGCTAGGCAGGGCTGGAAAGAGGCTCAGTAGTTAAGTCACTTGTCTGAAAAATCTGACTACCTGAGTTGGATTTTCCTAGTACACATATAAAGCCAGATGCAAAGTGATGCATGTATTTACTAATGGCCCTGGTGTGCCCATTCTCTCCCTCTCTATCTCTCTGTGTCTCTCTGCTTGCAAATAAATAAACAAAAATATTTTTTAAAAAAGAAGTAGGGGGCTGGAGAGAAGGCTTAGTGGTTAATTCCCGAGTTTACACTTGCCGTTCTTTTCCAGTTAAGATGAGAAGCTGATGAGTGTGAGATCTGGGGTGAACCAAGCACACGCTCTTCCACTGAGCGACACCTGAGCCCCCATATCTAGATTTTAGGGGAGAACATGATTTATGAGAAAGCTCCTTTCTTGGGGTTGGGGATGTAGCTCAGTTGGTAGAGCGCTGGCCAAGTGGGCACAAAGTCCTGAGTTTAATCGTCAGCACCACATAAAACTGGGTATTGTGGCACGTGGCTGTGATGTCAGCACTCAGGAGGTCGAGGCAGGAGGATCAGAAGTTGAAGGTTATCCTCAGCTATATAGCAAGTTTGAAGTCAGTCTAGGAATACTTAAGATGCTATCTAAAAAAAAAAAAAAGCAAAAATTTTCTTAACTCAAACCAGTGCTTTTGATTCCCAGAAATCTCTTTCCATCAGACAAGTCTATGACAAAATAAGTTAGTTATAATGAGGTAAGGAGAATCACTTGCTTCAAGTTGAAAGCTAAGAAATCAAAGGCACTACAATTTGGAAAGGATCTAACATTTCACCGGGTTTTAGTTATGCTTGTACAGACGTGGCTGTGAAAAAAGCAGGAAATGCCTGCTGGCGGCCATCTTGGATGAGACCGGCTCAGGTGTGAGTTCTCGTTTTGCCCGGATGTGGAGAATGGCCTCTCTCTGTTTCCTCTTTGGGCTCCTGTCTCTTACTAAGGGTCTGTAGAAATCTATCTTACTCTTGTTTCTCCTGCCCTATTTATTTGAGAAAGAGTGAGAGGATTGGGCACGCCAGGACTTCCAGCTACTGCAAATGAACTCCAGATGCGTGTGCCGCCTTGTGCATGTAGCTTTACATGGGTGCTGGGGAATCGAATCTGGGTCATTAGGTTTTGCAGGCAAGCGCCTTAATGGCTTAGCCATCTCTCCAGCCTCTAATTTTGTTCTTTGAAACAGAATCTCATATGGCCCTAGCTGGCCTTGAACTTGCTAGATAACAGAGGATGACCTTGAATCCTAGTCCTCCTGCCTCCACTTCTCAAGTACTAGGATTCTTTATGTTACCAACATGCCCTGTTCTTTTCTTATTCCAAGGTAGGGTCTCCCTCTAGTCCAGGCTGACCTGGAATTCACTATGTAGTCTCAGGGTGGCCTCCAACTCACTGTGATCTTCCCACCTCTGCCTCCCGAGTGCTGGGATTAAAGGCGTGCGCCACCACACCCGGCGTCTTCTTTTTTCTAATAATGTAAAATAATGCAAAAAAGTAAAATAAAAATGGTTTGTAGTATGAATATACATAAATAATTTAATTTATGTTGTTTTATTTATTTGAGAGAGAGAAGGGGCACACCAGGGCCTCTAACTACTGCAAATGAACTCCAGACCCATTCGCCACTTGTGCATCTGGCTAATGTTGGTATTGGGGAATTGAACCTGGGTCCTTAGGCTTCCAGACAAGTGTCTTAACTACTGAGCCATCTCTCCAGCCTTTTTTTTTTAAAAAAAATAATTAATTTGGACAGAGGGAGATAGAGATAAAAAGCAGACAGAGATAGCATGGGTGTACCAGGGTCTCCTGCCATTGCAAACGAACTCCAGATGCATACACCACTTTGTCCATCTGTTTTGTTTTTTGTCTTTTTGAGGTAAGTTCTTTTTTTAAAATGTTTTATTTTTATTTATTTATTTATTTGACAGAGAAAGAGGAAGGGAGAGAGAGAGAGAGAGAGAGAGAGAGAGAGAGAGAGAGAGAGAGAATGGGGATGCCAGGGCTCCAGCCATTGCAGATAAACTCCAGACATGTGCATCCCCTTGTGCATCTGGCTAACGTGGGATCTGGGGAATTGAACCTGGGTCCTCTGGCTTTGCAGGCAAATGCCTTAACCGCTAAACCATCCCTCCAGTCCTGAGGTAGGTTCTTAATCTAGTTCAGGCTGACCTAGAATTTAGTATGTAATCTCAGGGTGGTCTCGAACTCTCAGTGATCCTCCTACCTCTGCCTCCCAAGTGCTGGGATTAAAAGGCGTGTGCCACCGTGCCTGGCGCATCTGGCTTTATGTGGGTACTGGGGAATGGATCCTGGGCTGTCGGGGTTTGCAAGCAAGGTCCTGTAACCTCTGACCCATCTCCTCAGTCCTAATTCTTTTGTTGTTTTATTCAAGGCAGGGTCTCACTTTAGCCCAGGCTGACCTAGAACTCAGTCTCTAACCCCAGGCTGGCCTCAAACTCACAGTAATCCTACTACCTCAGCTTCCTAAGTGCTGGACTATGTATGTATGTATGTATGTATGTATGTATGTATGTATGTATGTATAGATATATGGGGGGGTGAGGGTGAGGTCATTATGTTGATCAAGTTGGCCTTGAACTCCTTCCTGCGTTCAATATCCCACTTCCTCACTCTCCTGAACAGGTAAGACTACAGGTACACCACCTCACTCAGCCAAATATAAATTCTTTTATTATTATTAATTAACTAAAATATTTTATTTATTTATTAGATACAGAGAGAGAGAAAGAATCAGAGAGATAGGATGGGCGCAGCAGGGTCTCTAGCCACTGCAAACAAATTCCAGACACTTGTTCCACCTTTTGCAAATGGTTTTATGTGGGTCCTGGGGAATCAAACCTGGGTTCTTAGACTTTGCAGCCATGCGTCTTTCCCACTAAGCCATCTCTCCAGCTCTATATTATTATTATTATTATTTTGGTTTTGGGTTTGGATGTAGGGTCTCACTCTAGTTCAGGCTGACCTGGAATTCACTATGCAGTCTCAGGGTGGCCTCGAACTTACAGCAATCCTCCTACCTCTGCCACTCAGGTGCTGGGATTAAAGGCATGTGCCACCACACCTGGGTTAATTAATTAATTTAAAAAATATATATTTTTGGCCGGGCGTGGTGGCACACGCCTTTAATCCCAGCACTCAGGAGGCAGAGGTAGGAGGATGGCTGTGAGTTCGAGGCCACCCTGAGACTCCATAGTGAATTCCAGGTCAGCCTGGGCTAGAGGGAGACCCTACCTCGGGAAAAAAAATATGTATGTATATATATATGTATATATATGACAAAGAGAGAGAGAAAGAGAGAGAGAGAATGGGTGCGCCAGGGCCTGCAGCCACCATAAATGAACTCCAGACACATGCATCCCTTTGTGCATTTGGCTAACATGGGTCCTGGGGAATCGAGCCTGGGTCCTTTGGCTTTGCAGGCAAATGCCTTAACTGCTAAGCCATCACTCCAGCCCTAAAAAAATATTTTTTAATATTTTATTTATTTGAGAGAGAGAAAGAGGCAGAAAGAAAGAGCGAGAGGGAGAGAGTGGACATGCCAGGGCCTCTAGCCACTGCAAACAAACTCCAGATGGATGCACCCCCTTTGTGCATCTGGCTTACATGGGTCCTGGAGAATAGAACCGGGATCCTTTGGCTTTGCAGGCAAACACCTTAACCGTTAAGCCATCTCTCCAACCCCTATTCATTAATTAAAAAAAATTATTTCACTGAGTGTGGTGGCTCACTCCTTTAATCCCAGTGCTTGGGGGACAGAAGTAGGAAGATTGCCACGAGTTCAAGGCCACCCTGAGACTTCATAGTGAATTCCAGGTCAGCCAGGGCTAGAGTGAGACCCTACCTTCAAAAACAAAAGCAAATTATTTGCTTATTTATTTGAGAGAGATAGAGAGATAGAGATAGATAATGGGCATGCCAGGACCTCCAGCCATTGCAAACAGACTTCAGACACATGTGCTACCTTGTGCATCTGCTTGTGTGGGTCCTGGGGAATCAAACCTGGGTCCTTAGGCTTTGGCAGGCACTAAGCCATTTCTAGCCCTTAATTAATTAATTAAAAAAAAATTTTTTTTTGATTCTTTAAGATAGGGTCTCACGCTAACCCATGCTGACCTGGAATTCACTATGTAGTGTCATGGTGGCCTTGAACTCACAGCAATCTTCCTACCTCTGCCTCCCAAGTGCTGGGATTAAAAGTGTGCACCATTATGCCTGGCCCTTAATTAATTTTTTAACGTAAATTGTAGTATGACCTCTCTCCCCTGGTTCCCTTTTCCCTGTGGGCCCTCCTTAGTAGGGTTATTGATGTTCACCTTGGAGTAATGAGGGCCCCTGTCTCTGCGGGGACCTGTGCCTCAGGCAGGATATTTTTACCTGCCTAGTGGCTCTGTTACAGTCTTCAAGCCCCCTCTTCCACATCAGTCTCTGAGCCCTGGCAGGTGTGTTACTGGTTAGTGTTGGCTTCTCTGTAACTTCTGTATTTCTGTTTTGATAAGTGTTGGTTCATCACAGTATTTGTTGCTATTTTCCTGGGTGATGATGTCAGGCTAGCACTGAGAGCAGTATTTGTGTCTCTGCTTCCTCTGCAGTTTATTTTGGGGCTCTATCGCATATACTGGTTTCCAGGAGGAAGGTTCCTATTGTGCTGACTGCTTTAGTCTTTGGTTTTGTGTAGTTCTCCACCCCTTCCTCCCTTTTCCTAAATTCCCCCTTCCCGCCTCAATAGTCTTTCCCTCTACTGCTTTGTCTGGTAACCCCTCCTGTCCTCCCTCCCTGGTTCTTTTTCCTGGCCTCATTCTAGCTACACACCCATCGCCCTAATGCTCACTCCCTTTTACATTCCTGCTCTGCTGGTCCAGTTTAGGAGCCACATATGAGAGAACACATGCGACATTTGTTTTTCTTAGTCCGCGTGACCTCGCAAAGATAAATTCTTGAAAGGTATTACTTGCCTCTAAGTTTTAATAAACTAGTAAAATATTAATATATTAACTTCTAACGAACTCCGTTGGTATTTTCCATGTTGAGGGTCTGAAGCCATGGCTGTTACCGAAGCAGGTGAAACCACCTGGAAATGGAATGAAGCTCATACGTGACCCCTGTGCCCAAGCGGCAAGATGCCCTGGTGTGCCCGCTCTCTCTCCCCCTCTACCTCCCTGCTTGCAAATAATAATTAATATTTTTTTAATTGTTTATTTGGGGCTGGAGAGATGGCTTAGCCGTTAAGGCACTTGCCTGCAAAGCCAAAGGTTCCCAGTTTGACTCCCCAGGACCCACGTAAGCCAGATGCACAAGGTGGCTCATGTGTCTGGAGTTCATTTGCAGTGGCTTGAAGCCCTGGTGCGTCCATTCTTTCTTTCTTTCTCTCTCTCTCTGCCTCTTTCCCTCTCTCAAATAAATAAATAAAAATAAAAATATTAAAAAATTGTTTATTTGAGACAGAGTGAGTGAGTGAGCATGGATATGCCTCTTGCCACTGCAAATGAAGACCGGACACATGTGGCCACCATTTCTACATCTGGCTTTACGTGGGTATTCGGGAATTGAACCCCGGCTGTCAGGCTTCGCAAGCAAGCCCTTTTAACACTGAGCCATCTCCTCAACCAAAGTTTCTGACCTTTAAGAAAGTGTTACTTAGTGGGGTGTGGTGACGCACGTGTTAATCCCAGCACTAGGGAGGCAGAGGTAGGAGGATCCCCGTGAGTTGGAGGTCACCCTGAGACTCCATAGTGAATTCCAGGTCAGCCTGAGCTAGAGCGAGACCCTGCCTTGAAAAAACCAAAACAAGAAAGTGTTACTTAGGGAAAAATTATTTAATTCCTTTCTGTCTTCAAATAATTATTTTCCTAACTGGGCGTAGTGGCTCATACCTATGTCCCAGCATTCAGGAGGTTGAGGCAGGAGGATCACCACGAGTACTAGGCTACCCTGGGGCTACAAAATGAGTTTCATGTCTGCCTGGGCTAGAGTGAGACCCTGACTAAAGACATGTGCCACCATGCCTGGCTCCTTTATTATATATGTACATATTTTGAGTTTAAATGCACTTTATTTTTAGACAACCTACATGACATTTTTTTTTTTTCCTTAAAGAAACAAAACATGCCTCCATTCTAAATAAGTCAGTCAAAATAAAAGGTCAAGATGAGCCGGGCATGGTGGCACACACCTTTAGTTCCAGCACTTGGGAGGCTGAGGTAGGAGGATCACCGTGAGTTCGAGGCCACCCTGAGACTACATAGTGAATTCCAGGTCAGCCTCAGCTAGAGTGAGACCCTACCGTGGGGAAAAAAAAAAAAAAAAAAAAAAAAAAGAGGTCAAGATGACATCAGTCCCGTTCTCCTAGTCCCGGTGTTGTGTGGGTGCCAAGCGGCAGGCGGCTGCCGTGACAGGTGATAGATCCAAATGACTGCCAACGTGTTAACATTTTTACAGTTCTAAACCATCCTGAAGGAAAATCATGAAAGGAGTTACACCATCCTCGCCATAGTCCAGGAAAGCAATCATACCATCTGGATTCATATTTCCACCAATAAAAACGTTGGTAGTTATTGAAATTAGCAAGGATGTGCTAGATTTGCTCTGCAGCCCCTGTTGTAAAAGGCTTTACTCTTTCTGGTTTCTGTTCAAATCAGCCTCTGAGTGATTTCATGTCATCTTTTTTTAAAAATTTTTTATAATTAACAACTTCCATGATTGTAAATAATATCCCAGATTTCATGTCATCTTTGATGTACTTCTTTTTTTTTTTTTTTTTCAAGGTAGTGTTTCACTTTAGCCCAGGCTGACCTGGAATTCACTATGGAGTTTCAGGGTGTCCTCGAACTCACAGCAATCCTCCTATCTCTGTCTCCTGAGGGCTGGGGTTAAAGGCATGCGCGACCACGCCCAGCTTGATGTATTTCTTTTGTTAAAAAATATTTTGGGGCTGGAGAGATGGCTTAGCGGTTAAGGTGTGTGCCAGCAAAGCCAAAGGACCCAGGTTCTATTCCCCAGGACCCACGCAAGAGAGCACACGCGTCTGGAGTTCATTTGCAGTGGTTGGAGGCCCTGGTGTGTCCATGTCTTTCTCTCTCCCTCTCTCTCTGCCTCTTTCTCTATAAATAAATAAAAATTAAAAAAATTATTTTTTTATTTTTATTTATTTATTTATTTGACAGAGAGAGAGAGGGAGAGAGAGAAAATGGGTGTGCCAGGGCCTCCAGCCACTGCAAACGAACTCTAGACGCGTGTGCCCCCTTGTGCATCTGGCTAACGTGGGTCCTGGGGGAACCTGGGTCCTTTGGCTGTGCAGGCAAACGCCTTAACCGCTAAGCCGTCCCTCCAGCCCTTGATGTATTTCTTGCAGGCCTCTTTTGTGAAGCTGGTCTCCTGTCAGCACCGGTGACTACTGTGTTTTCTGTACCTTCGCCCTCTGGGCCTTCAGCGGAGGCATTTGCACCAGTGAGCGAGTCATCCACATTATCCTCTGTCCTACTGACCATCTTGCCCTCCACCTCCAGGCACAGGCCGTCCTTGATCTCCCAGATCTTGTAGATGTTGGAGAACAGCTCATGGTCTGCCCTGGGGCCAGAGAACAGCCAGTCACAGGGTGCCCGGCCTGGCCCACCCGTAGCCCTTTATTGTGTTTTTATAGCATTGGTATACTGGTAAGTATTATTATGATACCGGAGCTGGGGAGGGGACGGGGGGGGCATTAGAACACCCCAGGCTCATGACTCTCAAGCCTCGGTTTCTTGTCCATGTTTAGCAAAGAATTGAAAAACGTGGACACTGAGAAGAAAAAATTATGGAGGATTTTTTAAGAAAGTGGGAAACAGGAGAGAAGAAAAAGAGGAAAGCTCCGAAGTCAGGAGGGATTCCTTCCCTCAAGGAGAGAATAAAGTGTGTGTGTGTGTGTGTACGCACACGCATGTGCGCGTAATCTCACATGGGGAGGCTTGAATCAAGTCTATTTATATGAGTTTGGCAGACAATTAGGATGCATCTCATTGCCAAGTCTCACTGTATATAAAGCATCTTGATTGGCTGTTGGGCCCAGGCTGTCTGCTAATTTAGGATGGAAGGGCCTGCTTCCTGGTACGAAGCCCCAGAAACACTGAAGAAGAATCTGGAAGCTGCTGTCACTCCTGCTGTCTAACAGCGAGTTTGGATGAGACTGAATCAGACTGGAGTTTTAGGCAGAATGGCATTTGTTTCTTTGCAGTTCTAAGTAGATTGGCATCTATGTTTCTTTGTAGTTTTATTTATTTTTATTTTAGTTTTTTAAGGTAGGGTCTCGTTCTAGCCCAGGCTGACCTGGAATTAGCTGTGTCGTCTCAGGGTGGCCTTGAACTCACAGTGATCCTCCTACCTCTGCCTCCTGAGTGCTGGGATTAAAGGCGTGTGCCACCACGACCAGCAATTCTTTATAGTTTTAGGCAGAGTAGCATCTACGTTTCTTTGGGCCAGTCTCTAGCTAACTACCTACAAAAAAAAAAAAAAAAAAAAAAAAAAAAAAAAGCTAAGTTGCCCGGGTGTGTGTATTTCTTTAATCCTTGCACTTGGGACGCAGAAGTAGGAGATCACTGACAGTTCGAGGTCAGCCTACCTCGAAAAAAAACAAAAACAAATAAACAAAAAATGTTGTCTTGCAGCCGGGCGTGGTGGCTCACTCCTTTAATCCTAGCACTCGGGAGGCAGAGGCAGAAGGATCGCTACGAGTTCAAGGCCACCCTGAGACTACATAGTGAAGTCCAGGTCAGCCTGAGCTACAGTGAGATCTTACCTCGAAAAACAGGTTCAATACCTCAGAACCTACATAAGCCAGATGCACAAAGGGGCGCATGCATCTGGAGTTCTTTTGCAGTGGCTGGAGGCCCTGGCATGCCCATTCTCTCTCTCTCTCTCTCTCTCTCTCTCTCTCTTTCTCTTGTCCTGCCTCTTTCTCTCTCTCAAATAAATAATAAAAAAAAACATTTAGAAAATCCATTTTCCTGCAAATTTCATAATGCTGAGTAGAACTCCATTGTTGAATGGTTTTTGATAAAAAAAAGTTTGTGCTCTTAAATTCCCTGTCTCCCATCCCAATTCTGTTGAGGGTCTTCTTCAGTGGGGTTATTGGTGTTCAATGATGGGACCAAGAGGCCTCAGTCGGTCTCTGGAGGAGGGAGGGCATGATGCCTTAGGCTGTTCCCACTTACCCTGAGGCTCTTACAATCTTTCTGACTCATCTTTGGCAATGTAATATTTGCTTTCTTTGTAGCCTCTGGATCTCTGTTTTAATGAGGTTTGAATGACCACAGTGTCTGTCTCCATCTCCCTGGAACTGGTTTTCAGGCAAACCTTGAGAGAAGTATTCATCACCCCTTCTTCTGTGATAACTTCTGGACCCCGAGAGGAGAGATGAGGTGGAGGTGACCCATCTTATGGCAGACAGTCGGCTGTCTCTTATTCTTATTTATTTTAATGTGTGTGTGTGAGTGTGTGCATGAGAGAGAGAGAGAGAGAGAGAGAGAGAGAGAGAGAATTGGCATATCAGGGCCTTCAGCCACTGCAATTGAACTCCAGGCATGTGTGCCCCTTTATATACATGTGCGACCTTGTGTGCTTGTGTCACTGTGTGTCTGGCTTATGTGGGACCTGGAGAGTTGAACATGAGTCCTTAGGCTTTGCAGGCAAGTGCCTTAACCACTAAGCCACCTCTCCAGCCCTCCCTCTTCTTGATGTATCCTTGTTCTCCCAAGTATTCTCCTCCATATTTATCTAGGTCAGTGCTTTTAGAGTGAGCCACTCATTGGCCTTTTCCCAGGCTCATTTTTTTTTTTTTTCTCATCTGAGTTGCTCTAAGTATTCGCCTCCTTTCCAACAAACTCCTCCGCTATGCTCCTGGCGGGTCCTCTTTTTTTAAAAATAACCTTTTTATTTTATTTTAATTTAATTTATTTGAGAGTGACAGACAGAGAGAGAAAGAAGCAGAGAGAGAGAGAGAGAGAGATATTGAGAATGGGCGCGCCAGGGCTTCCAGCCTCTGTAAACGAACTCCAGACGCGTGCGCCCCCTTGTGCATCTGGCTTACGTGGTTTCTGGGGAATCGAGCCTCGAATGGGGGCCCTTAGGCTTCACAGGCAAGCGCTTAACCACTAAGCCATCTCTCCAGCCCGGGTCCTCTTTGTCCAATAACGTAGTTTAAAATAACAAACGTGCCACATAATAACCAAGCAGGAAGAAGGAAGAAAAACAAAATCCCAGGGCGCTATATTGGTGTTGGATTGTGCCATTATTTTGGAAGGGAGTGGCACTGCTCATGTGCTCCCCTCTGGGGTCCGAGGTCACCACCGGGCCTCAGATCCCACTCCATTTTAGAATCTTTATTCGTGTGTGTGTATATATGCATGCCATGCGTGTGGATGTCAGAGGACACTTTGAGGTCTCTGTGCTCCGCCGTCTTTGAAACAGGGTCTCCTGCCGCTGCAAACAAACTGCCAGGCTGCAAAGGAACATCACACTAACGGGCCCGTGAACTTTGGGTTCTCCTGGCTCTGTGTCTGGCTGTCACAGCCATGCTCGGATCACAGATGCATGTACCACTTTGCATCCAGCTTTATATGGGTGCTTGGGAATTGAACCTGGACCAGCAGGCTTCGCACCTTTTACCACTGAGCAATCTTCCCCAGCCCTTCTTAGTGCATTTAATCAGATGAAGTGGCACGCATTTATATCTGCTATAAAGGAGGAAGAAGCGTGAAGAGACATGGGACAGAGTCTGGGAAGCTGTAAGGTTGTGCCTACCCACACAGAGAAGAGAAGCAGCCTGGCCCAGCTTCAGGAAGGTCTCATAACAAGCCCATTTATGTAAACCCATTCCAGAAAACACAAGGAATTGGGGCTCCCTGGCCCTTCCTAGGTGTTGGGATGGGGCTGAGGATTGGCTGGAAATTCGTGGGAAGAGCTCCTTCTGCTGGAATCCCCACCTCCCCACCTCAAGAGGGCAGGCAGGAAGACCTTTGTTAGTTTTCCAAGGTAGGGTCTCACTCTAGCTCAGGCTGACCTGGAATTCACTATGGAGTTTCAGGATGGCCTTGAACTCACAGTGATCCTCCTACCTCTGCCTCCCGAGTACTGGGATTGAATGCCTGGCATATCTCATGGTGCCTCTCTGTTTTCCTCTGACTTTCTCTTTATGGGAGACCCTGTCTGTCTGAGCCAGTATGTGTGTGTGTGTGTGTGTGTGTGTGTGTGCCTCTGTTTTTCTCTCTGCTTCTCAGTGATTTTTCATCCTTATTCTGCATTGTGCGTGTGTGTATTTTTTTTTCTTCTGTTGTTTTCAGTATCCAGGCCTCTCAGTGCCTCCTTATATTTGGCTCTGACATTTCTGACTGCAGATATACTGGCCCCTTAAGCCTGGCCCAGCAACACTCTGGCCACTGTTTCACTGGGCATCAAACTGGAGGTGAGTACTTCATTTTTGTCTCCATTTAAAAAAAAATATTTTATTTATTTATGTATTGGAAGGAGGCGGGGTGGGGGGAGATAGAGAGATTAGAGACACTAGGCCCTCCAGCCACTATAAACAAACTAGAGATGCAAACACCACCTTGTGGCATCTGGCTTACTTGGGTCCTGGGGAATCAAACCTGGGTCCTTAGGCTTTGTAGTCAAGCACCTTAACTGTTAAGCCATCTCTCCAGCCCTCCATTGTTATGTGTTTTAAACTATTTATTGACAACTTCCATAAATAGAGACAATATACCATGATCATAGTCCCCTCCCCCCACCCTCCCTTCCCCCTTCCCAGTCCCCTTTCCACTGAATCCTTTCTTCTTTCCAACTATCCAACCAACCATATATTTTTGGTTTTTCTAGGTAGGGTCTCATTCTAGCTCAGGCTGACCTGGAATTCACTATGTAGTCTCAGGGTGGCCTTGAAGTCTCAGCGATCCTCCTACCTCTGCTTCCCAAGTGCTGGGATTAAAGACGTGGGACACCAAGCCCGGCCTCTCTTATATTTTGATGCCATCATTTTTTCCCCCCATTACACAGATCTTGTGTAGGGAGGTTTTGAATACCACGGCTACTTGTGTCTGGTTGACAGTATTGAAAACACTCCTCCACTTTTTTTGGCTCTTACATTCTTTCTGCCACCTCTTCTGCATTGATGCCTTGGAGGGTGTGATAGAGATGTCTCTCTTAGTGCCAAACACTCTACTGTCGCTTCTCAGCACTATGGTGAGTTTTGCGTCACCCCAGTGGGAGGTGAGTTCTTTTTACCCTCGCTGGAGCCCCTTATGAGCCCAGGTCTCTTGAGTCAACCAGAGTTACCCTTTATGACCAGAAGGGGGCGGCAAAGGACAGTCTCATGGTCACTCCCAGGCTGCCTGCAGCTCTGCAGGCGCTGAAGCCAACGCTCCCTGGTTTGGGGAAGTAGAGTCCACGTTTGCAAATTTGTTCAAACCTGAAGTAAGTTCTACCTCGTCTTTCCTTGTCCCTCCCCACTCCTTGGGATTGAACCTCCAGCTCTGAAATTCTGTCTAAAAGTCAGCACTCAGCCTGTCATTTTTAAATTTATTTTCTTTCTTTCTTTCTTTCTTTCTTTCTTTCTTTCTTTCTTTCTTTCTTTCTTTCTCTCTCTCTCTCTCTCTCTTTCTTTCTTTCTTATAATTATTTTGGGTTTGTTTTGTTTTGTTTTGTTTTTTCAAGGTAGGGTCTCACTCTAGCTCAGGCTGACCTGGAATTTACTATGTCGTCTCAGGGTGGCCTCAAACTCACAGCAGTCCTCCTACCTCTGCCTCCCAAGAGCTGGGATTAAAGGCATGTGCCACCATGCCTGGCCCTTATTTATTTATTTTTATTTTTATTTTTATTTTTTGGTTTTTCAAGGTACGGTCTCACTCTAGCCCAGGCTGACCTGGAGTTTACTATGTCGTCTCAGGGTGGCCTCGAACTCATGGCGATCCTCCTACCTCTGTCTCCCAAGTGCTGGGATTAAAGGCGTGCACCATCACACCAGTTTTGTTATTATTATTATTTTGGTTTTTTGAGGTAGGGTTTCACTCTAGTCCAGGCTGACCTGGAATTCACTATGTAATCTCAGGGTGGCCTCAAATTCACAGAGATCCTCCTACTTCTGCCTCTTGAGTGCTGGGATTAAAGGTGTGGGCCACCACGTTGGGCTAAATTTTGTTATTATTTTTTGAGACAGGGTCTTGTTCAATAACTTTGTCAGGCCTGTATTGGCTACCTGTGAGCCCAGGCTGACCTCAAACTCATTCAAGGCAATTCTGCTGCCTCAGTTTTCCTAGTGCTGGGATTACAGATATGTGTCACCACGTCTGGCTTTAGCCTCCTACTTCTTGTGCTATTGTAAAAGTTCCTGGCCCTCATTTTCCCTTATTCTTTAAAAAAAATTTCTTTATTTATTATTTGTATTTTTTGGTTTTTAGAGGTAGGGTTTCACTCTAGTCCAGGTTGACCTGGAATTCACTATGTAATCTCAGGGTGGGCTTGAACTCATGGTGATCCTCCTACCTCTGCCTCCTGAGTGCTGGGATTAAAGACCTGCACCACCACACCTGGCTCTTAATTTTTATTTATTTGAGAGAGAGACATAGAGAGGATGGGCGTGCCAGGGCCTCTAGACACTGCAAACGAACTCCAGACACATGAGCCCCCTTGTGCATCTGGATAACGTGGGTCCTGGGGAATCAAACCAGGGTCCTTTGGCTTTGCAGGCAAATGCCTTAACCGCTAAGCCATCCCTGCAGCCCGATTTTCCTTTATTCTAAAGTGGATCAACAGGATGATCTTCCTCAGGTGTTCCAGCAGAGCACCTGGTACATAGAGGACTCGGTGCATGTTCAGCACCGTAACTGTTGCATTCTTGCATTTCCCATCCATTTCCACCACTGGCTACGGTGGCCCCTTGGCTGAAGACTGCCATAGGCTCTCAGTTTTCCCACAGGACTGGACATTGCACTTTGAGCCAACTGGAGCCTTTGGCAGGAAAGCACATTTTCATAGTGTCCAGGTCCTTGGTTCATTCCCAGCATGTGTATGTGTGTAGAGTATGTGTAGTGTGTGATGTGTGTATATGTTGTGTGCATGTTTGTGTGCAGAAGCATATGTGCTGTGTAGAGGCAAGAGGGGAATTTTGGGTGTTTTTCTTTTCTGGATTTTTTGAGGTAGGGTCTCGTTCTTGCCCAGGCTGACTTGGGAATTCACTGTGTAGTCTCAGGGTGGCCTTGAACTCGTGGTGATCCTCCTACCTCTGCCTCTCGAGTGCTGGGATTAAAGGTGTGTGCCGCCATGCCTTGTTTAGAGTCCAGTTTTTAAAATTTAATTTATTTATTTGCATATGGGTACGTGTGTGTGTGTGTGTGTGCAAGCACATATGCCAGAGTCTCTTGCCACTACAAACAAATGCCTATCCAGATTTGTGTGCATGTCTGGGGAATTGAACTTGGGCTGGCAGGCTTTCAAGCAAGCACCTTTAACTGTTAAGCCATTTCCCTAGCCCTGGTTAGTGTTAATTTTAGCAGACCCTCAGCTTCTTCCAGTGAGCTTGTGATATTTATTTATTTATTTATATTTTTTGAGGCAGGGTCTCACTCTAGCTCAGGCTGATCTGGAATTCACTATGTCCTCTCAGGGTGGCCTTGAACTCATGGCAATCTTCCTACCTCTGCTTCCTTAGTGCTGGGATTAAAGGTGTGCGCCACCACGCTCGGCTGAGTTTGTGATTTTTAAAATGATTACTTAAAAAACTTTCAGGGTAACCCAGAAAGCCAAACATCGCATGTTCTCTCTCATATGTGGATCCTAGCTGAAAATGATTGGACTTCTGTGTGAGTAGGAAGAAAACTCAGTAGCAGAGGCCAGTAAGTTAGAAAAGCGATATAAAGGGAATAGAAAGGGAGTGGTGCCACTTAATAGGATGGTATTGTATATATGTAAGTAGAAGAACAGATTAATGCGGGTGAAAAGGCCTAAGTGAGGTCAGGGGAAGAGATTGAGTAAAGGAAAGGTGGAGGGAGGGCTATCAAAATCTAAGAGGATATAAATAAGTCATATTTTTTGGACAATGGAACACACAGGAACTATAGATTGTTATTAGAAAATTTTCAGTGGCAGGGATGGGATACCTTCCAGTGAGTTGTTGGCTAGGGAGGTCCCTGATACCCCCAAAACATTACAGGCCATTGCCGAGGCCCTTGGTTTCCCACCAGGAATAGATGGTAAGACCCTATTGCTGAAGACTGCACATACTTGGGCTGCAAGGTCACTGAGAAATCCTGTTGGAGCTGAGCTGAAAACCTCCTACATGTAGACCAGCTGACAGAAAGCTGCAAAATCTACATTGCATGCAGTTCAATGTGTGAGAGAGAAATCAGCAGTAAAGATACCCACAGTGGACGCTGCAAGCCTTATATTTGGCCAGCCAGGCCAAATGAGCCAATGGCTGCAATAGTGTCACATCTGTTATGGGGGAAACCAACTACCCTCTAATTGGACTGGAGGCCCGCTCCATGGGAGGGAATACATCCTTAATACTGAAAACCTACAACAGGGGTAGTCATGAGCCCTAGGGGTGTAACACCTGCTGGTGTCTGGCTAAATGTATATACTATGTTCACCAAATTGCCCTGTAAGCACTTCTCTTAATGTTCATACCTATATATTAATGCTACTCTCACTTTTGGTAGAGAACCTTCTCTTTTCAGATGGCAGTGACCTTGGGATGACTCAGAAGGCACCATGGTGCTGGAAAGAAGTGACAGAGGAGTGCTCAGTACTGAAATGTCTCTATCACACCTTCTAAGGCTCAGGGTCCATTGCGGAAGAGGTGGCAGAAAGGATGTAAGAGCCAAAGGAAGGGTAGGACTCCTTACAATGTGCTCTTCCAGACACAAAATGGCCTGGATATCCATGACCTCACAGTGCCTGACACTACCTACACAACACTGTCATAATAGGAGGAAAAGATCATGATGTTAGGAAATAAAAGACAGACTGATTGAGAGGGGAGGGGATATCATGGAGAGTGGAGTTTCAAAGGGGAAAGTGGGGGGAGGGAGGGAATTACCATGGGATGTTTAGTACTAGAGAGTTTGCCTAGGATGCCTGAGGCCATGGATTCAATTGGGAGTATAGCAAACAACTATCAACCCCAAAAAAGCCTGTGGTGGTAGCTTTAATCCCAGCACTCGGGAGGCAGAGGTAGGAGGATCACCGTGAGTTCGAGGCCACCCTGAGACTCCATAGTGAATTCCAGGTCAGCCTGGGCCAGAGTGAGATCCTACCTTGAAAAACTAACCAACCAAATGAATAAAAAACTACACACACACAATCCCTTTTTCATTGATGTATGACATACATAGAAAAGAGCACCCAAGGGCTTGAGGGATGGCTATGTGGTTAACACTCTTGCCTGTGAAGCCTGAGGACCCAGGTCCAATTCCCCAGATCCCCTGTAAGCCAGATGCACATGGTGGCACATGCGTCTTGAGTTCATATGCAGTACCTAAAGGCCCTGGTGTGCCCATTCTCTCTCTCTCGGTCTCTAAAATAAAAAAATTAAAAGTGTGTGTCACCTCCCCTGGCTTTTTGAAGAGTACCCAAGCATGATGAAACTTACAAAATGAGCATCGCTAGGACCTAGGGCTCAGATCGGGGAATAGATGGAGGCCAGGCGTGGTGGTACAAGCAACCCTAGCATTTGGGAAGCTAAGGTAGGTGGACTGCAGGGGCCAACCAGGTGAGCCATAGTGAGTCTCAACAGCAAAGCAGAGAGACGGCGACGTTGTCAAACTGCCGTCTAGATCTTTATGTTGCTATCCGTGCATGAGTGCTGCTCTCAGCCTTGGTCAGAGAAGCTTCTCTTTGCAGTGGGCGTTGGTTAGGGTAAAGATTCATAACTGCAGCCGGGCGTGGTGGCACACGCCGTTAATCCCAGCACTCGGGAAGCAGAGGTAGTAGGATCGCCCCATGAGTTCGAGGCCGGCCTGAGACTACATAGTGAATTCCAGGTCAGTCTGGGCTAGAGTGAGACTCTACCTTGACAAACAAAAATAAATAAATAACTAAAATAAAAATATTAAGAAAGAGCAAGATAGCAAGCAAGCGAGCGAGCGAGAGAGAGGGTTTTTTTTTTCTTTCTTTCTTGGTTTTTCAAGGTAGGGTCTCACTCTAGCCTAGGCTGACCTGGAATTCACTTTGTAGTCTCAGGGTGGCCTTAAACTCTCAGAAACCTCTCTCTCCCAGGTGCTGGGGTTAAAGGTGTGCGCCACCACACCCAGCAAGAGTTTCTTATGACAAGTCCACGGGCCTTAAGCCCCTCCCACTCTGCATGAGTAATCACTCTGAAGCTCTAACACAGTTCATTCTGCTGGCCTTTAAACTTCATGTAAATGGCATCACACAGGTCGCCCTTGCCTTACACAGTCAAAACCAACAGCACTGCACTGGTAGTAACATGCTTCGCCTGACCTGAGTTAGCATTTTCCGGATTTGAATGATTAAGGAGAGAGCTGTTTGGTGGACATCTTCTGGCTGGGTTATTTCTGGGTTATTACATGTGCATCATTCTGCCAAACAGTTCCCTAGGTGGGTGCTCCAACTCACACACCCCGTAGTCATCAGGCCTGGCTCCTCCCCACCTCCACCTCTGTCCTTGGCATTTTCCAACATTTTCAGGTTAACCTTTCTGGCAATGCAAGCATGTGGGATGTGCGTGGGCTTTTCACTAAGTCCCTCTTCCTTGAGGATCAGCGAGGTGGAGCCACTCCTGGACCGCGCATCAAGCGCATCTCTCCCACCACCAGAGCTGTCCATCCTCGGTCGTCGTTTCCTTCCTCTGCTGCCGGGCTTTTCTCAGATGGAAGCCTGGCTGTGTTGCCCAGGTGGGAAGCTTAAGGTACTTGATCTGTTTAGGATTCCACAGACATTCCTCTTGAGGTTGCTGCCAGGAAGGATTAAGTGAAGGAGAGGAATCCTTCCTTCCCCCAGAGTGGGCGGCCATCTCGGAGGGGGGCTTTATCTGAGGAAGTTCTGGGAAGGAAAGTACCCCCTCCTCCCACCTGGCTGCCCGTGCTCTTGCTGCCTTCCAGTGTGGACTGAAGAGCAGCGTGGACTGGACACCAGCATGGACTGAAGACCAGTGTGGACTGAAGAGCAGCGTGGACTGGACACCATTGTGGACTGAAGACCAGTGTGGACTGGAGAGCAGTGTGGACTGAAGACCAGTGTGGACTGAAGAGCAGTGTAGACTGAAGACCAGTGTGGACTGAAGAGCAGCGTGGACTGGAGAGCAGCATGGACTGAAGAGCAGCGTGGACTGAAGAGCAGCGTGGACTGGAGAGCAGTGTGGACTGGAGAGCAGTGTGGACTGGAGAGCAGCGTGGACTGAAGACCAGTGTGGACTGAAGACCAGTGTGGACTGAAGAGCAGCTTGGACTGAAGACCACTGTGGACTGAAGAGCAGCATGGACTGAAGAGCAGTGTGGACTGAAGAGCAGCGTGGACTGAAGAGCAGCTTGGACAGGAGAGCAGCGTGGACTGAAGAGCAGTGTGGACTGAAGACCAGTGTGGACTGGAGAGCAGCGTGGACTGGAGAGCAGCGTGGACTGGAGAGCAGCGTGGACTGGAGAGCAGTGTGGACTGAAGACCAGAGTGGGCTGAAGAGCAGCATGGACTGGAGACCAGCGTGGACTGATGACCAGCGTGGATTGATGAAGAGCAGTGTGGACTGAAGAGCGGCATCTCTCCAGGACACCTCCAGGCCTTCAGTGAGGGATCGGCACTGCTGAGGCATCCAGCCTCATAGACTGAGCAGCTACCGGGTTCCTTGACTCTCAGGCCTGCAAACTGCTACTGTTGGACTGCCGTAAGCTTAGCCAATAAATTCCCTTTAAATACAATTCATTCTATCAGTTCTGTACCTCCAGAGAACCCTAATACACTAGGCTAGCCTCGAATTACTAGGCTCAAGCAATACTCTTCTCCCTGGCTTCAGCCTCTTGAGTAGATAGAACTACAGGTGCTTGGGCTGGAGAGATGGCTTAGTAGTTAAGGCACTTGCCTGCAAAGGCAAAGGATCCTGGTTCAATTCTCCAGGACCCACGTTAGCCAGATGCACAAGGGGGCGCACGCGTCTGGAGTTCATTTGCAGTGGCTGGAGGCCCTGGCGCGCCCATTCTCTCTCATCTCTGCCTCTTCCTCTTTCAAATAAATAAAATATATTTTAAAGAAAAGAACTACAGGTGCTTGATTACTGATGCATCTTATTTTATATTGCTATTATTTATTTGTGTGTGTGTGTACGCACGCACGTGTGCACACGTCCTCCGGCTTCCTTGAGACAGAGTCTCTTGGTGCTGCAGGTAAACCACCAGACTGCAAAGGAACGTCAGACCGCCTGGTGCGTGAGTTCTCCTGCCACCTCTCATTGTCACTGGAACATTGGCATCACAGACGCATGCACCACTTTGCATCTGACTTTAAAGGGTGTCGGGGGATGGAAGCTAGGCTGTCAGGCTTTGCCAGCGAGCACCTTTAGTTGCTGAGCCACCTCCCTTGCTCTCACTGTTGTATACTTAACTACATGTTTGGTAACAGGCGTGCATGCCTCCCCCTGGAGTGGGCTGCAAACTCAATCAAAGAGCAGTTGGAGCTGGGCGTGGTGGCGCACACCTTTAATCCCAGCACTCGGGAGGCAGAGGTAGGAGGATCGCCGTGAGTTCGAGGCCACCCTGAGACTCCATAGTGAATTCCAGGTCAGCCTGGGCTAGAGTGAGACCCTACCTCGAAAAACAAAACAAAACAAAACAAAACAAAACAAAACAAAACAAAACAAAACAAAAGAGCAGTTGGTTGTGCCCATAATAGTCATGCTACTATTGTAACAGTGGGCACATCTTAGCTGGTTGGCCAGCTGTGTAGCTCACAGGATCCAACTTCTGAAGACTATTAATGACGTTTTGTTTTTGTTTTTTTTCAAGGTAGGGTCTCCCTCTAGCCCAGGCTGACCTGGCTATTAATGACTTTTCTACCCAAGCAGCTTGTATAGCATCTCCCAGCACTATGACAGCAAGCCAACAGGGAGGGTTCCGGCTCAGCTCCAGCCCGATTCTCAGTGTCCTGCAACCAAAGCATCTTCCTCACAGGGTCGGCAATTAAAACCAGTGGCAGAGCCGGGCGTGATGGCGCACGCCTTTAATCCCAGCACTCGGGAGGCAGAGGTAGGAGGATCACCGTGAGTTCAAGGCCAGCCTGAGAGTACATAGTAAATTCCAGGTCAGCCTAGAGTGAGACCCTACCTCGAAAAGCAAACCAAAAAGAAAAAAAAAGAGCAGTGGCAAAAGTCTGTATTGTTTTGGGGGTCTCCTGACCAACAACTCATTAGGAGGTAACCCACCTCTGGTATTGGGGTTTTTCTTTAATAGCCCAGATCATGCCCAGCATTTTATGTGATACTTATTTATTTTATTATTATTTAAATATTTTAAAATATTTTTATTTTCTTTTATTTACAGAGAGAGAGAGAGAGAGGCATAGAGAGAGAAAGAGAGAGAGAATGGGTGCACCAGGGCCTTCAGCCACTTCAAATGAACTCCAGATGCATGTACCACCTTGTGCATCTGGCTTACACAGGTCCTGGGGAATCCAATTGAGGTCCTTTGGCTTTGCAGGCAAGTGCCTTAATTGCTAAGCCATCACTCCTATTTATATTATTATTGACAACTTCCATAATTATAGACAATAAACCATGATAATTCCCACCCCCCCCACTTTCCCCTTCACAGCTCCACTCTCCATCATATCCCCTCCCCCTCTCAATCAGTCTCTCTTTTATTTTGATGTCATGATCTTTTCCTCTTATTATGATGTTCTTGTGTAGGTAGTGTCAGGCACTGTGAGGTCATGGATATCCAGGCCATTTTGTGTCTGGAGGAGCACGTTGTAAGGAGTCCTACCCTTCCTTTGGCTCTTACATTCTTTCTGCCACCTCTTCCGCATTAGACCCTGAGCCTTGGAAGGTGTGATAGAGATATTTCAGTGCTGCACACCCCTCTGTCACTTCTTCTCAGCGCTATGGTGTCTTTTGAGTGATCCCAGAGGTCACTATCACCTGAAAAGAGAAGGTTCTCTAACCGAAAGTGAGAGTAGCATAATACATGGGTACAAACGTTAAGAGAAGTGCTTACCAATGCCCAGCATTTTTAAAGTCCTTTACCGCCAGTTGCTCCCTCCTTTGGGAGTACGGACACCCTCCTCGCCCACTAAGGGGTTAAACAGCTGTCAGCCCAACTTGCAGAGCCTTTGCCTAAGTGGGAGGTGCAGGCCCCATTCACCCTCATGGGCGGGGTCATAATGGTATTTTCCATGTAAACCCAGCTTGAGTTCTTGAGTTCTGGCTCTTTCTTGTCATTCTCATTTCTCTCCTCCTTTTTAAAAAAATGTTTTAATTTAATTTAATTTTTATTTATTTGAGAAAGTGAGAGAGAGATAGAGGAAGAGGATGGGTGCTCCAGGGCCTCCAGCCACTGCAAACGAACTCCAGATGCGTGTGCTCCCTTGTGCATCTGTCTTACGTGGGTCCCGGGGAATTGAACCGAGGTCCTTTGGCTTTGCAGGCAAATGCCTTAACTGCTAAGCCATCTCCCCAGCCCTCCTTTCCTCCTTACAGGAGCCTACTCCTACGCCCTCTCCTCCCTCTCATCTAAAATGGAAAATCAGGCTCCCGAAGCTGTTCCCATTACCTCCCCCGGCTTGTCTCCTTCAAAACTTAAAGAAATTAAGGCTCCAGAATGATATCAAATCTCGTTGTTTAAATCTTTTATTGCAACATGGCCTGGCCTCAATATAAATTGGACAATGGGTCCATATGGCCTGAAATGATACTTTTGGTTTCCAAATTCTTACTGATTTATATAACTTCTGTCACCACACAGACAAGTGGTCAGAGATACCCTATTTCACTCTATGTGCCCGTCCTTTGCTCTGATTGCCCTACTCCCCAGATTCTTCTGGGCAAGGCCTCGAAGACAAAACCAAATTCAACACCCCGTCATTCTCACCCACCTTCAGCTGTCTGTCCTGACGCCGTTGACAGCCTGCCCTCCACTATTCCTGCCACTCCTGTTCACCCCCCAACCCACCTCTATCCGATCCATCCTCACCACCTCCACCTTCTCCCTCATTTCCCCTCCCCCCTCCTGCTCAACACACCCACTCACACACGGGTAGAGGTTTCCCTCTACAAGAGGAGGCAGGCACACGGGGAACTGTGCACCACCATGTCCCATTTTCCGTGTCTGACCTGTCTCAAATTGAAGCATGCCTAGGATCCTTTTCTTCTGACCCTGCCCACTATACTAACAAATTCTGTTACCTGGGCTGGAGAGATGGTTTAGCGGTTAAGGCACTTGCCTGCAAAGCCAAAGGACCTCGGTTCGATTCCCCAGGATCCACGTAAGCCAGATGCACAAGGTGGTGCATGTGTCTGGAGTTTGTTTGCTGTGGCTAGAGGCCCTGGTGTGCCCATTATCTATCTGCCTGTCTCTCCCTCTCTCTATCTCAAATAAATTAAAAAAAAAATTTTTTTTTTAAATTCTGTTACCGCCAGGCATGGTAGCATGTGCCTTTAATCCCAGCATTTGGGAGACAGAGGTAGGAGGATCGCCGAGAGTTCAAGGCCACCCTGAGACTACATAGTGAATTCCAGGTCAGCCTGAGCTAGAGTGAGATCCTACCTCGAAAAACAAACAAACAAACAAACAAACCAACCAACCAACCAACCAAACAAACAAACAAACAAAAAATTCCGTTACCTTACTCAGGCCTATGACTTTATCTGCCATGACCTCTATGTTGTCCTGTCTACCACTCTCATACTGAACCCTAATTTGGCAGGAAAGGGGGGGCATAGTTAAACCTCAAAGGGTTTCTGAGGTGAGACTGGCCCTGTTTAGATAGGACAAAAATTAATGATAATAACTAGGGAGCAGCCGGGCGTGGTGGCGCACGCCTTTAATCCCAGCACTCGGGAGGCAGAGGTAGGAGGATTGCCATGAGTTCGAGGCCACCCTGAGACTCCATAGTGAATTCCAGGTCAGCCTGGGCTAGAGCCAGACACTAGCTCGAAAAACAAAACAAAACAAAATAAAAATAACTAGGGAGCAACTGTCTTAAAGTCTCACTGATTGTGCGTGAATGTGAGATTGAACATTAACCTGAATTTCAGACAGTGACGACGGGTGCCAGTCTGAGGGGAATACAGACGCTGGTTGTGCTGGCTTGTGTCTGCTGTGCTGTGGGCCATGGGTTCAGACAGCGTGCGCAGCCACTCTCCTGGGACTCCATCCACATGGGCCCCTCGTATGGGGACATGCTGTGTGCGGGGTACACAAACACAGCAAGGCTGTGACCCATGCGAGATGGCAAACAGCAGCAGGATGGTGGCAGAGAGGCACCGTGCCACAGCCAGACACACAGGCTCAAGGTACAAGTTGGGTCCTCCAGTCCGCCAGGTAAAGGCTGAAATCTAGATACCTAGGGACAGGTAGGCTGCTCAATGGTTAGAGACATTTGCTAATGATGGTTTCTACTTCACTGTAATGTAAATTATATTAATTGTGATATGCTGTTTAAATTCATGGTAAGCTGGATTCTGAGAAATGAATTGCCCCTCGCAACTCAGACCTCAAGCATATTTAAAAACCATGTGTCATCCATACCTTGTCCTTAGACAAATTGGCCTGTTACCTCTGGATGATGAAGGCAAAAATGATAAGTAGCATATAATTTTGGTTCTCAGTTCATTTTTGTCTTGTCTAAGATCATCAAAGCCTTGTTAAAATATAGTTCTCAGCTGGGCGTGTTGGCACACGCCTTTAATCCCAGCACTTGGGAGGCAGAGGTAGGAGGATCACCATGAGCTCGAGGCCACCCTGAGACTACATAGTTAATTGTTAATTCCAGGTCAGCCTGGCCCAGAGTGAGACCCTACCTTGAAAAACCAAAAAAAAAAAAAAAAAAAAAAAAACCCACAAAAAAAAAACAAAAAACCAACCAACCAACCAACCAAAGTACAGTTCAGTTATTTTATGTACTTTATACATAAAATAAACATAAAAAGCAAGCAACAACCAGATCTAACCAGGCTTTACAAGAAGTTAGGACATATTTTTTTTAATTTTTTTTGTTCATTTTTATTTATTTATTTGAGAGCAGCTGACAGAGAGACAAAGAGGCAGAGAGAGAGAGAGAGAGAATGGGCGCGCCAGGGCCTCCAGCCACTGCAAACGAACTCCAGATGCGTGCACCCCCTTGTGCATCTGGCTAACGTGGGTCCTGGGGAATCGAGCCTTGAACCGGGGTCCTTAGGCTTCACAGGCAAGCGCTGAACCGCTAAACCATTTCTCCAGTCCCAAGAAGTTGGGATATTATGGTTTAACAACATATGAACAGGTAATTTTAGTTGTATCATAAATATAGTTCAGATTTGTCATTACTAATAAAACTATTTCCAGATGTGTTATCTCCAGGGCAGTTACCAAGTTTTTACCTGCATTTACAAATCCATGCTTTTAAAATGTGTTTCATAGGATTATAAAAAGAAAAGTCTCAAATCAACAGGTTATAAAGTCTAAAATTTGATTCACTAATATTGTGTTGGTCATGGTGACAGTTATAAAATTGCCTCTAAATGTTTAATTAACTTGGTAATGCTTCCATGTTAAACTTTTAACTAATAGAGAAACTGAATCTTAATAAGACTAAGATTTATTAGTTACTGGGCTGAGGGGATGGCTTAGCAGTTAAGGCATCTGCCTGCAAAGCCAAAGGACCCAGGTTTGATTCCCCAGGACCCACGTTAGCCAGATGCACAAGGGGGTGCACGCATCTGGAGTTCGTTTGCAGTGGCTGGAGGCCCTGGCATGCTCATTCTCTCTCTCTCTGTCCCCCTCTTTCTCTGTCAAATAAATAAATAAAAATAGAATATTTTAAAAAAGATTTATTAGTTCATTGATTTTTCTTTTAAAAACTAATTCTACTAAATAGTCATTGTGGGGCTGGAGAGATGGCTTTGTAGTAAAGGTGTTTGCCTGCCAAGCCAAAGGACCCAGGTTTGATTCCCCAGGACCCATGTTAGCCAGATGCACAAGGGGGCACACACATCTGGAGTTTGTTTGCAGTGGCTGGATGCCCTAGAATGCCCATTCTCTCTCCCTCTCCCTTTCTATCAAATAAATAAATAAAAATAAAATATTAAAAATGTAATAAATAGTTACTGTGTTTGTAGCTCAAGTTTTATAAAAGACATAATCTAACTTCATTCATTGTAACTTCTGTTCCTAGGGAGACAAGGAAGTCTCCCCATATTCTGATAATTGTGTGAACTGTGTGCTTTCTCAATTTTTAAAATTTTTATTTATTTATTGATATTTTTCAAGGTAGGGACTCACTTTAGCCCAGGCTGACCTATAACTCACCATGTAGTCTCAGGGTGGCCTTGAACTCATGGTGATCCTCCTACCTCTGCCTCCCAATTGCTGGGATTAAAGGCATGAGCCACCACGCCTGGCTTGCTTTCTCAGTTTTTGAAGAGCTCTATTCACAATTCTTGGGCCAAAATGAGTTGTAATGCTGGAATCTATTATTTACAAACAATGTAATTTAAACATAAACTATCAGATATCTGGTCAAAGCTTCATTTAATAGTCATGGGTAACAAGAATAATGAGACACAAAATTGGTTTATGTTAATGAAAGCAACCCTAAACAAGGTGCATCAGATTGATTGGTGTAGATTTCTCTTTTTTTTTTTTTTTTTTTTTTTTGGTTTTTCGAGGTAGGGTCTCACTCTAGTTCAGGCTGACCTGGAATTCACTATGTCGTCTCAGGGTGGCCTCGAACTCATGGCAATCCTCTTACCTCTGCCTCCCAAGTGCTGGGATTAAAGGCGTGTGCCACCACGCCCGGCTTGGTGTAGATTTCTCTATCAGGATTAAGTTTGTGTCTAGTCCAGTTTAGACAGAAAGATTAAAGCCACTAAAATGTACACAGGTACATAGATATACTTAAAGGTGATTCTAAGTTACTAAAGACCAACTTCTAGGTTTTCAGCTTTAAAACCAGAAGTGCTTGTTTGTATCTGCTACAAGAACAGCCAGGGGTTTTTACATACAAAAAAAATTCCAAAATTCAACTCTGAAGTCGGGTGTGGTGGACACGCCTTTGATCCCAGCATTCTGGAGGCTGAGGTAGGAGAATCACTGTGAGTTTGAGGACAGCCTGAGACTCCATAGTAAATTCCAGGTCAGCCTGGGCTAGAGTGAAACCCTACTTCAAAAAAAAAAAAAAAAAAATTCAACTCTGATTTTAGATTGCCTTACAAACTCAATTAAAAGGTCAAAATTTACATGGGTTTAATGCTTATTCCAATAATTTAATTTCTGACAGATTGTTTGATTTGAGTTTGTTGATAGAACAATATAAAATGGTTATAAATAGGGCTAGAGAGATGGCTTAGTGGTTAAGCACTTGCCTGTGAAGCCTGAGGACTCCGGTTCGAGGCCCAATTCCCCAGAACCCACGTTAGCCAGATGCACAAGGGAGCGCATGTGTCTGGAGTTCGTTTGCAGTGGCTGGAGGCCCTGGCGCGCCCATTCTCTCTCTCTCTCTCTGCCTCTTTCTGTGTCTGTCGCTCTCAAATAAATAAATAAATAAAAATAAACAATTGACAAAAAGTAAAATGGTTATAAATGGTGGTGCACACCTTTAATCCCAGCACTCGGGAGGCAGAGGTAAGAGAATGGTCATGAGTTCGAGGCCACCCTGAGACTACATAGTGAATTCCAGGTCCGCCTGAGCTAGAGTGAGACCCTGCCTCGAAAAATAAAAAACAGCAACAACAAAAATTACACTGATGAGAGCCGGGCGTGGTAGCGCACGCCTTTAATCTCAGCACTTGGGAAGCAGAGGTAGGAGGATCGCTGTGAGTTCGAGGCCACCCTGAGACTACAAAGTTAATTCCAGGTCAGCCTGGGCCAGAGTAAGACCCTACCTCGAAAAACCAAAAAAAAAAAAAATTACACGGATGAAAGTTTATGTTAATGACAAAAGCCATTGTTATTTGTCTCATATTCAAGTTCGGATCCTTCAATATGTGAGTAACATCCTTTTCTCTATGCCCCCATAGACGGGCTTTCACAAGGGAGTGATAATTCTATATCCGGACTCCATCTCTCCTACAAGAGACTGGATATAACCCTGGTTTTCCTATACCAGGCAGCAGATCCTCTAGGAAATTAATAAAACAAAAAACAAACATCAACTTGGAGGGGATGGTACCATTCTTTAGCTAGACCTGTTTTACAAAGAAGAAGAAGAAGAAGGAGGAGGAGGAGGAGGAGGAGGAGGAGGAGGAGGAGGAGGAAGGAAATAGACTGAGTTGTTCTATGCCCAACTCTTCTTCTCTCTGGTATCATCCGAAACTGACCCAGAGCCATTGGTTAGACCCTCAGGCTTCTCAGTTTCCTAAGAGATAGATCTGTAAGTTCCCTGAAGCTACTCAGGTCATTCTTGGGACTCACAAGATTTTGTTAGATGGGGTAGAACATGCCAGTAATGAATTGCTCAGGAAACAGATAGAAACCTAGAGTTTGAGACCAGCCTGCCTCCCAGCGCTGACAACAATGGCCCTCCTAACTAACGGTGATAAGCAGCCTGTGTGGACAGCCATGATGTGTTAGGCCTGTTCATCTCCAAGAAAAATTTCTGGCTAATAGTTAACTGTCCCCTGAGATAACAGGATGTCCTCCTAGAAACCCCTTTAAGATTAAAAGTACACCACTCATAGTGCACGGGAACAAAACTTGTGGCTCTCATGAGGGCACTAAAACTAAATGAAAGTCAAGGTTAATGTTTATATTTTTGTTAATAAAAATAGTCTCCAGGGCTGTTAACATGTTTTGTCTAAACTTGCAAATGTTAAATAATACACATGTTTATCTTTCAGATATGGCTTACTTGTCATCAGGCAACATAAATTGAATGTTGCAACAGAATGTTAAGGTTTTTTAATACCATGTTTTAATTAGATCTGTTTAGTTACAGACAAAAGATGCAGACATATTCTACATTCCCTCTTTTCTCTTGGATGTGTAACTACCAGATGTAGTGGCCAGAACCAATAAGAACTTTGGGGTTGAAAGGGTATCTGATAATTTGGTCCCAGCTCCTCCAGCTCAAAAGGGCTCAAGAGATGATGGGACACTTCTTTCTCTAGAGGGTCTAAAGCTCTTGTTAATCACCTATCTTCTTGTTTTTTTTTAATCTTTATTTTTTATTTTTTTTCCAAATTTTTATTAACAACTTCCATGATTATAAAAAAATACCCCATGGTAATACCTTCCCTCCCCCACTTTCCCCTTTGAAACTCTATTCTCCATCATACCCCCTCCCCATCTCAATCAGTCTCTCTTTTAATTTTGATGTCATGATCTTTTCCTCCTCTTATGATGGTCTTGTTCAGGTAGCTTCAGGCATTGTGAGGCCATGAATATCCAGGCCATTTTGTGTCTGGAGGGAGCACGTTATATGGAGTCCTGCCCTTCCTTTGGCTCTAATCACCTATCTTCTTGATCAGAGAAGACATGGGGACCCAGAGAATGGATTCCAATCACTATCCAGTCTGCAGAAGGAGAGTCAGAGCAGAGGGAAAGCTCTTAATGCTTCCAAGGGAAGGGAAGCCACATGGTCAGCACGGCCCTCCTGACTCACCCAGCAGATGGCACAAATGCTGAATCATAGAGCTCCTCCCAGGTCCTAAAGGTCTCTAAAGAGCCACAGCTGACCTTCAAAATTACAATATAAGGGCTGGAGAGATGGCTTAGCAGTTAAGTGCTTGCCTGTGAAGCCTGAGGACTCCAGTTCGAGGCTCAATTCCCCAGGACCCACGTTAGCCAGATGCACAAGGGGGCGTGCAAGCGTCTGGAGTTCGTTTGCAGTGACTGGAGGCCCTGGCACGCCCATTCTCTCTCTATCTATATCTGCCTCTCTCTCTCTCTCTCTCTGTCCATTGCTTTCACATAAATAAATAAAAATAAACAAAAAATTAAAAAAATAAAAATAAATAAATAAATATAATAATTTAAAAAATTACAATATAAAATTAAACTTTGGCCACCTACTTGGTCTTAAGCACTCAATAGAAAAATATAACCAGAAAGTAAGGTATATCTTAAAGAATTTAATTATCACAGTCCAGACTGTAACTTGAGATAGACATGCTCATTGTGATAAGAACAGGTGGAGACCACACCGTTTGGAAAATTTCTAGATCTTCATGATGATCATGCCTGTCATTTCTGGTAATAATTCTGCTATTTTTGGGACATTGTGTATTGAACTGTAATCTTATCCTCTCATCCACAGTTAGCCCACACTCAGATGGTTCTGTGACAATCCAACTCCATCTACCTGGGTCCCTGGATCACCCTCCAAGCCCTGAAATACTAATGGAAACCCTGGGTTTGAGTGGGAGCTACTTACACCCTAACCCCACGCCAACTCCAACTTTTCATGTTACCTTTCTAGACAACGTAAACATCACTTTAGACTCCTGCCCTCCACTTAACCCAGCTACCCTCTGCCTCTACCTACACACCTTACACACTCCTGTCTGGACACTTTAGAAGAGCTTACCTACCACAACCCCAAAATTTCACCGTTTCCCCTCCCTGACCACACGTGGTATATAGACGGAAGCTCTTTTACCACCCCATAAGGGGTCCTGACTAGCAGGATATTCTATTGTTCCAGACAACCAGCTAATGAAGACTGGCCCATTGCCTAAGGGAGGGACATCCCAGAAGGCTGAGCTTGTCGCTGTCCATTTACCTATAGTAATAGGAATAAGCCTTGCCTCCTCTACGGCAGCTGCAGGTGGGCTGGGACACAGCCTGGTCTCTTATCAGCGGCTTTCCACAGAATTGAGCCATTAAGGACTCTGCTGTGGCCCTTCACCTGCCACAGCCGCAGCTCAGCTCATTGGCACCAGTAATCCTTCAGAACCATCGAGCCCTTGACCTCATTACAGCCAAAAAGTGAGGAACCTGTCTCTTCCTAAATGAGGAACGTTGCTGTTATATAAACCAATCAGGTAAAGTAGAATTAGAGATTTAAAATAAAAATGCTACAGAGTCACTCTGGCCAACAGACTATCCTGGGGCCTCACTGTCCTCAGGACCATGGGATATCTTTGGAACTATTTGGCCTTGGCTACTACCATTACTTGGGTCGTTAATGGAGATATTTCTTTTACTTTGATAGCCCCCTTTCTTTGGAAATGTATCCAAAACCAAGTACATAATCTTGTTTAAAAACTTTTGTTTATTTTTATTTATTTATTTGAGGGTGTCAGACAGAGAAAGAAATAGGCAGATCTATCTATCTATCTATATCTATATCTATCTATCTATCTATCTATCTATCTATCTATCTATCTATAGAGAGAGAGAGAGAGAGAGAGAGAGAGAGACAGAGAGGGAGGGAGGGAGGGAGAGAGAGAGAGAGAGAGAGAGAGAGAGAGAATGGGTGCACCAGGGCCTCCAGCCACTGCAAACGAACTCCAGATGCGTGCGCCACATTATGTATCTGGCTTACGTGGGTGCTTGGGAATCAAGCCTTGAACGGGGGTCCTTAGGCTTCACAGGCAAGTGCTTAACTGCTAAGCCATCTCTCCAGCCCCAAGTACATAATCTTACACATCACTCATTCAACCAACTTCTACTAACCTATCCCTCTTCCACTCAGTACCTTTTTCTAGCCTCCTCAGACTCGATTCCCTGTTGTCTACTCCAAGGGGATTTGCCAGCCACTAACATTAGCATCCCCTGAAACACCTGACTGATGCCCCTTCACAGCAGGAAGTAGCAATGAGAAAAGTAAACTCTGCCCTCTACCCTTAACAAGATGCTGGAATGTTAGGTAGAACAAGAGCTCCAAAATGGAGTCAAGATGAAGGAAGAGATGATGCAACTTCAGCATTGCCTAACCCTTACTCCCCTGACCTAACAATGCCCTCAGCCACAGTTTCCAGTTGATCTTATCTTACAGACCACCTGGCCCCTCTTCTGATGGTAATCCATTCTCTGACTGATTAGTTCCTCAGTTTGGTTCCTGTTCCCCCCTGAATTCCTCAGTTCTTTTGTCTCTAGTACCTCCCTCCCCAAAAGAAAAACTCTATAAAAACCCAAACCATCCAGACTCAGGCTGGCTGCTCTCCCCTCCTGTGAAAGCCTGGCAGCACATGCCCTAATAAAAAGGTCCTTTTCCTGTCTCAGAGTGGTCTTGCATGGTCTTGGTCATTCATTGTTGCAGGCAGGTTCGCATTGCTGGTAGAAATCACCCAACCAAGAGCAGCTTGTGGAAAAAAAAAAAAAGAGGTTTATTTTGGCTTACAGGCTTGAGGGGAAGCTCCACGATGGCAGGGGAAAACTATGGCATGAGCAGAGGGTGGACAGCACCCTCTGGCCAACATCAGGCGGACAATAGCAACAGGAGAGTGTGCCAAACATTGGCAAGAGGAAACTAGCTATAATACCCATAAGCCCACCCCCAACAATACACTGCCTCCTGGGAGTGTTAAGTCCCAAACCTCCATCAGCTGGGAACCTAGAATTCAGAACACCTAAATTTATGGGGGACACCTGAATCAAACCACCACATTCATGAACCTTACAATATTCTTTATCTTTTTATTTATTTGTTTTTTTTTTTTTTTTGGACGTAGGGTCTCACTTTAGTCCAGGCTGACCTGGAATTCACTATGGAGTCTCAGGGTGGCCTTGAACTCTGCCTCCTGAGTGCTGGGATTAAAGGCATGTGCCACCACGCTTGGTGTTTCTTTATATTTAAAAAATATTTTATTTATTTATTTTTCTTTATTTATTTAAGAGAGAGAAAGAAAAAAATAGGCAGGGAGAGAGAGAAAGAAAGAGAGAGAAAGAGAGAGAGGTGTGCCAAGGCTTCTAGCTACTGCAAACAAACTCCAGATGCATGCACCCCCTTGTGTATCTGGCTTATGTGGGTCCAGGGGAATTGAACCTGGCAGCCTTTGCATGCAAGCACCTTTAACCACTGAGCCATCTCTCCAGCCCTCTTCAGACAAATTCTTGCCTAGAAGGCAGGTGGAACTTTCCCTTTGACAGCATGTGAGTAAAAGACAGTCACTCTTTTATTGGTAAAGGAGTCAAACTTACCTGCAGGCTGAGCTTACTTTCACAGGCTTTCTGTCCTGTTTCTGAAGTTTAGAACGAGACAGTCCTAGAGATGTTATTTTTCCCCCCAAATATTTTATTTATTTATTTATTTTATATCTACATATAGAGAGGAGAAACAGGCAGATAGAGAAAGAGAATGGGCATGCCAGGGCCTCTAGCCTCTGCAAACGAACTCCAGATGCATGAGCCCCCTTGTTCATATCTGGCTTTATGTGGGTCCTGGGGAATCAAACCTGGGTCCTTTTGCTTGGCAGGCAAGCACCTTAACTGCAAAGCCATCTCCAGCCCCTAGAGATGGTTTTAATTCCAAATTTGATGTTTGTTCTAAAGCTTTTGTATGTATGTATATATGTATGTATGTATGTCAGTATGTGTATGTTCATATGCGTGTGAGTACATAGGCACGTGTGTAACCATGTGCGGAGGCCAGAGGCTGCTGTTGGACGTGTTCCTCAACTGCTCATCACTGTGTTCTTTGAGACAAGGGTTGTAGTCACCTTTGTATTGCTGAGACTATACTCATCTACAAACAGTTGGTGGGGGGGGGTATGGAGAGAGATGGCTCAGAGGCTAAAGGAATTCGCTTACAAAGCCAGTCAGCTCAGCTTTTTTCCCCAGTACCCACATAAAGCCAGATGCACAAAGTGGTATATGCCTTTAGAGTTTGTTGCAGTGCTAGGAGGTCTTAGTGTTCCTATATTCTCTCTCTCTCAAATAAAATGTTTTATTTTATTTGAGAGAGAGAGAGAGAGAGAGATAGACAGAGAGAGAGAGAAAGAGGCAGGTGGGGGAGAGAGAAAGAAAGAGAGAGAGAGAGACAGAACGGGCATGCCAGGGCCTCCAGCCACCGAAAATGAACTCCAGATGTGTGCGCCCCCTTGTGCATCTGGCTTACATAGGTTCTGGGGAATCGAACCTGGGTCCTTTGGCTTTTCAGGCAAGTGCCTTAATCGCTAAGCTATTTCTCCAGCCCAAATAAATACTTTAAAAAATGTTTTATCTATTTATCTATTTGAGAGAGACAGAGAAAGAGGAGAGAGAGAGAGAGAGAGAGAGAGAAAGAGAATAGGTGTGCCAGGGCCTCTAGCAGCTGCAAATGAACTCCAGACGCATGTGCCACATTGTGCATCTGGCTTACGTGGGTCCTGGGGAATTCAACCTGGGTCCTTAGGCTTTGCAGGAAAGTGCCTTAATTGTTAAGCCATTTCTCCAGCCCTCAGGGTGCATTTTTTAAAATTTATTTTTTATTAGTTATGGACATATTTAGTATGGAAACAACACATATTGGTACCATTCTTTCCCTCCTCCCTGCCCCTTTTCCGAAGGGGCCCTCCTCGTTGGGGATGCAGGTCATCCCCATGGGGACTGTGGGTCATGCATGCATTGTGAGGCCAGCAGTCAGTTACTGGGGAGAGGCAATGCCCCTGGGCAAAATGAGACAATTTGTGGCTCTTGACAATCTTTCCGCCCCCCTCTTCCACAAAATTCCTTGAGCCATGTTGGGTGCATTTTAAGTCTACTTCAGTGATGGGCTCTTGGGAGCCTCTGGATCTCTGGTTTAGTAGGAGTTGAGTGTCCTCGGTGTCTGTCTCCTTCACCCTTGTGCTGATATCAGGTTCACCAAGAAAGCAGCACTCTTGCTCATTTCCCCAATTCCTCTGTGGTTTCAGCTGGGGCCGGGGTGAAGTGCGATGGGTTGTTTTTCTCCTCAGGTCCAGCTCCCATCTGAAAAAGAGAAGCAGATTCTCCAATGGAGAGTGAAGTCAGCACAGGTTAAATGAGATAAGCATTATTAATTTAGAGAGAATTTAATGGCTATAGTCCCTGAAGGGGAATTTTTTAAAACTTTTTTTTTTATTGACAACTTCCATAATTACAGACAATAACCCATGATAATTCCCTCCCCTCCCCCAATTTCAAGTTCCCCTTCACATATCTACTCTCCATCATATCCCCTCCCCCTCTCAATTAGTCTCTCTTTTATTTTGATGACATCATCTTTCCTTCTTCTTATAAAGGTCTTGTGTAGGTAGTTCCAGACACTTTGAGGTCATGGATATCCATGCTGTTTTGTGTCTGGAAGAGTGCATTGTAAGCAGTCCTACCTTTGGGCTCTTACAGTCTTTCTGCCACCTCTTCTGCAATGAACCCTGAGCCTTGGAAGGTGTGATAGAGATATTGCAGTGCTGAGCACTCCTCTGTCACTTCTTCCCAACACTATGGTGCTTCCCCCCCCCCCCAAGGTAGAGTCTCACTGTAGCTCAGGCTGACCTGGAATTCTCTATGTAGTCTCAGGGTGGCCTTGAACTCTTGGTGATCCTCCTACCTCTGTCTCCTGAGTGCTGGGATTAAAGGCATGTGCCACCACATGCCCAGCTATGTTGCCTTTTGAGTCACCAGAGGTCAGTGCCATCTGAAAAGAGAAGCTTCTCAAATCCAAAAGTGAGAGCAGCATTAATATATGGGTGTGAACACTAAAAGAAGTGCTCACCGGGCAGTTTGGTGAGCATAAAATGTACATTTAGCCAGACAGCAGAAGACATTATACCTCCAGGGCTCATGACCTCCCCATCATAGGCTTTTGACTAGGTTTTTAGTACCAGGCATGTATTTCCTCTCATGGAGCAGGCTTCCGGTCCAATTAGAGAGCAGTTGGTTTCCCCCATAACAGACATGCCACTATTGCACCCATTGGCTCATTTGAACTGGCTGGCCAAACTTAAGGCTTGCAGTGTCCACTGTTGAGTATCTTAACTGGTAATTTCTCTCTGTCCCATTGAACTGCCTATGACATAGCTTTTTCCAGCTTTCTGTCAGCTGGTCTACATAGAGAAGGTTTTTAGCTCAGCTCTAGGAGGATTTCTCAGTGACCTTGCAGCCCAAGAATGTTGAGTCTTCAGCAATAGGGTCTTACCATCTATTCCTGGTGGGAAACCAACAGCCTCGGCAATGGCCTGTAATGTTTTGGAGGCATCAGGGACCTCCTTGACCAACAACTCACTGGAAGGTATCCCATCCCTGACATTGAAAAATTTCTAGCAACAATCTAAGGCTTCTGGGTGTGCCATTGTCCAAAAGTGTAGGTTTCAATATGGCTTATTCAAAACATCTTAAATTTTGATTAACCATCCCCCCACCCTTCCTTTACTCAGTCTCTTCCCCTGACCTCACTTAGGCCAAATCACTCTCAGTAATCTGTTCATCTACTTATTCAATACCATCCCCTTAAGTCCTCCCCTCTCCTCCCTCCCTTATTGCCTTTTTCTAGCTTACTGGCCTCTGCTACTGGTTTTTATTTTAACTCACATACAAGTATAACATTTGTAGCAAGGATCCACATATGGAGAGAGAACATGCAACATTTGGCTTTCTAGGCCTGGGTTACCTCACTAAGTATAACCCTTTCCAGATCCATCCGTTTTGGTGCAAATTTCATAATTACATTTTTTTGGGGGGGGGTTTGTTTTTTTGAGGTGGGGTCTCACTCTAGCCCAGGCTGACCTGGAATTCACTATGTAGTCTCAGGGTGACCTCAAACTCACAGCGATCCTCCTACCTCTGCCTCCCGAGTGCTGGGATTAAAGGCATGCGCCTCCACGCCCGGCTCTGTTATGGTAACTTTAACAAAAGAATATATATTTGCTTTTTTAATTCAACTCCCAGATTATTCATTGCTAATGTGTAGAAATACAACTGAATCCAGGCACGGTAATGCATGCCCGTACTCCCAATACTTAGGAAGCCGAGGCAGGATCTCATGTTCAAGACTAGTTTGGGTTACATAACAAGACCCTGTCTCAGAAACGGTTTGGATATTTATTGGCCCTTGTGCCTTGTGACTTTCTTGAACGCCCTTGTTAGCTCTGGTGATTGTGCATGTGTGTGTGTGTGTGTGTGTGTTCCTTAGCATTTCTTTTTTTTTTCAAATTTTTATTAACAACTTCCATGATTATAAAAAATATCCCATGGTAATACCCTCCTCCCCCCTTAGCATTTCTTATGTGCAAGACAGTGTTATCTGCAAATAACTTTACTTCTTCCTTTCCAATCTGCACGTTGTCAAGATGTGTCACGGAGTGTTTTTCTGGCTTCCTGTGCATTTAGCTTTCTCTGGAGTGATGACTTGTTCTGTTGGCTTTGTTAACTCCAGGTCCTTGCATGCCGGTTTCCAGTGAGAAGGCACTGGCTTTGTCTTCTGTGGCGCCTGTCTTTTGGGTGGCATGTGCTCAATGACAGTGACTCAGGGCTGTGAGCTCATCCTCCCCGATGTCGTTTCCTGTGTACCCACCCAGAGCGCACTCTGGTTCTTCTCGCGGCTCCTTGACTGGGGAAACAGGCAGCAGCTTATGGGTATGTGCTGGGGCCAGGTGGGGTGGAGGAGGAGGCGCAGCTGTGAGCCCCAGTTATGGGTAAGTGGGGCTGCCTGGTCTGCTGCAGTTGTCCTGGGACAGGTGAAGTACATATGCCCAAGGGCTCGAGCCCTCAGTATCCCGCATCCTGTGTACCTTCGCCCACCGACCTGAACACCACCTGTCTTGAACAGACGTCCTTACTGGTTTGGGGATTTTGATTAGTCACCAGTCTGTGACAGTAAGGGACTAGAAGGCTGACCTCACTGGTTCTGTGTGCTCCTCTGTCCAACAAGCATACTGTTTTCATTTCTTTTTCTTTTCTCTCTCTCTTTTTTTTTTTTTTTTTTTTGAGGTAGGGTCTCTAGCTCAGGCTGACCTGCAATTCACCCCGTAGTCTCAGGGGCCTCGAACTCTCGGCGATCCTCCTACCTCTGCTTCCCAAGCGCCACCACGCCCGGTCCGTTTTCCTGGTCTTTGGGGATGGCCACATGGCACATTGGGGCGGTTGTCTGCTCACGGAGGCGAGGTCTGCGCAGGGCAGGATTGCCTTCATGGTTGGCCGAACGAGCCGGAAGGTGCCTGTGAGAATTAACAGAAGCTAAAGGACAGTGGCCTTCTCCCGCTCGGTCCCAGCCCTCTGAGCTTTCCAGAGACTCCCTGATCAGCCCTGAGGACTTTGCTGGCAGAGTCCCTGTGCCCACTGTACCCACCAGCTGCAGCACACGCATGGCCCACACTCCTGGTGCCAGCGTGGGAACCCCTGCCACTGACTTCAGGCCCTGGAGCTCCATGGCTGGCAGTGGCCAGGAGTAGGCCATCCTTTACGTCCAGCGTCTATCTCCGCTGCTTCCTCGTGTCCCTGCCCTTTCCAGCCCCCGCTCAAGGTTTTGTTCGGCCACCGGTGAGCGACCTGCCGTGGGAAGGGCAGGGAGGTAGGCTCAGGCTGGTTGCTCCTCAGGCCCAGTCCCCTGCGTTGGCTCAGCCCCAGACCTAGAGGCGAGGTTCACCTCTCCCACTCCCCTGACTGGGGGAGACTGGAGAGAGGAGGAATGCATAGTGGAAGAAAGTGGGGAGCAGAGGCTGAGCTGCAGGGAGCTGTCTACCACCCCCTCATCCCCTGGGCCACTGAAGACTCCACTCCTGAGGACACCACAGGGGTGGGACCCCTCCTTCCAGCCGGGCTGGAAGACTGGCTATGAATAACTCAAGCCAGGGGCCGAAGGTCTCAGGCAGGCTAGGAATGGATCTGTAATTCATTCAGATCCTGGCTCTGTCCAGTCCCTGCCATCAGCCCAGGCAAGTTCCCTCCACCACTCCAGTCTCTTCTACAAAGTGGCTCTTAGCATCCTTATGGGATGGGAGTCTTCCAAGATCAAGCTAAGCAGACAGGGTCCTTCCCTGCTTTTCCCCCTTTTGTTCCTGCTGCCTTCTCATTCTTCTTCCCCTCCCTTCTTCCCCCTTCATTCAGTGAGCATGCCAGAAGCCCCTGACCTGGGGCTTAGCAGCACAATCCAAACCCAGCCCTGTGAAGACTCTCTTGTGTCACACTTCATGCCCCCCCTTTCTCTAGTTTATGGGTGCTGTCAACTCAGAGCCTATGGGCTGCTTCCTAGAAACCAGCATTGTTAAAAGCAGAGAAATCAGGAAGAGGGAGAGACCGTCTTAGCCAGTTATGATCTGCTGAGGCAAAAAGCGAGTGTTGTTAATAACAGCACCCACATCGCAGAGAAACGGCTGAAGGGGACCTACGTCTCCATGGGCACTAAGAAGATGTAAAGAGCTGAGAAAGCACCCTTGCAATCTGTTAGCGCCACTGCTAGTGCCAACGATACGTTCTTCAGGTTTATACAGTAAGCACTCCCGACAGTCATTTTCCTGTAAATGAGCGGACACTGGGGATGGGCAATTCGACCCTCTAATTTGCAGCTGGTGGAATCTCTCTGGCTGCTCAGGCTGCCTTGAGCAAACCATCCGTCTCACAGTCAGCAGCACTACCTACGCCAGGTGACTAGAGCATTGCCCAGGTACCTTGAGAGCACCATGCCCGTAAGGAGGTCCTAACCCCTGACCGGCAGGAATCCCAGGAAATGACTCACTGGTTGCTGATCTTGGTGCTGATCAAGAGACCAGCTTCCACACACCGCTGAAACCCAGGGAGATGAAACAGATTCTCCAGCCCAAAATGAGAGCAGCTTGGATTAAAGAGGATGAGTTTATTAAACCAGCTTCAAAGCCAGGCGTGGTGGCACACACCTTTCATCCCAGCACTCGGGAGGCAGAGGTAGGAGGATTGCCGTGAGTTTGAGGCCACCCTGAGACTTCATAGTGAATTCCAGGTCAGCCTGAGCTAGAGTGAGACTCTACCTCAAAAAACAAAACAAAACAAAGCAAAACAAAACAAAACAAAACAAAACAAAACAAAACAAAACAAAGCTCCACACACAAAACAACAACAACAACAACAACAACAACAACAACATTCCAGTTCCAGGGAGATGGCAACAGATACTGTGATCACTCAGACCTCTTCAAAGCAGGGCGTGGTGGCACTTGGGAGGCAGAGGTAGGAGGATCACCGTGAGTTCGAGACCACCCTGAGAATACAGAGTGAATTCCCAGTCAGCCTGGGCTAGAGTGAGACCCTACCTCGAAAAACCAAAAAACAAACAAACAACCAAAAATCAACCCAGAGATCCAGAGGCTACAGAGAAAGCAACACTTAATCAGATCATTAACACACCCACCAAAGCTCAGGAGACACATTGCAAGGGGCAGAAGATTGTGAGAGCCTCAGGGTGGGTGAGATTAGCCTGAGACACCGTCCCCCCACCACGGAGACTGACTGAGGCCTATAGAACCCCACAATGAATACCAATAACCCCACTGAGGAGGACCCTCGGTGGAATGGGGGCGGGGAAGAGTATAACTTTTGAAATAAAACTATCAATCAATAAAACCAGAGTGTGTTTTGCAGTCTTCATGCGAAGCTGGATTAGACTGGGAATGGTGGTGCACGCCTGTGCTTCCTGCACTGGGGAGGCTGAGGCAGGAGTTTGGGCAGGTCCAGACCAGCCTGGGCTTCACAGGAGGTCCTGTCTGGAACACGAGATGAAGAGGAGGGCAGAGAGAAGAAAGAAAGAGGGAGAGAGCGAGAGAAGGAGGAAGGGGAAGGGAAGAAAGGGCAGAGCGAGGACGAGGAAAGCACGGCAGCTGCAGAAGATCCCATCCGAGGTAGACGCTCCCCAAGACGCGGGAACATCAGTGATGGCCAGCACCCTAAATAAGTAGAGCCTCTGATAGTCTCCTCCCAAGCCTGTCATCCCAATGGCTCAGGAGGCTGAGTCAGGAAGATCACAAGTTCAAGGCCTGCCTGGACTACAGAGTGAGTTCAAGGCCAGTCAGGGTGATCTACTGAGACTCTGCCTCAAAAGAAGATGTGAAAAGAGGACTGGGTATACAGCTCAGGGGTAAAGTGCTTACCCAGCATGAGTGAGGCCCTGGCTTCAATCACCAGTACCACCCCCACCCCGAAAAGCAAAACAAACCGCAACCCTTGTTCTGTAAAATGAGAGAAAACTAGACAAAGACTCTATAAGAACAGATTCAACTATTAAAAAACATATCCAGTGTAAACAGGGAGACATTTAAAAATATACCATCTAGGCTGGAGGGATGGCTTAGCAGTTAAGGCGTTTGCCTGCAAAGCCAAAGGACCCAGGTTCAATTCCCCAGGACCCACGTTAGCCAGATGCACAAGGAGGCACACGCGTCTGGAGTTCATTTGCAGTTGGCTGGAGGCCCTGGCATGCCCATTCTCTCTCTCTGTCAAATAAATAAACAAATAAAAATTAAAAATTAATTAAAATATGTCATCTATCTATCTATATATATATATCCTTAGCTGGGTCCATAGAAAACTCAACAGGTAGGATGGAGAGATGGCTTAGTGGTTAAGTCACTTGCCTGCAAAGCCTAAGGACCCTTTTTTTTTTTTTTTTTGAGGTAGGGTCTCTAGCTCAGGCTGACCTGCAATTCACCCCGTAGTCTCAGGGGCCTCGAACTCTCGGCGATCCTCCTACCTCTGCTTCCCAAGCGCCACCACGCCCGGTCCGTTTTCCTGGTCTTTGGGGATGGCCACATGGCACATTGGGGCGGTTGTCTGCTCACGGAGGCGAGGTCTGCGCAGGGCAGGATTGCCTTCATGGTTGGCCGAACGAGCCGGAAGGTGCCTGTGAGAATTAACAGAAGCTAAAGGACAGTGGCCTTCTCCCGCTCGGTCCCAGCCCTCTGAGCTTTCCAGAGACTCCCTGATCAGCCCTGAGGACTTTGCTGGCAGAGTCCCTGTGCCCACTGTACCCACCAGCTGCAGCACACGCATGGCCCACACTCCTGGTGCCAGCGTGGGAACCCCTGCCACTGACTTCAGGCCCTGGAGCTCCATGGCTGGCAGTGGCCAGGAGTAGGCCATCCTTTACGTCCAGCGTCTATCTCCGCTGCTTCCTCGTGTCCCTGCCCTTTCCAGCCCCCGCTCAAGGTTTTGTTCGGCCACCGGTGAGCGACCTGCCGTGGGAAGGGCAGGGAGGTAGGCTCAGGCTGGTTGCTCCTCAGGCCCAGTCCCTGCGTTGGCTCAGCCCCAGACCTAGAGGCGAGGTTCACCTCTCCCACTCCCCTGACTGGGGGAGACTGGAGAGAGGAGGAATGCATAGTGGAAGAAAGTGGGGAGCAGAGGCTGAGCTGCAGGGAGCTGTCTACCACCCCCTCATCCCCTGGGCCACTGAAGACTCCACTCCTGAGGACACCACAGGGGTGGGACCCCTCCTTCCAGCCGGGCTGGAAGACTGGCTATGAATAACTCAAGCCAGGGGCCGAAGGTCTCAGGCAGGCTAGGAATGGATCTGTAATTCATTCAGATCCTGGCTCTGTCCAGTCCCTGCCATCAGCCCAGGCAAGTTCCCTCCACCACTCCAGTCTCTTCTACAAAGTGGCTCTTAGCATCCTTATGGGATGGGAGTCTTCCAAGATCAAGCTAAGCAGACAGGGTCCTTCCCTGCTTTTCCCCCTTTTGTTCCTGCTGCCTTCTCATTCTTCTTCCCCTCCCTTCTTCCCCCTTCATTCAGTGAGCATGCCAGAAGCCCCTGACCTGGGGCTTAGCAGCACAATCCAAACCCAGCCCTGTGAAGACTCTCTTGTGTCACACTTCATGCCCCCCCTTTCTCTAGTTTATGGGTGCTGTCAACTCAGAGCCTATGGGCTGCTTCCTAGAAACCAGCATTGTTAAAAGCAGAGAAATCAGGAAGAGGGAGAGACCGTCTTAGCCAGTTATGATCTGCTGAGGCAAAAAGCGAGTGTTGTTAATAACAGCACCCACATCGCAGAGAAACGGCTGAAGGGGACCTACGTCTCCATGGGCACTAAGAAGATGTAAAGAGCTGAGAAAGCACCCTTGCAATCTGTTAGCGCCACTGCTAGTGCCAACGATACGTTCTTCAGGTTTATACAGTAAGCACTCCCGACAGTCATTTTCCTGTAAATGAGCGGACACTGGGGATGGGCAATTCGACCCTCTAATTTGCAGCTGGTGGAATCTCTCTGGCTGCTCAGGCTGCCTTGAGCAAACCATCCGTCTCACAGTCAGCAGCACTACCTACGCCAGGTGACTAGAGCATTGCCCAGGTACCTTGAGAGCACCATGCCCGTAAGGAGGTCCTAACCCCTGACCGGCAGGAATCCCAGGAAATGACTCACTGGTTGCTGATCTTGGTGCTGATCAAGAGACCAGCTTCCACACACCGCTGAAACCCAGGGAGATGAAACAGATTCTCCAGCCCAAAATGAGAGCAGCTTGGATTAAAGAGGATGAGTTTATTAAACCAGCTTCAAAGCCGGGCGTGGTGGCACACACCTTTCATCCCAGCACTCGGGAGGCAGAGGTAGGAGGATCGCCGTGAATTTGAGGCCACCCCGAGACTTCATAGTGAATTCCAGGTCAGCCTGGGCTAGAGTGAGACTCTACCTCAAAAACAAACAAACAAGCAAAACAAAACAAAACAAACAAAACAAAACAAAACAAACAAGCTCCACACACAAAACAACAACAACAACAACAACAACAACATTCCAGTTCCAGGGAGATGGCAACAGATACTGTGATCACTCAGACCTCTTCAAAGCAGGGCGTGGCTGGCACTTGGAGGCAGAGGTAGGAGGATCACCGTGAGTTCGAGACCACCCTGAGAATACAGAGTGAATTCCCAGTCAGCCTGGGCTAGAGTGAGACCCTACCTCGAAAAACCAAAAAACAAACAAACAAACAAAAATCAACCCAGAGATCCAGAGGCTACAGAGAAAGCAACACTTAATCAGATCATTAACACACCCACCAAAGCTCAGGAGACACATTGCAAGGGGCAGAAGATTGTGAGAGCCTCAGGGTGGGTGAGATTAGCCTGAGACACCGTCCCCCCACCACGGAGACTGACTGAGGCCTATAGAACCCCACAATGAATACCAATAACCCCACTGAGGAGGACCCTCGGTGGAATGGGGGCGGGGAAGAGTATAACTTTTGAAATAAAACTATCAATCAATAAAACCAGAGTGTGTTTCCCAGTCTTCATGCGAAGCTGGATTAGACTGGGAATGGTGGTGCAAGCCTGTGCTTCCTGCACTGGGGAGGCTGAGGCAGGAGGATGGGCAGTTCCAGGCCAGCCTGGGCTTCACAGGAGGTCCTGTCTGAAACACAAGATGAAGAGGAGGGCAGAGAGAAGAAAGAAGGGAGGGAGAGAGCGAGAGAAGGAGGAAGGGGAAGGGAAGAAAGGGCAGAGCGAGGACGAGGAAAGCACGGCAGCTGCAGAAGATCCCATCCGAGGTAGACGCTCCCCAAGACGCGGGAACATCAGTGATGGCCAGCACCCTAAATAAGTAGAGCCTCTGATAGTCTCCTCCCAAGCCTGTCATCCCAATGGCTCAGGAGGCTGAGTCAGGAAGATCACAAGTTCAAGGCCTGCCTGGACTACAGAGTGAGTTCAAGGCCAGTCAGGGTGATCTACTGAGACTCTGCCTCAAAAGAAGATGTGAAAAGAGGACTGGGTATACAGCTCAGGGGTAAAGTGCTTACCCAGCATGAGTGAGGCCCTGGCTTCAATCACCAGTACCACCCCCACCCCGAAAAGCAAAACAAACCGCAACCCTTGTTCTGTAAAATGAGAGAAAACTAGACAAAGACTCTATAAGAACAGATTCAACTATTAAAAAACATATCCAGTGTAAACAGGGAGACATTTAAAAATATACCATCTAGGCTGGAGGGATGGCTTAGCAGTTAAGGCGTTTGCCTGCAAAGCCAAAGGACCCAGGTTCAATTCCCCAGGACCCACGTTAGCCAGATGCACAAGGAGGCACACGCGTCTGGAGTTCATTTGCAGTTGGCTGGAGGCCCTGGCATGCCCATTCTCTCTCTCTGTCAAATAAATAAACAAATAAAAATTAAAAATTAATTAAAATATGTCATCTATCTATCTATATATATATATCCTTAGCTGGGTCCATAGAAAACTCAACAGGTAGGATGGAGAGATGGCTTAGTGGTTAAGTCACTTGCCTGCAAAGCCTAAGGACCCATGTTCAACTCTTCAGATCTCACCTAAGCCAGATGCACAGAGTGACACAAGCACACAAGGCTGCACATGTGCAGAAGGTGGCGCATGCTTCTGAAGTTCGATTATAGTGGCTGGAGGCCCTGGTGTGCCAATTCTCTCTCTCTCTCATTAAAAGAAAAAAAAAGGCCAGTCTGTTGGGCTTGCCTCAAAAAAAAAAAAATAAAAATAAAAGAAAATGCAACAGGTGAAAATTCTGAAATTAAGAAATTTGGGCTGTAGAGATGGTTCAGAGGTTAAGGCTCTTGACTGAAAAGCTGAAGAACCCAGGTTCGATTCCCCAGGACCCATGTAAGCCACGACGACACATGCATCTGGAGTTCGTTTGCAGTGGCTGGAGCTTGTGTGCCCATTCTCTCTCGCTCAAATAAATAAATAAAAGTAAATTATTTTTTTTTAAAAGAAATTTGGGAGACCACTGCTTTCTGTCTGGAGTGGAGGTACACACACATTAAAGATTGTTATGTTTCCTTGGAATATTGACCCTTTTATCATTATGTAATGCCCCTCTTTTTTTTTTTTATTAACAACGTCCATGATTATAAAAAAATATCTCATGGTAATGCCCTCCCTCCCTCCACTTTCCCCTTTGAAACTCCACTCTCCATCATATCTCCTCCTCCTCTCAATCAGTCTCTCTTTTATTTTGATGTCCTGATCTTTTCCTCCTATTATGATGGTCTTGTGTAGGTAGTGTCAGGCACTGTGAGGTCATGGATATCCAGGCCATTTTGTGTCTGGAGGGAGCACGTTGTAAGGAGTCCTACCCTTCCTTTGGCTCTTACATTCTTTTCCACCACCTCTTCTGCAATAGACCCCTGAGCCTTGGAAGGAGTGATCGAGATATTCAAGTACTGAGTACTTCGGTCACTTCTTTCCAGCCAGGTGTGTATTTCTTGTCTGGCTGGTTGATTCTGTAGTCTGCGGGGTCCCCTGCTTCTTCATGCTGTTGGTGACCATTTTCCTCCATCAGCTCCCATAGGGCTTTCCAGCAGTATGAGGGCTGGCCAGGGGGAGCCCCTTTCCCCTTCAGCTGTCCTGTGCCTGCCGCCAGTGGTGTCTTCAGTAATAAGGTCCTACCTTTTAGCTCTGGCAGGCAGTCAAGCGTTTTGGCAATGCCCTGCATTGTTTTGGGGGCCTCAACAGTTCACCGTGGGGTGCAAGCCCATTCTGGGCCTGGGGATTTACCGAGCAGAGTCCATGATTTTTTTTTTTTTTTTTTGTTGTTTTTTCAAGATAGGGTCTCACTCTAGCCCAGGTTGACCTGGAATTCACTCTGTATTCTCAGGGTGGCCTCGAACTCACAATCCTCTTACCTCTGCCTCCCGAGTGCTGGGATTAAAGGTCTGCGCCACCACGCCCGGCTCAGAGTCCATGATTTTAATTAGTTAATTAATTAATTAATTAATTAATTAATTTGAGAGAGGAGAAAGAGAGAGGGAGAGAGAAGGAGAGAGACGGAGAGAGAGAGAGAGAGAGAGAGAGAGAGAGAGAGAGAGAGAGAATGGGCCCTAACAGGACCTCTATGCACTGCAAAAAAACTCCAGATGCCTGCTCCACCTTGTGCATCTGGCTTACATCAGTACTGGGTCCTTGGGCTTTGCAGGCAAGCACCTTTACCACTAAGCAATCTCTCCAGCTCCCATGATTTTAAAGTTAAGCTTTTTCCACCTTCTGTCTGTCTGGACTTTCCCACTCCCCCTTTAGTGGTGGTTATACTTGTAGAATACTAGCCAGAACGAGGCTTTCTAGGGAGCTGATTCCGGTTGTCTTACCTTTTGCCCAATTTCCTCCCCACCCTGCCTACCCCACTACCCCTCTAAGCCCTCCCATCTCCGGTATTCTGTCCCTCCCCTAACCTATCAGACAGCTCTGCCTCTCCTCTATCCTTATTTCTTCTTTCTCCTGGTCTCATAACATTTGGATTTCTTACACAAAACATGTAGTTATGCGCTGCAGAGATGGCTTAGCGGTTAAGGGACTTGCCTGCGAAGCCTAAGAAAGCTTGTTCCAATCTCCGGTTCCCACGTATAGCCAGCAAAAGTGACGCGAGCATGCAATGTCGCACATGTGCACAAGGGGGCGCACGTGTCTGGAGTTCGTTCACAGCAGCGGAAAGGTCCTGGTGCGCCCATTGTCTCTCTCTGTCTCCGTCTTTGTCTCTTTCTCTCTAAATAAATAAATATAAAATTAAATAAAATTAAATTAAAAAAATAAATAAAATAAAACATACAGTTAGGTATTTTAGTAGTAGTAGTAATCATTGTTATTATTTGGTATGTTCTCTTGAGCCAGGGTCTCATTCTACAGCCCAGCATGGCTTAGAACTCACCATGTAGCCCAGGCAGGCCTTGACTCATGGCCATCCTCCTGTCCCAGCCTTCCAAGTGCTGGCATTACAGGAAGCTACCATGCTACGCTGCTTAGGTCTTTGTTTCAACAGATAAAATATTTTCTCCCCTTGTGTTTTTAGGATATTTGGTTTTCATAAGTTTGCACATGTTATGTCATAGATGTAGGCTTTTATTTTGTTTTGCCTTTATCCAATTTACTGTTCTCCAAGCGTCTTGGATAATGGTGTCTGATATTAACTTGGGGAAAACTGACAGATCCTTGAAATTGTGTTCCTTTTTTTTTTTTTTTTTTGGTTTTTGTATTTGAAGTTAGGGTCTTGCTTTAGCCCAGGCTAACCTGGAATTCACCATGTATTCTCAGGGTGGCCTCGAACTCACAGTGATCCTCCTACCCCTACCTCCTGAGTGCTGGGATTAAAGGCATGTGCCATCACGCCTGGCTGTGTTCCCATTTTCTTTTTTAAAATTTTTATTTATTTGACAGAGAGAATGGGGGGGGGGCAGAGAGAGAGAGAGAGAGAGAGAGAGAGAGAGAGAGAATGGGCATGGCAGGGCCTTCAGCCCCTGCAAACAAACTCCAGATGCACGTGCCATCTTGTGCATCTATCTTACATGGGTCCTAGGGAATCGAACCTGGGTCCTTTGGCTTTGCAAGCAAGCACCTTAACCACTAAGCCATCCCTCCAGCCCTGTGTTCCCATTTTCATGTGTGCTTTTTACTTTTGGAAGTTTTCATATTGCTATGTTCTTTTTTGAAAATAAATTTTATTTTATTTTATTTTATTTTTGTTTATTTGAGAGAGGGGAAGAGGCAGAGTGAGTGAGAGAGATTGAGAGAGGGAGAGAATGAACTCCGGATGCGTGCTCCCCCTTGTGCATCTGGTTTACGTGGGCCCTGGGGAATTGAACCGAGGTCCTTTGGCTTTGCATGCAAGTGCCTTAACCGCTAAGCCATCTCTCCAGCCCCTTGTCATATTGTTTTAAAAACGATTTTAGTTATTTATTTGCAAGGAGAGAGAGAAAGAAGAATGGGTGCACCAGGGCCTCTAGCCACTGCAAATAAACTCCAGATACACATACCACTTTGTGCATCTGCCTTTAAATGGGTACTGGAGAATTGAACCCAGGTCATTAAGCAATGCAGGCAAGCATCTTAACTCATCTCCAGCCCCCATGTTGTCATAGTCTTAAGCTCAGAGATACTTTCTTCAGCCACATCTATTAACAAGTCCATCGTTTCTGTTAGAGTTTTTTTTTTTTGTTGTTGTTGCTTTTTGTTTTTTGAGGTAGGGTCTCACTCTAGCTCAGGCTGACCTGGAATTCACTATGTAGTCTCAGGGTGACCTCGAACTCATGACGATCCTTCTACCTCTGCCTCCCGAGTGTGCCACCATGCCTGGCTGAGTTGTTTTCCTAACCCCCCTTAAACGCCCTCTCTGATTACATTGCTTGTCTGCTTCTGTATGCTAGAGATTTTCTGCTAGGCTTTGAAGTATTTTTTCTCCTTCAGTATGCTTATGTCAAGAAAGAAATTCAAAATGGAGCTAGTGTTGGTTTGGGGCACTTAAATGGAGCTGGGAAGCCACTGTTACAGTGTGTCTCAGATATGACAGCACTAGACTTTGGGTTGGGCTGCCTGCCTGTGTGTACCCCATGCATGTTGAACTGGGCTACAGACATGTCCCCCTGCCTGCGAAGCTGACCTTTCAGTGGGGCTAAACTGCAAGGCCCTTTAAGACTCTCTCTCTCTCTCCCCGCCTCCTTCTCTCTGTCGCTCTCAAATAAATAAATAAAACAAAAAAATTAAAAAAATATTTAAAAAAAAAAAAGATTACTGATCTCCACGGAACTCTGCAAGGGACCTCATCTCCCACACCACCTAGAGATGAGGCCACACTAGACAGCTTGATCTCTGCCAGCACAACCACCGTTCCTGACCAGCGAGTAAATGTGATTTCCAGCTTCATTGTGGCTTAAAGGTATAAACACAGCTGTCATTTTGTAAAACCTCAAAATACATTTTCAAGATTGTTTGAATCTGTTTTCCAGGACTGCAATCCCAATTAGCTCCAAATAAATGGGAAAGAATGGGTGCACCAGGGCCTCCAGAGGCTACAAACTGCAGATGTATGTGCCGGCTTGTGCATCTGGCTAACGTGGGTTGTGGGGAATTGAACCTGGGTCCTTTGGCTTTGCAGGCAAGTGCCTTAACCACTAAGCCATCTCTCCAGTCTGGTTTTAGTCTTTTGAACACCTGAACTCTTGGGCTATGGACTTTTTAAAACACTTTTTTTTTTTTAGTGACAACTTCTATAATTATAGACAATAAACCATGATAATTCTCTCCCCTTCTCCACTTTCCCCTTCACAAATCCACTCTCCATCATATCCCTTCCCTCTCCCAATTAGGTCTCTCTTTTATTTTGATGTCGTTATATTTTCCTCTTATTATGAGGGGCCTGTGTAGGTAGTACTAGGCACTGTGAGGTCATGGATATCCAGGCTATGTTGGGTCTGGAAGATTGTATTGTAAGCAGTCCTACCCTTCCTTTAAGTCTTACATTTCTTCTGCCACCTCTTCCACAATGGCCCCTGAGCCTTGGAAGGTGTGATAGAGATGTTTAAGTCCTGGGCACTCCTCTGTCACTTCTCAGCACTATGGTGCCTTTTGAGTCATCTCAGGGGTCACTGCACCTGAAAATAAGAGCTTCTCTAATCCAAAAGTGAGAGTAGCATTAATATATGAGTATGAAAATTAAGAGAAGAGCTTACTGGGCAGCTTGGTGGGCATAGTGTATGCATTTAGCCAGACACCAGCAGACATTAGATCTATAGGGCTCAAGAACCGACCCCCCCATCATGGGTTTTCAGTACCAGGCATGTATTCCCTCCCGTGGAGCAGCCTTCAGTCCAATTAGTGCTTTACATTGTACTGGGGAATTGAACCTGGGTCCTTAGGCTTTGCAGGCAAATGCCCTAACCATTAAGCCATCTCTCCAGCCCCTCTGGCATATTTTTTGTTTATTTTTATTTATTTATTTGAGAGCGATAGACAGAGAGAAAGAGGGAGGGAGGGAGGGAGAGAGAGAGAGAGAGAGAGAGAGGGAGAGAATGGGCATGCCAGGGCTTCCAGCCACTGCAAAGGAACTCCAGACGCGTGTGCCCCCTTGTGCATCTGGCTAACGTGGGTCCTGGGGAATTGAGCCTCGAACTGGGGTCCTTAGGCTTCACAGGCAAGCACTTAAATGCTAAGCCATCTCTCCAGCCCCTATTTTTTTTGTTTATTTTTATTTATTTATTTGAGAGCAACAGACAGAGAGAGAAAGAGGGAGATAGATAGATAGATAGATAGAGAGAGAGAGAGAGAGAGAGAGAGACAGAGAGAGAGAATGGGCACGCCAGGCTTCTGGCATATTTTTTAAACAGGTCCTTTCTCTTTTCCCTCTGGGAGAAATTTTCTTTTCTTTCTTTCTTTCCTTATTTTCTTTTTTATTTTTATTTTTATTTTTTTGAGGTAAAGTCTCAGTCTAGTCCAGGCTGACCTGGAATTCACTATGTAGCCTCAGGGTGGCCTCCAACTCACAGTGATCTACCTACCTCTGCCTCCCGAGTGCTGGGATTGTGCGCCACCACACCCGGCTTCTGGGTGGATTTTTCTCCCATATTCACATTGAGGATTTGGGAAAATCTTGGGAGATAAAAATCACAAAAATAGGGGCTGAGGAGATTGCCCAGTGGTTAAGAGCCCTTGCCACTCAAGCATGAGGGCCAGGGAATGCTTGAGACTACCCAGAACCCAGTTAAGACTGGGCACGCACCAAACTGCCCTTTAAATATTTCAGTTAATGCCCACATATTAATGCTACTCTCACTTTTTGTCAGAGAAGATTCTCTTTTCAGATGGCAGTGACCACTGGGAAGACCCAAAAGGCACCATAGTACTGAGGAGAAGTGATGGAGGAGTGCCCAGCACTGAAACATCTCTATCGCACCCTCCAAGGCTCAGAGAGCATTGCAGAAGAGGTGGCGGAATGAACATAGGGGCCAAAGGAAGGGGAGAGGTGCTTACAATACTGTCTTCCAGGGCTGGAGAGATGGCTTAGCGGTTAAGCTGCTTGCCTGTGAAACCTAAGGACCCCGGTTCGAGGCTCGATTCCCCAGGACCCACATTAGCCAGATGCACAAGGGGGCGCACGTGTCTGGAGTTCATTTTCAGTGGCTGGAGGCCCTGGCATGCCCATTCTCTCTCTCTCTCTCTCTCTCTCTCTCTCTCTGCCTTTCTGTGTCTGTCAAATAAATGAACAACAACAACAAAAATTAATACTGTCTTCCAGACACAAAGTGGCTGTGGCATTCACGGCCTCGCAGTGGCTGAGGCTACCTACATAAGACCTGCATAATAGGAGGGAAAAAAATATAACACCAAAATCAAAGAGAGACTAATTGGAAAGAAGAAGGGACTCAGTGGAGGTGGGATTTGGGAGAAGAAAAAGAAAGGGTGGTGGTAGGGCATTATTACCATGGTATATTGTCTATATTTATGGAAATTGTCAACAAAAAGTTTAAAGAAGTCTAAGAATGGCCAACACATCTGTACCCATCTAGGGGTTGGAGTATGGAGACTAGAGAGAGTTGCTAGGGCTTGCTGATGGCTAAACAGCCGCTCTGGGTTGAGGGAGAGACTCTGTCTCAAGAGAGTATGTGGATGGGCAATCCAGAAGGGCACTTGAAGTTCTCCTCTGGCCTCTGCACACATGTGCATGGTACACATTCTCTCTCTGTCACACACACACACACACACACACACACACACTCACAAAATAATGTGAGCCCATCCTTAAGTCAGGGTCTCCACTGGATTTTCTTTTTTTCTCTTTTCTGTTTTTCGAGGTAGGGTCTCACTTCAGCACAGGCTGACCTAGAATTCACTATGTAGTCTCAGGGTGGCCTCGAACTCACGGCGATCCTCCTACCTCTGCCTCCCGAGTGCTGGGATTAAAGGCGTATGACACCACGCCTGGCTCAGCAATGGATTTAAAAAAAATATTTTATTTATTTATTTATGAGAGAGACAGATAGAGAGAATGGACACTTTGAGGTCTTGAGAGAATGGACATGCCAGGGCCTCTAGCCACTGCATACGAACTCCAGACACATGTGCCCCCTTGCGCATCTGGCTTACGTGGGTCCTGGGGAATCGAACCTGGGTCCTTAGGCTTCGCGGGCAAATGCCATAACTGCTAAGCCATTTCCCCAGTCCCTGGATTTTTTTTTTTTAACCTCTTGAGGTTTGCCCACTGAGCTGTAGCAGTTTGCTAGCTTGAGTGGTTCTCGCAGAGGTTCTCGCTCAGGCGAATCATGGTTCTGTGTCTGTCGTCCTCACTTTTGGGACAGTGAACTCATTCATCTGACAGGCCTGAGAAGAATAGCTGGTTTTTTGGTTTGTTCTGCCTTTTGCTTATTGTTAGGACAGAATGATCACTTCCAGGTTACTTCCGTGCTGGACTTGGAAACTCAAGTCCTCTTTGTGGGGAGCTGGAAGATGACGCTGAGGGTCCTCCGCCAGGAAGAGGCTTGCTGTCACCATAGGCTGAATTCCTGAACGATGTTTTCTTTGATAAAAGGACAAATGTTCCAGCTTGCTGACATTAATGGAACTTTTTCTAGCTCCTAAACATGGTGAAAAATGACTGTCATTTTTCAAGGCAGAGAGAGAGAAAGAGAGAGAGACACCATCAAATTTAAGTGTTTGAAATCCCCGTTGAGTCGTTGGCAAGCTCAGCAAGAATGGTTTGCATTCTTTGGTCCCTGGCACCAAAAAACAAAGGAAGAAACCAACAAAAGAGTGGCTTTGGTGTTGGAACTGTTAGGAGTATGGAGACTTTTGGAGTTGGACGGGTGCATTTTGCATTACGAGATGGCCTTAAGCCTATAGGGGTCAGGGCTGGGATGGTACGGTTCGGACGTCAAATGTACTCCGTGGGCTCATGGTTTGAACGCTGGGGCCCTCGCTGGTGGTTCTGGGAGGCGGGCCCCAGCTGGAGGAGGATCTCTGGGGTTGATAGCCCAGCCCCACTTCCTGTCTCATCTCTGCTTCATGGTACCCTGAGATGTGAGCAAGTAGTTGTCTCGCGCTCCCACTGCGGTGAAAGAAGCCTGCTGCCGTTGCCTTCCCCGCCACCATGCACTTCATCCCCGCAAACTGAGCCTGACAAACCTCTCACCCCTTTGGAAGAACGGTGTTAGGGGCCGGAGAGATGGCTTAGCGGTTAAAGCGCTTGCCTGCAAAACCTAACGACCTGAGTCCCATTCCCCGGTACCCACGTAAAGCCAGATGCACGAAGTGGCACATGCGTCTGGAGTTTCTGGAGTTTGTTTGCAGCAGCTGGAGGCCCTGGCATGCCCATTCATATTCACTCTCTCTCTCCTTGTAAATAAATATATATAAATATATAAATATAAATATAAATATAAATATAAATATAAATATATTCAAGGTAGGGTTTCAATCTAACTCAGCCTGACCTGGAATTCACTATGGAGTCTCAGGCTAACCTTGAATTCATGGCGATCCTCCTACCTCTGCCTCCCGAGTGCCTGTCTTAAAAAAGAAAATTAAAAAAAAAAAGCTTTAAAAAAGTAATGGTTTTAGAGCTGGGCGTGGTGGCACATGTCTTTAATCCCAGTACTTGGGAGGCAGAGATAGGAGGATCGCCATGAGTTCGAGGCCACCCTGAGACTCCATAGTGAATTCCAGGTCAGCCTGGGCTAGAGTGAGACCCTACCTTGAAAAACCGAAAAAACAAAAACAAACAAACAAACAAACAAACAAAGGAATGGTTTTAATACAATGCCTGGGGGTAGGCAAATCGGAGGGTAATTTTATGCAGGTATGTAATATGTATGCAGTGTGTGTATATGTATTTATGTATGTATGTAGTAGTACGTATGCTCATTGTAGGGGTTGAACCTGGGGCAGTGCACATGCGAAGCTCACATTTTACCATTAACGTACATTTCCAGCCCCAAGGAAGGAGACCATCCAGCCTGCAATGAAGACTAGCTCTGAGTGGGAGGAGCTAGGCAGCATGAGAGCTGGGAGGACGCAGAAGTTCCAGGGATCTTTGGAAGAGAAAGATTGGATATTTAACTGGAAGGAATTAAAGGGAGACGAGAAAAGGTGTGTGCTGGCAGAGGGGGTCACTCAAAATCTACCTGAGGGAGTCCAGAATATGATACCCCAGGGAATGCCTGTCCAAGATACAATATGTCGGGCTGGAGAGATGGCTTAGCGGCTAATGTGTTTGCCTACAAAGAGCCAGGTTCGATTCCCCAGAACCCACGTAAGCCAGATGCACAAGGTGGCGCATGCATCCGGAGTTCGTTTGCAGTGGCTGGAGGCCCTGACACGTCCATTCTCTCCCACCCTCCCTCTCTCTCTGCCTCTTTCCCTCAAATAAATAAAAATAAAATAAAATAAATACAATATGTCACTCAAAATATGCCCCTTTGGGATTTCTGTGAGTTCAAGGCCGCCCTGAGAATACATAGTGAATTCCAGGTAGGGCAGCCTGGGCTTGAGCGAGACCCTACTTCAAAAAACCAAACCAAACCAAAACAAAACAAAAAAAAAGGAATATGTCCCTAAGGCATGAGGGGCAGAGAACACAGGAGAGGGCTTGCTGTCTTGAGAAGTGTTTCATCTTTAAAGTAGGTGCACAAATAGCCCTTCCTGCCGGAAGTGTGTCCCATTGTTCTGCTCTGTGGTAGGTAGAGTAATTGTCCCCAAGATGTTCATGTCTGAATCCTTGAGTCTGTGACAACGCACTTTCACCGGGCTGCTAACTTACAAAGAAGAAAGGTTTATTTCGGCTTGCAGTTTCGGACGTTTTGGTCCACAGATGGTCGATTCCATTACTTTTTCCCTGTGGCAGCACATGGTGGCGGGAGGGAGGCATCTCTCCACTACAGAGCAAAACAACGGGAACGTTCCACACTGCTGGTGGGAATGTATCGCAGTCTGGTTCGCATTGCTGGTAGAAATCACCCAACCAAGAGCAGCTTGTGGGAACAAGAGGTTTATTTTGGTTTATAGACTCAAGGGGAAGCTCCACGATGGCAGGGGAAAATGAAGGCATGAGCAGAGGGTGGACATCACCTCCTGGCCAACATAAGATGGACCATAGCAACAGGAGAGTATGCCAAACACTGGCAAGGGGACACTGGCTGTAACACCCATAAGCCAGCCCCCAACAATACACTCCCTCCTGGAGGCGTTAATTCCCAAATCTCCACCAGCTGGGAACCTAGCAGTCAGAACACCTAAGTTTATGGGGGACACCTGAATCAAACCACCACAGAATACAGATTGGTATATCTGCTTTAGGAGACAGTCGGACATTTCCCAAGAGAGTGGGGCATGTGTATTTCCTCTGGCCCACGAGTTGCACTTCCTATCCACACCTGGGTACCAGGACAAAAGTCTTCAATGGGATCTAATCCTGGGATCTCTGACTGCACCTCTTTCTGCTCTTGGCTATACAAGTCATTGTGCAATAATCTCTGGTCATGGCAGGAAGCCTCAGTATTTCTTTGCCATGGGCCGCTTTGACTACACTCTGAGTGTATGCCAAGAAGATGGCTCAGAATAGGGGCGGTCATGCTCACAAGACAAATAATACGGTGAGGGAGTTGAGTGGTAGCAGTATCAGTCTCACTTCTGGGGAGGAGGAGTTGGGGGACTGGTCATGACTATGTAATGAAACTCTGGATACACAACAGAATTCTAGACATGGATGACTCAGGGGACGTCTCTGATTATCAAAAGCTCCGTGTAGTACAAAACAACATTCTGACCACATCACACCCAAGATTCCCACAAACCCAACTGAAATAAAAATGGAGTCACCAATGTTAAGCAAATTGAAAGCAAGTTGTTTTCTGACCTCCTGGGATCTTATGAGGGGAAAGAGAAGTAACAGACAAGTTTTCTTTTCATTCATTTACTTATTCTTACTACTATTATTTTTGAGGTAGGGTCTTGCTCTAGCCCAGGCAGACCTGGAATTCACTCTGAATGGAACTCATAATGATCCTCCTACCTCTGCCTCCCACGTGCTGAAATTGAAGGCATGCGCCACCATGCCCAGCTTATTTATTATTTGAAAGAGAGAGAGGAAGAGGCAGATATATATATATATATATATATATGTGTGTGTGTGTGTGTGTGTGTGTGTGTGGAGAGAGAGAGAGAGAGAGGGAGAGAGACAGAGAATGGGCGTGTCAACGCCTCTAGTCTCTGCAAACAAACTTTGAGACATAGCTCAGGTTGGTTTGAATTTAGTCAAGGATGTGAGACATAAAAATATGATGGCCAATTTTGAATATACATATAAATGCCTCACATAATCAGGGCTGGAGAGATGGCTTAGCAGTTAAGGTGCTTGCCTGGGAAGCCTAAGGACCCAGGTTCAATTCCCCAGTTCTCATGTAAGCCAGATGCACAAGGTGGGGCATGCATCTGGAGTTCATTTGCAGTGGCTAGAGGCCCTGGCGTGCCCATTCGCAGTCTCTACCTGTTTCTCTCTCTCAAATAAATAAATAAAATAGTAAAAAAATAACCTCACATAAGATTTCAGTTTGCAGGTCTCACAAGCGAGACACATTGAGTGCATGGCAGGTTTACTTTAGGGTCTGTAGAAATCAGAGCCCCAAGATACAGATAAAAACTTCATGCCTTCAGAATATAGCATCAGAACCAAGGTCAGCTAAACAAAGAAGCTTAAAAAAGTCAGGGTGGGGGAGGGGAAGGGTTTACATTGGAACACCAGGAAGAGTAGGCCTTTGATCCTGGCACTCGGCACTGGGGAGGCAGAGGTAGGAGGATTGCCGTGAGTTCGAGGCCAGCCTGGGACTACAGAGTGACTTCAAGGTCAGCCTGGGCTAGAGCGTGACCCTACCTTGAAAACAAACAAACAAACAACACCAGGAAGATTGTACCCCCAGTAAGTGGGGAAGAGGGAGAAGGGACCGGCTGTGTTCAGGACTATAAAAGAGTTACTTCTTGTGCTCAGACAGCACATAGCTATTTTTTTTTTTCTGGGTTGCACATGACCTTGAAAAATTGAAAATAAGCAGTCTCCCTTTCACTGCTCAGAGGCTCTCAGTCTCTTTACTAAGAGACGTGGATATTTCTAAGAAGCTTGACCTCGAGCTGATTCTCCTGTCTCTGCCTCTAAAGTGCTGGGGTCACAGCCATGTGTCACAGTTATGGGGTCCTGGGTACTGAACCCAGGGTTCCATGCATGCTGTACCAATGAGCTGTATCCCCAATCCTACTTTAGCATTTTCTTGGTGGGAGACATATTACGTGTATTTACATATCAGTACCAAGCAGTAGTGAATATGAATAAACAAGTTACTGTCACAAACATAATCTGGATAACACAGATTGAGTATTAAAATGTTTGGGGCCAGGAGTGTTGTAAATTATTTTCTGTTTTTGGATATTGTGATATCTTCATACACATAATGAAATATCTAGGGGAGAGGACCCAAGTTCAAACACAAAAGTCGTTCATGTTCCCTTACATACCTTACACACATAACCTGAAATTTAGACAACATTTTTAGAGTGCCTGGATTTTGACTGGCACATTTTGGCTGTCACACGAGCACAGGTGTGGAATTTTCCACTTGCAGCATAAAACATTAAAAAATTTTTTTTTGGTGCATTTTTGACTGTCAGATGTTTGGATTAGAGAGCTTCAACCTCTGCAAACATGTGGCGTAGAGTATGACCCCATCCACAGAAGTCCAAAGGCCACGACATGTCCACCAAGGAAGGGGTGGAGGCAGAGGAGGAATCTCCAGGGTGCAGGTCACCTGGAGGAGGAGCCATGGGGAGCCATTGTCAAGAGACCCAAGAGGCCTCCTGAGCAGCCGGTGCCCTACTTCTTATTCCAGGTGGTGATTTTGTGGGTGTCCTCATTCTGATTCTTCTCAAGCTGCACACAGACATTTCACACCTTCTTTTGTATGTAGGACATAGTTCACAATTAAGAAAAAAAAAAACAAAAAACAAAAAAACAGGAGGGAAGGTGTATGCAGGCGGATGAGGGGAGAGCTGGGTTTTCAGTCCACCAGTGAATTTCCTGTGGGTTTAGAGCAACCACCGAGCTGCACGATTTCCTCTGCAGTTCTCAGACGCCCCAAAGGGGCAGGAGAGAAGCTTGAATGGGATTCATCTGCCAGCGGAGATTTCCGGGTGGGGGACACGAAGGCAAATAAAAGGAAATGTAGGGTACTGGTGAGGGAACAAATAAATCGTGTTCTTTGTAAACAGGGCCAAACAGGAGGCAGGTGAAATCAGGAGAAAGGAAGCGAAATGAAGGAGGACTTGGATTAGATGGGGGACCAGAGACCCTGAGAACTGTGTCCTGTGGGCACTCATAGAACTACCATGCTGTCGACTGACTGGCAGTCATAATGGGAGTCTACCTTAGAGCACTTACGGGGCCGGAGAGATTGCTCAGTGGTTAAAGTTGCTTGCTGGCAAAGCCTGACTATCTGGGCTCAATTCCCCAGTACCCACATAAAGTCAAATGCACAAAGTGGCACATGTGTCTGGAGTTCATCTGCAGTGGCAAGACGCCCTGGCATACCCACTTTCTCTCTCTCATGCTCTCCTTGCAAATAAAATAAATAAAATATTTTTCTTCTTTTTTTTAAAATTTTGTTTATTTTTATTTATTTATTTGAGAGTGACAGACAGAGGGAGAAAGAGGCAGAGAAAGAATGGGCACGCCAGAGCCTCCAGCCACTGCAAACAAACTCCAGATGCGTGCGACCCCTTGTGCATCTGGATAACGTGGGTCCTGGGGAATTGAGCCTCGAACTGGGGTCCTTAGGCTTCACAGGCAAGCGCTTAACTGCTAAGCCATCTCTCCAGCCCATACATATATATATATATATATATATATATATATATATATATATATATATATATATACCTTATGGGGCTGGAGAGATGGCTTAGCAGTTAAGGTGGTTGCCTGCAAAGTCAAAGGACCCAGGTTCAATTCCCTAGAACCCATCTAAGCCATATGCACAAGGTGCCACACATGTCTGGAGTTTGTTTGCAGTGGCTGAAGGCCCTGGCATACCCATTCTTTTTTTCTCTCTCTATCTGCCTCTTTATCTCTCTCTCTCAAATAAATAAATAAATAAATAAATAATAAATACATAAAATATTTTTAAAAAATAAGACCTTTGGAGAAGCATATGTGCCACAAGACAATGTGTGGGTATGATTGTCACACAGGGTAGTTGAAAGGTTGTGAACATATGCTGTTTTAGAAAAACCTAGTTCTGCGATGAAGATGGCTTACCACAGATAGAAGGGGCTAAGAGATGAGAGCAAGAGGCAGGCAGAGCCAGGAATGCACAAAGTGAATGGAGGCTTATGGACACAAGCAGCCCTGCAGGGCTGGAGAGACGGCTTAGCGGTTAAGGCGTTTGCCTGCCAAAGCCTAAGGATCCTGATTCGATTCTCCAGGACCCAGGTAAGCCAGATGGCGCATCTGGAGTTCGTTTGCAGTTGCTGGAGGCCCTGGTGCACCCATTCTCTCCCTCTCCCCTCTCTTTCTTTGACTCTTTCTCTCTCTCAAATAAATAAATAAATAAATATATAAAAGATAATAGGGCAGGAGAGATGACTTAGTGGTTAAGTGTTTGCCTGTGAAGCCTAAGGACCCGGGTCCGAGGCTCGATTCCCCAGGACCCACGTAAGCCAAATGCACAAGGGGGTGCACGCGTCTGGAGTTCATTTGCAGTGGCTGGAGGCCCTGGCGTGCCCATTCTCTCTCTCTCTCTCTCTATCTGCCTCTTTCTCTGTCTGCCACTCTCAAATAAATAAATAAAAATAAAAAAATATTAAAAAAAAGATAATAGACCCTGCAATCCACATAGTAGGACAGGAAGTCAGAGAGTGGGGAAGAGGCAGGGGACAAAGGGTCCTTGCGTTGTGGCCACGTGGACTGCGCCTGGGCTGTCTCCAAAAGTACCCTGCTGGGGCTGGGGAGATGATTTGGTGGGTAAAGTACTTGGCCACACAGCATAAATACTTGAGTTTAGATCCCCTAGAGTCTATGTAAAAGCCAGATGAGACTCTGTGAGCATCTGTAATCCCAGCATGCATAGGGCAAAAAAGGGAGGCAGAGAAAGGAGAATCTCTCAGAAGCCCTGGCAAATGCCCACCAAGAGCCCCTGCCTCAAATGAGGTGGAAGGTGAGGCACGACATTGTGGCATATGTGCATACATATAAATAACACACACACACACACACACACACACACACCATACACACAACTATGAAAGACATCAAACTAATATGCCAGGGTCAGCTAAACAGCCTGGGCACCAGTGGCTAGCGCAACATGCCTTGGCTGACGGCCTGAATGACTTTGTGTGTCCTACAGCGTTCGTAGTGTGTGCCACAGTCTCCTGGAGAGCTCAATGGCAGATGTGACCAAGGTGGCTTAAGTCATGCTAAGCTAGATCTAGAGACGAATTCTAGTTCCCATAGCCCCCAGGAGTCCCTCCACGCCAAAGCCAGCCCACATGAAGTAGCTCACGGTACCTCCTGTATCCAACCAGGCAGGGGTGCCTCAGAACTGTTCCCCAGCCCACCGTGGCTAGGAGATCCACCTACAGACGTGTGGTCAGGCAGTCGTACCAGGAAAGTCACTGGGGAAGGTACCTGGCCACCACAAGCCCTTGCATAGGTAAAACCCACTGTCAGGGTTTTACCAGGTCACCAGGCTTGTGTGCCCTGAGCTAAAGGATTGACGTATGTGGTGGTTTGAATGTGACATGTCCTCCATGGCCTCATGTGTTTGTGATCAAGCCCGAGAGTCCATCCCCAGCCTGTGGAGCCTTTGGGAGGTGGAGCCTTGCTGCAGGAGGTGTGTCACTGGGGGCGGAGCTTGAGGTTCCTTAGTCCAGCAAGCTCCTTCATTCCGACTGCGTCCTTCCCCTGCTGTGGGCAGATGCTATGCTTTCCCTGCGCTGGTGAAGCTTCTCAAAACTACAAGCTGATGGGCTGCAGAGATGGTTTAGCAGTTAAGGCCTGGAAAGCCAAGAAGACCTAGGTTCAATTCCCCAGGACCCATGTAAGCCAGATGCACAAGGTGACACATGTGTCTGGAGTTCATCTGTAGTGGCTGGAACACCCTGGCATGCCCATTCTCTCTATATATATCTGCCTTTCTCTCTCCCAAATAACTAAATAAAAATAATTGAAAAAACAACAACTATAAGCTGAACTAAACCCTCTCCTCCTATACGCTGCTTCCGGTAGGGTGTTTTGTCCCAGCAATGAGAAGGTAACAGCTTCAAAATGCAACTTTAATTTTTTTTTTTTTTTCGAGGTAGAGTATCACTCTAGCTCAGACTGACCTGGAATTCACTATGCAGTCTCAGGGTGCCCTCGAACTAATGGTGATCATCTATCTCTCAAGTGCTAGGATTAACGGTGTGTGCCACCACACCTGGGCTAACTTTAATTTTTAATATTTTTATTTTTACTTATTTATTTGACACAGAGAGATATACAGAAATAGGCATGGACAGAAAGAGAGAGAGAGAGAATGGGTGTGCCAGGGCCTCCAGCCACTGCAAATGAACTCTAGACGCGTGCTCCCCCTTGTGCATCTGGCTTATGTGGGTCCTGGGGAGTCAAACCTGGGTCCTTTGGCTTTGCAGGCAAGCGCCTTAACCGCTAGGCCATCTCTCCAGCCCTACAACTTTAATTTGCTAGGAGACTATGCATAGACATTTGACATATTCATCTTCCTTTTCTCTGACCCAAATAATCGTGGCTCCTTCTGTTATTGCAAATACTTTTCATTGGCACAGCCGTGACCATCCTGGCTAATTTATCTTCATCCCTCATGTAACCATTGCAGCAATCCTTCAACTGCTCTCCACCCTCCGCCCCGCACACCCTAGAGACTCTTCTTGACAGCAGGGGCACGGAAGTCTTTTTACCATTGTTATTACAAAATAACCAGTGTTATTTAGCTAACAGTTTGGAAGCAGAAAGTCCAAGATGGAGTAACCCCATGGGTCTGGTCTGTAGGGAGGAACCTCTTGGCTATGTCACATCATGGAGAAAACACAGATGAGCAAGAGAGATAACATACTAAGATAGGAAGACAGAGGCTGAGGAAGGGCCAATCTTGCTTATTCATTCATTGATTTTATGAGAGAGAGAGAGAGAGAGAGAGAGAGAGAGAGAGTTGGCTCACTAGGGCCTCCAGACACTGTAATCAAATTCCAGATGCTTGTGCCGTCTTGTACGCATGTGTGACCTTGTGTGCTTGCATCACCTTGTGAGTCCAGCTTTCGTGGGACCCGGAGAGTTGAACATGAGTCCTTAGGGCTTGAAGGCAAGTGCCTTAACTGCTAAGCCATCACTCCAGCCTGCCAGTCTTGCTTTAATTTTTTTTTTAAATTTATTTGCAAGGGGAGGGAGAGAGAGAAGAGAAGACAGGAAAAGGGAAGAGAAGAGGCAGAATATGAATGGGCTCACCAGTGCCTCTTGCTACTGCAAACAAACTCTAGACACATGAGCCACTTTGTGCATTTGGCTTTACATTGAGTACTTGAGAATTGAACGCTGGTCAACTCAGGATAGCAGGCTTTGCAAACAAGCTCTTTTAACCACTAAGCCATCTCTCCAGTCCCAGTCTTGCTTGTTTGTTTGTTTATTTATTTATTTATTTATTTATTTATTTATTTGCAATGAGAGAGTCAGGGAGAAGAGGGAGAGAGAAAAAGAGAATGAATGGGTGTGTCAAGGCATCTAGCCACTGTAAATGAACTCCAGATGCATGCGCTACTTTGTGCATCTGTCTTTATGTGGGTACTGGGGAATCAAACCCAGGTCGTTAGGCCTTGCAGGCAAGCACCTTAACCACTGAGCCATCTCTCCAGCCCCAGATTTGCTTTTTTATAAGAACCTTCTGCTGAGGACTAACCAGACTCTCGCGCAGGCAACATCTCAAATGACCTAATCACTTTGATCAATCTCCACTTTTTTTTCTTTTTGCATAAAGATGGTTATGCCTTTAATAGTGTGCTACTTTTTAAACTTTTTATTGGAAGCTTCCATAATTATAGACAATAAACCATGATAATTCCCTCCCTGCCCCTTCTTCCCCCTCACAAATCCCCCCTCCATCATAACCCCTCCTCTCTCAATTCGTCTCTCTTTTATTTTGATGTCATCCTCTTTTCCTCCTATTATGAATATCTTGTGTAGGTAGTACCAGACACTTTGAGGTCATGGATATCCAGGCCATTTTGTGTCTGGAAGATTGCATTGTAAGTAGTCCTACCCTTCCTTTGGCTCTTATATTCTTTCTGCCACCTCTTCCACAATGGATCCTGAGCCCTCAAAGGTGTGATAGAGATGTTTCAGTGCTGAACACTCCACTGTCATTTCTTCTTAGCACTATGGTTACTTTTTTATATCCAACTTAATTTTAAAATATTTAATTAATTTTTTTAGAGAGAAAGAGGCAGATAGAGGGAGAGTGGGCATGCCAGGGCTTCTAGCCACTGCAAACAAACTCCAGATGCATGCACCAACCTTGTGCATCTGGATTACATGGGTCCTGGGGAATTCAATCTGGGTCCTTAGCCTTCACAAGCAAGTGCCTTAATTGCTAAGCCACCTCTCCAGCTCTGCAATTTGATTTTTTTTTTTTTTCTCGAGGCAAGGTCTCACTCTAGCTCAGGCTGACCTTGAATTCACTATGTAGTCTCAGAGTGGCCTCAAACTCTAGGTGAGGTGATCTTCCTGCCTCTGCCTCCCAAGTGCTGGAATTAAAGGTGTGCACCACCACGCCTGGCTTGCAATTTGATTTTTAAAAAACTTAATGAAGCTAGGTATGGTGGCACATGCCATTAATTCCAGCACTTGGAAGGCAGAGGTAGGAGGATTGCCATGAGTTCAAGGCCACCTTGAGACTACATAGTGAATTCCAGGTCAGCCTTGGCTAGAATGAGACCCTACCTTGAACCCCCCTCAAAAAAAAAACTACATAAAAAAAGAAAAGAAAACAGAATCAAAGTGGTCACCACCATCTGAAAAGAGAAGCTTCTCTAACCAAAAGTGCAAATAGCATTAATATATGAATATGAACATTAAGACAAGTGCTTACAGGGCAGTTTAGTGAGCATAATATATAAGTTTAGCCAGACAACAGCAATCATTACTCCCCTAAGGCTCGTGACCTCCCTGCCATAAGCTTTTAACTCGGTTTTCAGTACTAGGCATGTATTCCCTCCTGTGGAGTGGGCCTCCAGTCCAATTAAGAGAGTGGTTGGTTTCCCCCGTGACATGCCACTATTGCACCAGTTGGCACATTTGGCCTGGCTTGCAATGTCCATTGCTGTTTACCACAGTTGATGACTTCTCTCTCTTACATAGGTCTGCATACAGAGTAGACTTTTCTACCTTTCTGTCAGCTGTTCAAGAGGGAGGAGGTTTCCAGCTCAGCTCCAGCTTGATTTCTCAGTGTCATGCAGTCCAAGTATGTGGAGTCTTCAGCAATAGGGTCTTACCATCTATTCCTGGTGGGAAACCTAGAGCCTTGGCAATGGCTTGTAATGGACCTCCCTGGCCAACAACTCCCTAGAAGGTATCCCATCCCTGGCACTGAAACTTTTCAAGTAACAATCTATGGCTTCTGGATATACCATTATCCAGAGAAGTAGATTTCCACATGGCTTATTCATAACATCTTAAATTTTGATTAAACCTCCTCCTATACAGGCTCCACTTCTTAAATTTTTAGCACCACTCTGAGAAATAAGCTTCTAACACGTGAACCCTGGGGACACACTCAGACCATCACAAGGGGCAAGGGGCGATAAAAGCAGAGACAGGAAAAAGAAAGAGAACCTAAAACTCATGGACAACATCTGAAGACACAGAGCTGGCAGCACATTCACATACACCTACAAAGACTGGACATAGTTTCTAATTATTTAAGTCACTTAAAAGTATTTCTTAATCAAAAATATCTTATTTGAGCCGGAAGTGGTGGCGCACGCCTTTAATCCCAGCACTCAGGACGCAGAGGTAGGAGGATTACCATGAGTTCAAGGCCACCCTGAGACTACATAGTGAATTCCAGGTCAGCCTGAACTAGAGTGAAACCCTACCACAAAAAAAAAGTTAAAAAAATATTTTTAAGGGCTGGAGAGATGGCTTAGCAGTTAAGGCACTTGCCTGGGAAGTGTAAGGACCCAGGTTCAACTCCCCAGAGCCCTTGTAAGCCAGACAGACAAGGTGATGCAATGTGCACAAGGTGGCGCATGCGTCTGGAGTTTGGATGCAGTGGCTGGAGGCCCTGGTGTGCCCATTCTCTCTCTCACTCTCTCATAAAGAAGAGAAATACTTTTTTTTTTTTTTTTTTTTTGAGGTAGGGTCTCACTCTAGCTGAGGCTGACCTGGAATTCACTACATAGTCTCAGGGTGGCCTCAAACTCACAGCGATCCTCCTACCTCTGCCTCCCGGGTGCTGGGATTAAAGGCGTGCACTACCACGCCCCGCTCAAATAAAATACTTTTAATAATTTTACACACAGAACATTTTAAGTTTTGAAAAAGTCATGGAGTCTCGTGATCAACATCACAAATCAAGATACAGGTACAGTTTCATTATCTGTAATGGTTTCCTTTGTTCTATCCCAACCTTCCTTTCCATTTTAGCCCTGGGAAACTATTGATCTGTTTTCATCTCTATAATTTTGCCTTTTATAGAATGTCATATAAGCGGAATTGTACAGTGTGAATGAATACTTTTGAGTTTGGAATCTTTCACTTAGCATAATGCATCTGAGAATGAGCCAAGTTGTATTTATTTATATATGTTTATTTTTATTTATTTTTAAAATTTTATTTATTAATTTGAGAGAGCGAGAGAGGGAGAGAGGTAGACACACATACACAAAGCAAGACAGAGGGAGAGAGAGAGAGAGAGGGAGGGAGGGTGGGAGAGAAGGGGCGTGTCAGGGCCTCCAGCCACTGCGAACGGATTCAGATGTATGTGCCACCTTGTGCATCTGGCTTATGTGGGTCCTGGGGAATCGAGCCTTGAACGGGCGTCCTTAGGCGTCACAGGCAAGCGCTTAACCACTAAGCCATCTCTCCAGCCCTATTTATGTTTATTTTTATTTTTTGTTTTTTTTAAGGTAGGGTCTCTAGCCCAGGCTGACCTGCAATTCACCATGTAGTCTCACTATGTAGTCTCAGGGTGGCCTCAAACTCACAATGATCCTCCTACTTCTGCCTCCCAAGTGCTGAAATTAAAGGCATACACCATTATGCCTGTCTTTCAAGTGGTATTTAACGAAAGCTTTTCTCTTTCAGTGTCGAGTAGTATGCCCATTGCATGGATATACCACAGCTCATTTATCTATCCATCCCAGAAGAACCTGGGGGTCGTTTCTAGTGTGGGGCCATATTAGAGATAGCATGTAGTCTCAGGGTGGCCTTGAACTCACGGCGATCCTCCTACCTCCACCTCCCAAGTGCTGGGATTAAAGGCTGTGCGCCACCATATCTGGCCATATTGGAGATTTCAAAAGGTCTCTTTCGGCTGGGCATGGTGGCGCACACCTTTAATCTCAGCATTCAGGAGGCAGAGGAAGGAGGATTGCCATGGGTTTGAGGCCACCCTGAGACTACATAGGAAGCCTGGGCTAGAGGGAAACCCTACCTTGAAAAACAAAACAAAACAAAAAAAACCCAAAACAAAAACAAACAAAAACAACAAAAAACTCACCCCCCCCCCACAAAAAAATCTCTTTTAGACATTGATAGACTATGAGATCCAAACTCAATAATAATTCAGAAGGTTTAGACTTATTAACCAACTTCATCAAGTTGGTATATCCAGATTATTCACTCTTTGCGAGTACATACAGGACATTAACCAAAATAAAATATATTTTGGGCCATAAAAAATGTAAGAAAAAGTCTGGAGAGATGGCTCTGTGGTTAAGGCACTTGCCCATAAAGCCAAAGGACCCAGGTTCTATTCCTTCCCCAGTACCCATGTAAAGCCAGATGCACAAAGTGGCACATGCACCTGGAGTTTATTTGCAGTGGCTGGAGGCCCTGGTGTGCATGTTCTCTCTCTCTCTCTCTCTCTCTCTGTGTGTGTCTGTCACTTTCTGCTTGAAAATAAATAAATATTTTTTTCTTAAAAAAAGAATGTAAGAACAGGGGCTGGAGAAATAGCTCAGTGGTTAAAGGTTCTTGCTTGCAAAGCCTGCCTGACTACATTTGATTGCCCAGTACCCATGTAAAGCCAGATGCACAAAGAGGCACGTGTGTCTGGAGTTCCTCTGCAGTGGCAAGAGCCTCTGACGTGCCCATATTTACTGTCTCTTTCTTCCCCTTGTGCACAAATAAGTAATATATATATATATATATATATTTTTTTTTTTTAAAGAAGAATGTAAGAACAGGGGCTGGGAGATAGATGGCTCAGTGGTTAAGAGCACTTCCTGTGTAAACATGAGGGCCTGAAGAGGCCTGAGAGACCACTCCAGTTTGATCCCCAGAACCTACATAAATACCTGGACTTGGCTCTCCACATCTGTAAACCCTGTCCTGTAGGGGAGCAGAGACCCAAGAATTGCCAGAGCTTGTGGAAAAAAAAAAAAAAAAAGCCAAGCTCCAGAATCAGTAAGAGGCCGCCACTCAGACAAGAACTGTTGGAAGAGTGGTGGAACAGGACACCATGGCTCTGGCCACTGCAGGGCACACACACACACACACCATGCACACACACAAGCCAAAAGGAAGATGTGAGCAAGCCGGGTACAGTGATTTGTGCCTGTGATCTCAGCATTTAGGAGACGGAGACAGTTGAGATGGAAGTTCAAGGCCAGCCCAGGCTGCATAGAGAGCTCATGCCTGCAGTCCTAGCTACTCTGGAGGCTGAGGTGGGGGGTCGCTTGTGCTCAGGAGTTCTAGACTACCCTGAGCAATATAGCAAGAACTCCCATCTCAGGAAAAAAAGGTGCGTGGGGCTGGAGAGATGGCTTAGCACTTAAGGCACTTGCCTGCAAAGCCAGAGGACCTCGGTTTGATTCCCCAGGACCCATGTAAGCCAGATACACAAGTGGCACATGCATCTAGAGTTTGCCCATTCTCTCTCTCTCAGAAATAAATAAAAATAAAAATATTGTGAAAAAAGGTGTGCGCAGGAGGACTATGTATGTGAGGTTTTTGGTTCACTCCCCCTACCCCTCAAAAATTTATCATTGAGAACCTTTTCACAATGAAAATCCAGGCACAAATATTTATATTTCACCTTTTCTTTACATGTTACACTTACGAAATGTCTAAAAGTTACTTCAAATAAACAAACAAACAATAAGGGGCGTGGTGGGTGGAGGTACAAATAAAATTAACTGCGGATTGATAATTGTTGAAGATGGACCGTTGGATGTGCTATACCTCCCCTTTCACTCCAATAATAACTGCACACCTAACCCAGGACCTCACCCATGCCAGGCAAGCACTCTCCCACTGACCTACACCTCAAGCGCTAACCTCTGTTATGGTAAATGTTTGACACTTTGCATATTAAAATATATGTCCCCCCTCCCCCCGAGGTAGAGTTTCAGCCTAGCCCAGGCTGACCACGGATTCACTCTGCGCTCACCCCTGTAAGGCGACTTCACTTCCCCAGCGTCAGTTTACTCCTCTACCCAATGGGAAGCAGATCCCCACCCATGCTGGAGGATGATCGCCATGGTGCAGGGGACCTTCCCCCGAGGAGCCCAGGCTCTGCCCAGGAAAACCGCTTTCAGGGTCAAGTGACAGTGATACAAATTTTTGGCAGCTCTCTGGAGTCATCAGGTGGAGTCGTCACCTTTTGGGATGCTAGCTGTCTCCTCCTTTTTATTTTTTTTTTTTAGGTAGAGTCTCACTCTAGCTCAGGCTAATCTGGAATTCACTATGGAGTCTCAGGCTGGCCTCGAACTCATGGCGATCCTCCTACCTTTGCCTCCCGAGTGCTGGGATTAAAGGCATGCACCACCACGCCTGGTTTTCACTCTCTCTCTTTTTTTTTTTTTTTTTTTTTTTTTTTTTTTTTTAGGTAGGGTCTCACTCTAGCTCAGGCTGACCTGGAATTCACTATGGAGTCTCGGGGTGGCCTCGAACTCATGGCAATCCTCCTACCTCTGCCTCCCCAGTGCTGGGATTAAAGGAGTGCGCCACCACGCCTGGCCTGTCACGTCCTTTTTAAAATTATTATTATTGTTGTTATTTTGGTTTTTCAAGGTAGGGTCTCACTCTAGCCCATGCTGACCTGGAATTTACTATGTAGTCCAAGGCTGGCCTCAAACTCAAGGCGATCCTCCTACCTCTGCCTCCCGAGTGCAGGGACTAAAGGCGCGCGCCACCACGCCCGGTTCTATCACGTCCTTTATATACATATATATTAAAAAGAAAAAGAAAATTAAAAAGCCTGGCTCGCCCTCTCCGGGAGCCCACGCCCCGCGTCCAGCCCCACGGCCTCGCTCGCTGTCCCCGCGCCCTCGCCCGCCCGCCCGCCCGCGCGCTCCTCCCCGCGCTCCGGCGCCCGCCCGCACTCGGCTCTGGGCTCGCGCTCCCCGGCGCCGGCTGCGGAGGGAGCTGCTCTGCCCGCAGCTGGCGCAGCGCGGGGGCGGGCGCGGTGCGGGCGGGCGCCGGTGCGGGCGAGCGGGCGGGCGGGGGCCGCGGGCCGGGGAGCCGAGCATGAGCGGCCGCGGGCGTCCGCCGCGCGCTGCTCGGGGCCGGACTGCGGCGCGAGGGCGGCGCGGGAGCGACACGGGCGCGGACCGAGGTAGGCGGCAGCCTGCAAGCCCGCGTGCCCTCTCCGGCCTCCCCACGGGTCGGTGTGTGTGTGTGTGTGGTGTGTGTGATGGGAGGGGGGGGGGCGTGGACGTAGGCATGCACGGCCCCGGGGAGGGGGGTTCCCGCCGGGGCGCGGGCTGGGGAGGGTGACCCGGAGATCCGGCGTGCGGGAGTTGCCGGGACTCCGCCCCGGGGGGCTGACGATGCGGGGACCCTCTCCATCCCCGGGTCACCTCCCGCACCTCCGGCCTCTGCAGAGGGCATCGGGACGGTGCCCCCTTTGCGCGGGCCAGGCGTGGCGCGAGCGCACCCGGCCGTGCACGCGTGGGCATCCCCTGGCCGGTGCGCTGCTCTCCCCCCCCCCCGGGGCCTGGCGTGGGGGGAGGGGGCCTGGGGAATCCGAGCGGCTCGGGGCTGCGCAGTTGGAAGTTTCCATTTGCTCTTCTGCATTTTGGGGCCCCAAGAAGGTGGCATCTCACGCACTCGCCGTTAGAATCGGGGCGCGCAGCATTCGTGGCTAGAGAGCCAGGGGCGCCTTGTCTGCCCTGTGGGCCAGGGTCATTTGAAAGACTGTGCACTGGGTGCCTCGCTCTTACTGGGGAGAGAGGACTTGAGCAGAGATGCCTGCTGGTTCTGACGTGTGTGTGTGTGTGTGTGTGTGTGTGTGTGTGTGTCCGTCCGTCTGCATCTCCATCCGTGTCCGTCCTGCTATTTGGGGAGGGATCCACTGTCCGCTTTATCTCCAGCTGCCTCCGAGTGGTGCATCTGGCAGATACCTACTGGAGGTCACTGCTGGCCCCTTGGTAGCCTGCTGGGGCTGAGAGTAGAGGTGGATAGGCCCCATCTTAAGAGTTTCATTCTTCCTGCCACAGTCATTTTTCCCACGGTGGAACAAGCGAAGGGCCCGCATGGCTTTCTGCCCCAGGGTCAGGGTGTCCTGCAGGGGACCCTTACCCAGGCCATGGTCTACCCCTCTCCCAGCTCTCTTGGAGTCAGTCTTGCTCAGCGTGGCCTCTCTGGACCTAGGCCCTTGTCTGCATGCAGGTGCAGGGGTTCCCCGGAGCGAAGCAGCCCCTGTCCAGGCAGGGAGTGAGGAGACCCCCCCACCCATGTCTTGACTTGTGAGAGGTCCCCTCTGAGAGAGGTTTTTCCATCAACACAACGAACCAAGGCTTTGACGGCTCCTGGGGGCTTTTCCATGCTGATGTTCAGTGACACCACTTTGCTACCTCAGGATCCCAGCCCACGAAGGAGATCCGGAGTGGGAGGTCATGGGGAACCTCAGCCGTGGGGTCTGAGGACAGATGGGTGGGTTCTCTGCGCCTCCTGCTATGGATTGTAGTGGCCCAGAAGCCCTCTGGATGGTTGTCAGTTCTAGGTGTGTGTGTGTGTGTGTGTGTGTGTGTGTCCCAGCGCCCATAGGCTCTGCTTTGAGAAGCGTGACAAGACTCTATGATGAAGCGCGGAAGCTGTGTTCTCTTGCACGTGTCCCCTGAATTCGGGAGCCCAAGCAGGTGTCCTCAGGTGTGCTCGTGGCCAGGCCCTGAAGCCAGCCGGGAGTTTGTTTTTCTCTGAGAGGCACCCTCCTGTCAGCCTGATGGCTCCCTTCCACCTGGCAAACTGTGGAAATGGAACAGTTCACACAGAGCAGAGAGGGTTTTGGTGTAACTTAGCAACTGCAGGCAGAAGAGGAAGGAGAGGAGGAGGGAAGGGAGGAGGAGGTGGGAGAAGAGGAAGAGGAGGAGGAGGAGGAGGAGGAGGGGGAAAACGCCTGCTTTCATAGCATGTGTGCTGGCTCGTAGTAGATGGACCCACTAAGGGGGTGCCCAGCACCCGCACACACTCCCACTGCCCCCGCCCCCGGCCCCCGCAGTGCAGAGGTCAGCAGCGCCACCCCACCTGGTGAGGTGAGGAGCAAGCTGCTAGTTTATCCCTTGGTCCTGGGGGTGCGGGTAGGGTGGGCCGGTGGGGGAGGGGCGAGGGGAAGGGGAAATGGAGGCTGCGATATGCAGGTGCGTCCTGACTTCCCACCTGTAGAATGACAGTGAAGTGGGCACACCAAATAACTCAGGCTGGCTAGAATGCAGCCCCCCCCACCCCCGGACCGTGATAAATCACAGAAGCCACATTGCCCAATAGGGCAAGAGAAGGTATTGTATGGAAGCTGGAGGCTTTGAGCTCACCACTGCCTTGGGAAGGGGTCTGTGGGCTAAGATGTCTTATGTGGCTCAACAGCAGAGGAGGGACCCTGAGCTGCTGAAGGTGGAGGCTCAGGGGATCACTAGAATCTCTCCCAAACCTCTACCTTCCTCCCCCCCCCCCCCATTGAGATCCTTCCCTCCGTGCTGTCCTTCCTTCTTGTCCTCCTGAGGCCATCTGCTTGGGCTCTGGCCCGTTTTCTCTCAGACCTTCCAAATGAGGAGAAGAATTTGCCTTCTGTGACTCCTGCCCACTCCAGGCTACCTCCTGGGTTCTTTTACCTTCCTGTGCCCACCTCCCTTCTGCCAATGAAGCCTGCTCTTAGTAAGGATGTGATGTGCTGAGAGAGAGAGAGAGGGGGGGAGGGAAGAAACGAGGGGGCAGGGGCTCTGAGTGGCATGTTGGGGGTGATGGTCATGGGCGCAGGGCCTCTCAGATCACCTGCAAGGCCCCTGACCCTTGGGGGTCTGGGAAGGACATGTGGCTCTCCTTTTTGGGCCCAAGACCAGGGCAGAGAGGGCCTCACAGTGATGCTTGCTAGGTGAGGGAGTTTGGGGTATAAATGGCTATCCCTACTTGCAAAGGGATGCTGCATATGGGGACAGTCAGATGACCACATGTCTCTGGACATCTCTGCAAGTGAACCTTAAGCCACATGGGCACCTTTGAGCATGACTTAGAAGTGAGCAACCCCCCCACCCCCACCCCGCCTCCTCCCCTGTAATCCTGCCCTGGGCAGTCTGCATTTATTTGACGTGGAAGTTCCTTAGGAAGCTTGATTGAGGCCAGGGTGTGGACGTAAGCAGGAGCTTACCTGATCTGTGGGTACACTCCCCACCATGAGCACCACCCTGGACTGGGGCCCCGGCTTAGGCCGCTCCTGCCCCACACGGTTGGCAGCTGCTTGTCCCTCAAGAGCTGGCTGTGGCTTCTCTGTGAATTCAAGGAGCAGAAGCTATTCCAGGAGAGAATGCCCAAGGATGGGCCTCTGGTAGAGTAGCCTGGTGCTGGAGCTAGGGCTGACATCACACACCACACACACACACACACACACACACACGCACAGTGGGTGCACTGGGTACATGGGTATTTCTTTCTACTCGGCCAGCTCTTGGGCCGTCCGCTTGCAAGCGAGGTTTCGATGCCCCGGTTGACAAGTAGCGCACCTCAGAGGTGAAGGGATCTGCTCAGAGTTTCTCCCCATCTTAAAAATAAGCTCCCCAGCTCCCGCCCACCCTCCTCCCCTGCGAAGGCTGACTTCGAAGACGTGGTCTCTGCTCGCTTATGCCACATTGTCGCTTCCCACTCACTCCCAGCCCACTCCCATCTGGTGCGCGTAACCCCCCCCCCCCCCCGTGTCCAGCCCGAGACACTGCAGATGCTGTGGACCTCAGTGTCCCTGCTCCCAGGTGTGGTGTACCCCCTAGCCTGGCCTACTGCTCCCTGGTCCTCTTCCTTGTCCTCTGACCTCCCTGTAGGTCATGGCTGCTCTTCCTGTCTCGGGACACTGAGTACCCCCATTTCTCAGGACCTGGGCGCACATCCTCTCTCAAACCGCAGCCTTCATTCTCTGTTCTGAATTGTTTCTACATCCGGTCGGTCCCAGCCTGAACTTGGGGTTGTTTTTAGCATATGCGCCATATCTGCTGGTGACCACGGTGGATCATCATGCCCCTGAACCTCAACCTGTCTCAAAACCCCCCATCTGAACAGCTGAAGTCTTCTCGGTGCCCTGCTCCAGGTCACCCTTGCATTGAGTAGCCCAGCCCAGCCCACGCAGATTTTCACCCCATCTCTTCAGTGCACCCTCTGTCCTTCATTCTGGATGATTGCAACGGCCGCCTGCCCAGAGAGTCTAATCCCTTCTCCTGCACAGACTTGGCTTCTGCTGGGCCCCCGTAGGAATTCTTTGGGTGTCTTTGGGTACAGGCACGATGTGTACAATGGTGTCCCCGGCCTCTGCAGTGCATGGTCCCAATTGTCTTGTCAGTGATTACTTGGGGCTTACTGGACCCCATCTGTGAGGCAGTGGTCATGGAGGTAGAACGTGGGCCGAAGCCTCTGAGCTGCTGGTCACGGTGGGGCGGAGGGAAAGACGTGTGCCTGGGTGCGTGCATACGAAGTGTTGCCTGGCGTGAGACTTGTGTCTGTCCCACCTTCAGGGAGAAAATGGGGAGCAGACTGGAGCGCTCTTGGACAGGTAACCGGGTGCTGGGGATCTGTCCAGGAAGGGAGTAGTGGGTGCAGGGCTAGGAGGACAGTGCCCTGTGTGTTGTCATCACCACCTCTGTTTCTTCAAGTGTCACCCTCAGACTGTACTTAAGAGAGAGTTCTCCCTGGATGCAGTTGCCATGACAACACTGTTAACAAAGAGTATCGTCTGTGGAGGAGGCTGGCTCAGCCCAGAAGCTGAGGGTATTTGGAGAGGGTGTGTTTTCTGATGGGTGTATCGGCAGAGTGTGTCCTCCCCCCTTCCCCACAACATGACCACCCAAATTTTGAGGCCCCTCCTCAACCTTTTCTGCTTCCCATGTGCCTGGTACCCAGGTCCACGCGGTGTGAATGCTGAGTGATCCCCGCTGCAGCTGGGGCAGCAGAGCGAGGCTCCAGGAAGGCCTCCTCCCTGTGTGTGTGGTTGTACCCAACCAAGGTGTGGAAGGAGAAGCTGACCCCGAGCCCCAGATGCTTTCTGGGACGTGTCCTGCACTTTGTTGCTCTTAGAACCCAGGCTCGGAGAGCAGCTCTCCGTCCGGGACCTCCCTGAAGAAAGACTGTGTGTCCCAGCTTCTCAGGGCTGTGAGCTCTGAATAAGCCTTCGTGGTTTATCCACAGAGCCTGGTCTGGATTAAATGAGCTACTGTGGCACAGCCTTGAGTCGGTCACAGGGTGCTTATCCCTGAGCTCAGGAGAGGAGTTCTTGGCAGAGGGATCGGGTTCTGTCCTCAGAGCTGGGAGGGAGGGCTGCCAGAGGCTGCTGGGCAGGTGGGTCAGCCGCGAGGTTAGGGTTGGGCCGGGTTGAAGGCTTATATAAGCAGGAGCTTGGAGAGCTGCTGGGGTGCCTAAGTGCAAAACAGGCAGGAGCTACACCAGTTATTCGTTTCATTCCTGCAGGTAGTAGTGGCTATCCCCCTGCCTGAGTGAGTGAAGAGTGGGGTCCCCGGAAGATGAGCTCAGGAGCAAGTGAGCATCCGGGCTGGCCTAGGAGAATCTAGGTGTTGCTCACACTGACCAGAAAAGTCAGGATCCTTTCTACTGGCTCTGCTGTGGGGAAAGGGCCTTCCATTAAAAAAAAAAAATATATATATATATTTATATATATATATAATATAATATAATAATAAATAAATAAATATATTTAAGTGAGAGAAAGACGGGGAGAGAGAGAGAGAGAGAGAGAGAGAGAGAGAGAGAGAATGAATAGGCACACCAGGGCCTCCAGCCACTGCAAAGGAACTCCAGATGCATGCGCCCCCTTGTGCATCTGGCTTATGTGGGTCCTGGAGAGTCGAACTGGGATCCTTTGGCTTTGCAGGCAAACGCCTTAACCACTAAGCCACCTCTCCAGTCCACCTTCCATGGTTTTTGCTTCTCCTTTCTGTGGCTGAGTGTCTCAGGGAACAGGTCGACCCAACCACGGTGGAGCCTTTGGGCCTGCTGTAAGGCGGCGGAGCCTAATCACCCGCGTTGCTGGGCGCACGGATGAGGACCCTCAAAGGTTTTGTGGGAGATATCGGCAGTCGTTGACACTGTTCTCCACTGAACTACCAGGGCTGAGAGTGGGCAGGGCAGTGTGGGGACTTCTACATGGGCAGGGCTTTTACAGGAGGGATATTCACAACCATGTGAGTCATCACCGGGGCCAGGCCCCTAGAGAGAGGGTGTCTGAGAGTGCAAAACCATGTGGTCAGCAGGAGGCACACACAAAAACTGCCTGCAAACTGCCTGTGAAAACACCTCACTGGATAACAAAGGCTGTTCTGCAGACCATGTCTTCTGACTCCAATACAGCTAACGAAAGAAATGAATAACAAAACAGACCGTTCTTCAAAAGTCATACGTTTGACAGGGCGTGGTGGCGCACACTTTTCATCCCGGTATTCGGGAGGCAGAGGTAGGAGGATCGCCTTGAGTTCGAGGCCACCCTGAGACTACAGAGTGAACTCCAGGTCAGCCTGGGCTAGAGTGAGACCCCACATAGGAAAAACAAACAAGCAAGCAAACAAGCAAAGGTCGTGCGTTTGGAAAATTCTAAAGGCAAAGATGGGTAAATAACGGGTCCAAGAATAATAAGAATGGGAGCTGTGGAAAGCTTCACGTGGGACGGGAGCAGAGAGGAGAAAACACTGCAGGGAATGGGCAGCCAGAGCCCTGGGTCTAGCCTGCCTGGGCTCAGGCTTTCGTGTGCTGGCCTGGGCAGGGGGCTGTATATGTATATATGGGTACACATTTGTACATGGGCTCCTGCTGGGCGTTTCAGAGCCTCATTCAATATACCTTTTTTTTTTTTTACAAGGTAAGGTCTTGCTCTAGCCTAGACTGACCTGGAATTCACTGTGTTTCTTTGGTGGGGAGATCACATAATGTTCTTCTGCTTCCTTGTGGTCCCCAAGTCAGGCCTTGCCTCTGAGCTGGCTCTTGCTCCCGTTCCTGCTTATGCAGGTGGCTTCCTCTGCCTGAGGAGTTTTCCTGACTCTGGTACCAGCTTGGATGGGCTCCCCTCGCAGTCTGTGGAGGCCCCTCCTTTCAGCTGAGGGGTGTGAGAAACTGGAATGGTTGTGCCTGCCTTCTTGTGTGTGTGCATGTTTATTTTATTTTTTTGAGGCAAGCCCAACAGACTGGCCTTTCTTTTTATGCAAAAGAGAGGCTGGAGGAGGGGGGGAACAAAACAGAGAGAGAGAGAGAGAGAGAGAGAGAGAGAGAGAGAGCGCCAATTGGCGCACCAGGGCCTTCCTTCAGCCACTATAATAGAACTCCAGACATGTGCACCACCTTGTACACATGTGTGACCTTGTGTACTTGCACCGCCTTTTACATCTGCCTTATGTGGGATCTGAAGGGTCAAACATGAGTCCTTAGGCTTCACAGCCAAACATTTTAACGTCTAAGCCATCTCTCCAGCCCTGTACGTTTATTTATTTATCTTATTTTTATCAATGTGTGATATTTATTTAATTTTTTACCTTAAAAAATTTACTTATTTGTGAAAGAGAGAAAGAGGGAGAGAGAGAGAGAGAAAGAATGGGTGTGCCAGGGCCTTTAACCACTGCAAACAAATTCCAGATGCGTGTGCCACCTTGTGCAATCTGGCTTTACGTGGGTCCTGGGAAATTGAAATATGGGTCCTTAGGCTTTGCAGGCAAGCGCCTTAACCGCTGAGCTATCTCTCCAGCCCCTGCTATTTATTTTTATTACCATATACTATTTATACATGGTAATGGGCTTCATTATGAAACTTCCGTAACGTGTATTTTGTCCATCTCCACCTTTTTTGTCCTCTCTTATCCTGCCTCCCTCCTTTGATCCCTTTCCTCTTTCCACCCCTTGGTGCTTCCTTGTCTTGTATTTTCTTTTCTTTTCAGTGACCCATTGTAGCAGTGACCTTCTCCTTGCTGGGACAAAACACCCAGGCACAAGCAGCTGGAGCATCTGGAAGGGAGGGGGTTTACTCAGCTTCCAGTTTTTAAAATTGTTATATTTATATTTATTTTATTATTTATTTATTTATTTTGATTTTTCGAGGTAGGGTCTCACTCTGACCCAGGCTGACCTGGAATTCTCTATGTAGTCTCAGGGTGGCCTCGAATTCACGGCGATCCTGCTACCTCTGCCTCCCGAGTGCTAGGATTAAAGGCATGTGCTACCATGCCCGGCTTTTATTTATTTATTTTTATTTATTTATAAGACAGAGAGACAGAGAGAGGAAGAAGGAGACAGAGAGAGAGAGAAAGAGAGAGAGAGAGCGAGAGAGAGAATGGGCCCCCCAGGGCCTGTAGCTACTGCAAATGAACTCCAGATGCATGTGCCACCTTGTGCATCTGGCTTACGTGGGTGCTGGGGAATCGAACCTGAGTCCTTAGGCTTCACAGGGAAGCACTTTAACTGCTACGCCACCTTTCCAGTTCCCAGCTTCCAGTTTTGAAGGGAAGCTTCCTCCAGGCAGGGAAAGCAGGAAGCTGGTTCACATCATCACCTATCAACAGGGAAGTAGCAAATAGAGTGAGCTGAGCTATGAACACCCAGAAGGGCCAGACTAATAATAAACTTTCTTAAATTTTTTTTTTTCGAGGTAGGGTCTTACTCTAGCTCAGGTGACCTGGAATTCACTATGTAGTCTTAGGGTGGCCTTGAACTCACAGCGATCCTCCTACCTCTGCCTCTTGAGTGCTGGGATTAAAGGAGTGCACCACCAGGCCCAGCCAGACTAATAAACCTTAAGATCTGCCCCCCAGTGGCACACCTCCCCCACCTCCCAAAGCCCTCCATGACCTGCTCTCTCCTGTTGGTTGGGGTGCTAAACTTGGTGGTTGGCATTAGACACGAGCTACAGGAGCCATGAGAGGGCAGAGTTGCTCAGAAACTCCAGGGCTGCTTCAGCTCAGCAAATCCTTTCACCACTCTGAGAGCCCCAGTTTGCTCCTTTGAGAAGGAGAGACGAGGGGAGCTGTCTTCCCTGGATTGCAGGTTAACTGTGACAGTTCACCTAGAACAGGACAACCGTGGTAAACGTGAGAGGGTAGTAGGGTGACAGTGGTGGTGAGGGTGGTGGAGGTGATGGTGGGCGTGGTGGTGGAGGTGATGGTGGGCGTGGTGGTGGAGGTGATGGTGGGCGTGGTGGTGGAGGTGATGGCGGGCGTGGTGGTGGAGGTGATGACAGGGAAACACGCTTGGATTGTGAGCAACACTGAGCTGTGAAGTCTTTTCCAGTTGGAGATGTGCTGTGCTGGAGAGTGGCCAGGCCTGTTTGTTGTGTCTTTCTTTGTGGGTGGGTACACGGTAGATTAGCTCTATTTCCACATGCCTGGCTCTCCCTCTCTCTCCTGGACATTTGTCCACACGTGCCTATGACAGCTACCTGTTTGTGGCGTGGGGTCCTGTGCCTCCCTCCCCTCCACAGGCTAGTGAAAGCCAAACAGCATCCCCGGAAAATGCAGTGGGGAGCAGGCTGGCAAGCTGCCCCTCCCAGCATGTGAGATAGAATGGAGGGCACAGGATTGGGGAGATTAGTCACTGACTGGAGAATTAACTACTTGAATTCCGGTTTCAGTCTTGCCACCAACATTTTATAAGGCCTTGGGCAAGTGGCTTTGCACTTGTTTTTAATAGTTTTTATTTTGAGAGAGAGAGAGAGAGAGAGAGAGAGAGAATAGACGCACCAGGGCCTTCAGCCCCTGCAAACGAACTCTAAGACATGCATCCCTTTGTGCGCATGAGCAATGTTGCGTGATTGCATCACTGTGTGTCTGGCTATGTGGGACCTGGAGATTCGAACATGAATTCTTAGGCTTTGAAGGACAAGCGCCTTAGCCGTTAAAGCTATCTCTCCACTCCTATTTTGCACTTTTGAACTTGTTCTTTTGTGTGTGAAATGGGATTAGTCCTTCTTGGGACTGTTGGGGGCATGAAATAACATCCAAGGGGGGGGGGCGAACACCCAGGGGTGAGACCTGCCTGGTATGTCTCAGTGCTCAGTGAGGTCACAGGAGAAGCTGCCTGTCGGTGGGGTCTCAGCAGCATTGAGTTCCAGGGCGTGGATTAGACAGGAGTTGTCATGGGGTCCAGGGTTTAGGGCTAGTCTCAGGTGCAGTATTCTTGGGTTTAACTGACTTTTGAAGGCCCAGAGCCTCTGTTATTCTGCAGTGGGGCAGTGGAGCTGGGCTGGGTTGGGCTAGAACCCCTTCCTCAACTGAGTGATCATCAATGGGGTGGAGAGTCAGAGGGTTGGTGGAGAAACCTTGGATCTTCCCGTGCCCTGTTCCAGAGGACTCGGTCTTCGGGGAGGATGTGATAGAGCTGGCTTGGCCAGAGTTTCTTGCCTCTTGGTCTTTCTGCTGCCATGGAAACAGACCTCCTTCTCTTTGCCGACCCCCAGCAGCTGCTGAAGAGGCAGTTTAGGAGGCACAGGGAGCAGAGGGAGGGGAGTCACAGACCAAGTGAGTAGTAAAGCCACCACAGTGCTCCAGACCCCCCCCCCCCGGCCCTCCCCAGTGCACAGATCCTAAAGTTGGGTTTATTTAACGGCATTCGGATAGTCACAAAATGTTGTGGAAGTAGGCGTGCCCAGTCCTCAGGCCTGTCCCTGAAGCCCTTGCCTCTCGTTTTGGAAGTGTGACTCGACATTTCTGCACATGGAGGCTGTGTGCACCTTGGAACGACTGTATGACGATGGCCTTGCTTTTCATAGAGTGACAAGGTAGAAAATTCTCAGATTGCTAGGTCCTGGCCAACTGTGCGCTATAGCAGTGTCTGATAAACCTGGTGCAGTTTCTATACTAATTATAATGGCAATCTGATTAATGAGAAATACCTAATTATTGAGTTAGCATTAGGGACTGGGGATTTTAGCTCTGTGGTAGAACATTTGCTTAGCACATAAAAGGTCTAGGGTTCAATTCCCAGCACTGACCAAAAAAAAAAAAAAAAAGAAAAGAAAAAGAAAATTACTTGTGGTTTTTGTGTTCATATTGTGAATATGGTATTTTGGTTGGACTGTTGATCATTTTCTTCACTTTAAAAAAATTACCTTATTTATTTCAGAGAGAAAGAGAGAGAGAGGCAGACAGAGAGAGACTGAGAATGGGTATGCCAGGGTCTTCAGCCATTACAAATGAACTCCAGATGCATGTGCACCTTGTGCATCTGTCTTAAATGGGTCCTGAGGAATCAAACCTGGGTCCTTTGGCTTTGCAGACAAGCACCTTATCTGCTAAGCCATCTCTCCAGCCCTTTTTTCACTTTTTTTTTTTTTGAGGTCGGGTCTCACTCTAGCCCAGGCTGACCTGGAATTCACTATGGAGTCTCAGGGTGGCTTCTAACTCATGGCGATCCTCCTACCTCTGCCTCCCGGGTGCTGGGATTAAAGGCGTGCGCCACCACGCCTGGCTTCACTTTTTTTTTTTTTTAAAGACAGGATTTACTTTTTAGCCGCCTAGGCTGCCTGGGTGTGAAATTCCCTTGCTCAGTCTTCTGAGGGCTGGGATTACAGGGTTGCACACATCCTTCCCTGATATCACACTCCAGCTTCCTTAGGGTCATTTTTCATTGACTTATGTAAGTTCTTTCTGCATTAGGGAGGACATTTTTGAGGGTGAATTGCAAATATTTTCCTCAATTTACTGTTTTTGTTTTATGTGTTAAGACTCATGTCATGCAGAATTTTAAAATTTAGGTAGCTAGAGCCATTATTATTAAATTAAAAAAAAAACTTTATTTGTTAGAGAGAGAGAGAGAAAGAGAGGGAAGGAGAGAGAAAAGAGAAAGAGGCAGATAGATAGACAGACAGACAGACAGACAGATAGGGAGAAAATGGGTATGCCAGGGCCTTCAGCTGCTGCAAATGAACTCCAGATGCTTGTGCCACCAAGTGTATCTGGCTTACATGGGTCCTGGGGAATTGGACCTGGGTCCCTTGGCTTTGCAGGCAAACGCCTTAACAACTAAGCCATCTTTCCAGCCCTAAATTTTTTTTAAAATTCATTTATTTGAAAGAGAGAGAGAGAGAGAAAGAGAGAGAGAATTGTCATGCCAGGGCCTCCAGCTACTTCATACAAACTCCAGACACATGTGCCACCCTGTGCATCTCACTTACATGGGTACTGGGGAATCAAACCTGGGTTATTTGGTTTGTAGGTAAGGGCCTTAATCGCTAAACCATCCCTCTAGCCCAAGAGCCATTATTTTTAAAAATAGTTTTCTTCTAAGTGTGATCCTTGTGAAATTAGTTTCTGCAGGTCATAAATGGTTGCCTAACAGTGATTTCACAGGGCTAAAATTAACAGAAACATCTTCTCTGCAATTCTGGAGAAATCTCATGTGCTTTTCTTACAGGCTTTCATTTTTTAAAAAAATTTATTTTTATTTATTTGAGAGAAAGACAGAGAGAGAGAACATGCCAAGGCATCTAGCCACTGCAAATGAACTCCAGATGGAGGTGTCACTTGTGCATCTGGCTTACATGGGACCTTGAGAATCGGACCTGGCTCCTTACGCTTCACAGACAAGTGCCTTAATGGGTAAGCCATCCCTCCAGCCTGGGCTTTCATTTAAAAAATTTTTTATTGACAACTTCCATAATTGTAAACAATACCCCATGGTAATTCCCTCCCTCCCCCTACTTTCCCCTTTGAAACTCCACTTGCCATCATATCCCCTCCTCCTCTCAATCAGTCTCTCTTTTATTTTGATGTCATGATCTTTTCCTTCTATTATGATGGTCTTGTGTAGGTAGTGTCAGGCACTGTGAGGTCATGGATATCCAGGCCATTTTGTGTCTGGAAGAGCACATTGTAAGGAGTCCTACCCTTCCTTTGGCTCTTACATTCTTTCCGCCATCTCTTCCGCAATGGATCCTGAGCTTTGGAAGGTGTGATAGAGATATTTCAGTGCTGAGCACTCCTCTGTCATTTCTTCTCAGTACTATAGTGCCTTCTGAGTCATCCTAAGGTCACTGCCATCTGAAAAGAGAAGGTTCTCTAGCCAAAAGTGAGAGTAGCATTAATATATGGGTATGAATATTAAGAGAAGTGCTTACTGGGCAGTTTGATGAGCATAGTATATATATTTAGCCACATACCAACAGACATTACACTCCTAGGGCTCATGACTACCCCTGTTGCAGGTTTTCAGTATCAGGATATATTCCCTCCCATGGAGCAGGCCTCCAGTCAAATTAGAGGATGGTTGGTTTCCATTTTCCCCATAACAGACATGCCACTATTGCACCCGTTGGCTCATTTGACCTGGCCGGCCAAATAAAAGGCTTGCAGTGTCCACTGTTGAGTATCTTCACTGGTGATTTCTCTCTCTCCCATTGAACTGTGTGCAGTGTGGCTTTTTCCAACTTTCTGTCATCTGGTCTACATGAAGGAGGTTTTCAGCTCAGCTCCAGCAGGATTTCTCTTGGGCTAACCTTGCAGCCCAAGTATGTGGAGTCTTCAGCAATAGGGTATTACCATCGATTCCTGGTGGGAAACCAAGGGCCTCAGCAATGGCTTCTAATGTTTTGGGGGCATCAGGGACCTCCCTGGCCAACCACTCACTGGAAGTTATCCCATCCCTGGCACTGAAAATTTTCTAGTAATAATCTATGGCTCCTGAGTGTTCCATTGTACAACAAAGTAGGTTTCCATATTACTTATATATCCTCTTAGATTTTGATTAGCCCTCCCTCCATCTTTTCTTTACTCAGTCTCTTCCCCTGACCTCACTTAGGCCTTTTTGCCCTCATTAATCTGTTCTTCTACTTACATATATACAGTACCATCCTATTAAGTCCCCCTTCCCCCCTTTCTCTTCCCTTTATATCTCCTTTCTAGCTTACTGGCCTTTGCTACTGAGTTTTCTTCCTACTCACATAGAAGTCCAGTCATTTGTAGCTGGGATCCACATATGAGACAGAACATGTGACATTTGGCTTTCTGGGCCTGGGTTACCTCACTAAGTATAATCCTTTCCAGATCCATCCATTTTCCTGCAAATTTCATAAGTTCATTGGTAACACTGAGTAGAACTCCAGTGTGTAAATGTGTCACATCTTCATTATCCATTCATCAGTTGAGGGACATCTAGGCTGGTTCCATTTCCTAGCTATTGTGAATAGAGTGGCAATAAGCATGGTTGAGCAAGTATCTCTAAGGTAGTGAGACGAGTCCTTAGGATATATGCCTAGGAGTGTTATAGCTGGGTCATATGGTAGATCTATTTTTAGCTGTCTCAGGAACCTCCACACTAATTTCCACAATAGCTGGACCAGATTTTATTCCCACCAACATTGTAGAAGGGTTCCTCTTTTTCCGCATCCTTGCTAGCATTTATGGTTATTTGTTTGCATGATGGTAGTCAATCTGACAGGAGTGAGATGGAATCTCAACGTAGTTTTAATCAGCATTTCCCTGATGACTAGGGATGTAGAACATTTTTTTAGATGCCATCTGTATTTCTTCTTTTGAGAACTCTCTATTTAGTCTCATAGCCCTTTTTTTTTTAATTGGGTTGTTTGGTTTCTTATTATTTAATTTTTTGAGTTCTTGGTATATCCTAGATATTAATCCTCTATCAGATGTGTATCTGGGAAAGATTTCCTCCCATTCTGTAGGTTGCCTCTTTGCTCTATTCACAGTGTCCTTTGCTGTACAAAAGCTTTGTACTTTCATGAGGTCCCAGTGGTTAATCTGTGGTTTTATTGCCTGAGCAACTGAAGTTATAGTCAGAAAGTCCTTGCCAATATCAATATGTTAGAGGGTTTCCCCTACTTTTTCCTCTAGCAGTTTCAGAGTTTCAGGTCTCATATTAAGGGACTTTGATTCATTAGGACTTAATTCATGTGCATGAAGAGATAAGGATCTATTTTCATCCTTCTACAGATACATATCCAATTTTCCCAGAACCATTTGCTGAAGAGGCTGTCTTTTCTCCAATGAGTATTTTTGGCATTTTTGTTGAAGATCAGGTAGCTATAACTACCTGGAAAAGTCCCCTTATTTTTTTTTTAAATCAATCCTAATGATGTCCAAACATCCCAATAGTCCAAGGTCCTTTAACTGAACCATCATACCAAAAAAAAAAATACTTCCCCCAGCCCAAAATGGCACAGAATTCACACTGCAAAACATGGCATTGGGCATAGCAAAGAAATATTCAACCAACCCAAGATCTAAAACAAGGAAAGCATCAAACTCTGAAGTTCCAAGTCCAAGAACTCTAGTCAGTGACAAGTCTTCAAGCCCGATAATTCTCTCTCTCTCTTTTTTATTTTTATTTTTTGTTTTGTTTTTTTGAGGTAGGGTCTCACTCTACCCCAGGCTAACCTGGAATTCACTATGAAGTCTCAGGGTGGCCTCAAACTCACGGCAATCCTCCTACCTCTGCCTCCAGAGTGCTGGGATTAAAGGCATCTGCCACCATGCCCGGCAAGCCCGATAATTCTAACCAGTAACAAGTCTCTGGAGTTCCAATTCCACCCCTCCAGCTAGGCTACTCGAAGTCCTGGAAAACTTCACTGGGGCCGGCACCTTTCCTTAGCAGCCATCTCGTGGTCCTGGCATCTCCACTGGGTCTCTACTGCAACCCATGGTCCACCCTCATGGCCCCATCGGGTCTCCATGCAGGCATTGAGCAAACCTGCTTCTACTGCCCATTGACATTTCCAAAACACAAGACCATGTTGCAAATTCAATGACCCTCTCTTTCCTGCATTTCTTATACTCCATAATATCAGGTGGGGTGTCAAGTTGTTAATCCAGGGGGGGGAATAAAGCAGACTTTGAAGAACAGGACACTCCTCCAGCATTCTGGCCCCTCCAAAAGACTGCATTCTTTCCGTTGTCCCAGTGCAGGTCAGCTGGCCTAGTCTCAATGGTTGTAATCTCTCAATTGCATCTGAACAGCAGCAGTTTCAGCCTAAAGATTTCTTTTTCTTTCTTTCTTTCTTTTTTTTTTTTTGTTGTTGTTTTGTTTTTCAAGGTAGGGTTTCACTGTAGCCCATGCTGACCTGGAATTCACTATGTAGTCTCAGGATGTCCTCAAACTCACAGCAATCTTCCTACCTCTGCCTCCTGAGTGCTGGGATTAAAATTGTGCACCACCACGCCTAGTTCTAAAGATTTCTTTCTGTGCCATATCCCTCTGCTCATACCAGTCCATTTCTACACAATGCAACCCTGCATAAATTCTCAGGACACAGACATAACAACAAGCCTCTCACACAAATTGCTTCTATCCCAGCCCAGGCAAAGTTCTTTCTCACTCTCATAAGCCAAACCTCATAGTCCATAGTTCTTATTGTATTCAGGTCTTTCAATTCTGACCAGAATAGTCCATAAAGCTGTACTTACAGCACTGCAAGGCATCTCTTAGGTCAGGGTTTCAAATCCTTCCACATTCCTCTTGAAAATCATCTCCTAAAGGCCAAAGCCACACAGTCAGGTGTCTAGCAGCAACCTGACTCCTCTGGTTCCAACTGTACTGTGTGCCTGGTACTAACATTACTGTTGCAGTCAGGTTTGTATTGTTGGCAGGAATCACCCAACCAAGAGCAGCTTTTGGGAGAGAAGGGTTTATTTTGGCTTACAGGCTCGAGGGGAAGCTCCATCTTGGCAGGGGGAGACGATGGCATGAGCAGAGACTGGACATAACTTCCTGGCCAACATTAGGTGGACAACAGGAACAGGAAAGTATGCCAAACACTGGCAAGGGGAAACTGACTACAATACCCATAAGCCCGCCCCCAACAATACATTGCCTCTAGAAGGCGTTAATTTCCAAATTGCCATCAGCTGGGGACCTAGCACTCAAACATGTCAGGGAGGACACATGAATCAAACCACCAAACCCTCTCAATCAGTCTCTCTTTTATTTTGATGTCATCATCTTTTCCTCCTATTATGAGGGTACTGTGTAGGTAGTGTCAGGCACTGTGAGGTTATGGATATCCAGGCCATTTTTTTTCTAGAAGGTTGTATTTTAAGGAGTCCTATCCTTCCTTTGGCTCTTACATCCTTTCTGCCACCTCTTCCAGCAATGGATCCTGAGCCTTGGAAGGTGTGATAGAGATATTTCAGTGCTGAGCACTCCTCTGTCACTTCTTCTCAGCACTATGGTGCCTTTTGAGTCATCCCAAGGTCACTGCCATCTGAAATGAGAAGCTTCTCTAAAAGTGAGAGTAGTGTTAATATATGGGTGTGAACATTAAGAGAGCATTTTTAAAACTTTATATTTATTTCTTTATTTGAGAGAGAGAGAGAGAGAGAGAGAGAGAGAGCGAGCTAGACAGACAGAAGCGGAGAGAAGAGAAAGAAAGAGAATGGGCGTGCCAGGGCCTCCAGCCACTGAAAATGAACTCCAGACACATGCGCCACCTTGTACATCTGGCTTACATGGGTCCTGGGGAATTGGACCTGGGTCCTTTGACTTTGCAGGCAAGTGCCTTAACCACTAAGCCATCCCTCCAGCCCTGTTTGCTGCTTTTTGAGACACTTCCATATTGATTCCCATAGTGACTACACCAGTTTTCATGCCCACCAACTGTGAATAAAGGTCCCTTTTTACCTACACCCTTGCCAGAGTTCGTTGTTGTTTTCTTCTTTTAAGATTTTATTTTATTTATTAGCAGGGGTGGGGGGAGAATGAGAGAGAGAGAGAGAGCTTGCCAGGGCCTCTAGCCACTGCAAATGAACTCCAGACACATGCATTACCTTGTGTATCTATCTTTATGTGGGTACTTGGAAATCAAACTTGGGTCCTTTGGCTTTGCAGGCAAATGCCTTAAGCACTAAGCCATCTCTCCAGCATGGCATTTGTTTTCTTGATGCTAGCTATTCTTACCAGAGTGAGATGAAATCTCAAAGTATTTATTTAGTTTGGTTTTTCAAGGTAGGGTTTCACTCTAGCTCAGGCTGACCTAGAATTCACTATGTAGTCTCAGGGTAGCCTTGAACTCACGGCGATCCTCCTACCTCTGCCTCCTGAGTGCTGGGATTACAGGCGTGTGCCACCATGCCTGGCTTTCAAAGTATTTTAATTTGACTTTTCTTCATGGCTAAGGATGCTGAATATTGTTAAAAATATTTATTAACCATTTGTGTTTTTTCTTTTGAGAGCTCTCTGTCCTGTTTCATAGTCCACATTTTGATTGGGTTGTTTTCTTGATGTTTATTTTATTTTTTTTTTCATTTTATTTATTAGAGAGAGTAGATAGAGAGAAAGAATGGGCACATCAGGGCCTCTAGCCATTGCAAACAAACTCCAGACACATGTGCCACCTTGTGCATCTGGCTTATGTGGGACCTGGAGAATCGAACGTGGGTCCTTAGGCTTCACAGGCAATCGCCTTACCTGCTAAGCCATATCTCTAGCCCAGTATTTAGTTTGTTGAGTTCTTTGTATATTCTAGTTATCAATCCTCTGTCAGATGTGTAGCTAGCAAAGACTTCTCCAGTTCTATAGGTTGCCTCTTGACTTGGTTATAGCTTCCTTTGTTGTAAATAGCTTTTTGGTTTCATGAGGTCCTATTTGTTGACTGTTTGCCTTATTTCCTAGTCAACCAAAGCCCTGTTCAGAAGGTCCTTCCCTATATCTTGGAGGTCATGAATGCCATGGCTGTTTTGTGTCTGGAAGACAGTACTGCAAAGCACTCCTCCCCTTCCTTTGGCCCTTACATTCTTTCCACACTGGTCCCTGAGCCTTGTAGAGATGTTCCACTTAGTGCTGAACTGCCTTTTTTTTTTTTTTTTCTCAGCACTTTGGTGAGTTTTATGTCTCCCCAGTGGTCACCACCATCTGAAAAGAGAAGTTTCTTTAACCAAAAGTGAAAATATCATTAATATATGGTCATAAACATAAGTATTTAGAGGGCAGTTTGATGGGTGTAATATTTCCATGTAGCCAGATAACAGTAGTATTTACCTTCTAGGAAAACCAATTTCTTTTTTAAAATATATGTTACTTATTTATTTGATAGAGAAAGAGGGAGACAGAGAGAGAGAGAGAATGGGTGCACCAGGGCCTCCAGCCACTGCAAAAGAACTTCAGACTCATGTGCCCCCTTGTGCATCTGGCTAATGTGGGTCCTGGGGATTCGAACCTGGGTCCTTTGGCTTTGCAGGCAAATGCCTTAACCACTAAGCCATCTCTCCAGCCCAAAGCCAATTTCCTTAGGATGGTGAGGAGTATGGAAAGATTGGTGAATTCCATGAGCTTGAGCCTACTGCCACACTCCTTCGGCCTCAAAGTGAGTGAGTTCCTTGATCAGAAGAAATTCTGTGTCAAATATCATGATGGTGGGTAAGTCATTCTACAAGCCCAAGGATGGTCGTTTGGGCAGAAGCATGACATATAGGGAAGGCAAAACCGTACATACCTAGAATAAGTATCACTTCCACCAATTTCTGTGGTGGAAGTGGTCCAACATCGTCAACCGGCCACCAGGTCACTGGCCAGTCACCCCGAGGAATGATGCCACCTCAGGGACTGTGCTGGTCTCTTCTGCTGTCAGATCTGGCACAGCACAGCAGATATACTAGTCAGTCTTGGTGAGTGGAAGTCCATTTTGCTGAGCCCATTTGTATTTGGATGTAGTCACTGTTCTCATTGCTGTGACAAAATACCTGTCAAAAGCAACCAACACACTTAATTTATTTATTTACTTATTTGAGAGAGAGAGAGAGAGAGAGAGAGAGAGAGAGAGAGAGAGAGAGCACACCAGGGCCTCTAGCCACTGCAAATGAAATCCAGACGCACATGCCACCTTGTGCATCTGGCTTACATGGGTCCTGGGGAATCGAACCAATGTTCTTTGGCTTTGCAGGCAAACACCTTAACCGTTAAGGCATTCTCTCCAGCCCACTTTTTAAAATTTTTAATTAATTTATTTTTTGTGTCTGTGTGTGAGAGAGACAGAGAGAGCGAGAGAGGAGAGCGAGAGAGAATGGGCACGCCAGGGCCTCCAGCCACTGCAAATGAACTCCAGACGCGTGCACCACCTTGTGAATCTGGCTTACATGGAACCTGGAGAATCAAACCTGGGTCCTTAGGCTTCGCAGGCAAGCTCCTTAACCACTAACCCATCTCTCCAGCCCGGCACACAGTTTTGATACTCACCGAAAAGTGTCCTTCGCAGAGGAGGATTTCGGTACTCATGTAGATAGGACAACCCGTTCTGTGGATAATAGTCTTTCCCCCCAGCTACCCCTGTTACTGTAGTCCCAGTCCAGCCCGAGGGGGAAGGCAGGCAGCAGGATGATAAGGCACCTGGTCACAGTGCATTTGCAAACTGGAAGTAGAGAGAAATGAATACTGGTGCTCAGCCTGATCACTCCTTTATTCAGTGTGGGTCCCAGCCCATGGGGTGGTGCCACCCACCTTCAGGGTACACCTTCCCTACTCAGTTCAATCTGTCTGGAAGTACTTTATAGATACACCCAGAAGTGTGTTTCCATGGTGATTCTAAACCCCATCAAACTGACAAGATTAGCTGTCACACTTTGCATAACTTCCATCCCCACCAGCTTTGTTCATGGGCCCATTGTGCAATGGCAGGCATGCCTGGGAACGAGGTTGACTATTATCCACAGAATGAGTCATGCCACCACTTGATTATCGAAGTACTCCTATGCCACTGACACCGTAATACCATTGGATCTACTGGATCATGTGGCTGAAGTGGTGGAGCAGCCTGCACAGCAGTCTGGACCTGTTGAGCCTTCTCCTGTTGTGGACCCCACAGAAAACCAGCAGCTTTCCAAGTTTTTTGCCGTATGAATGATGGGAGTAGAATATCCAAGTAAGGAATATGCTGCCTCCAAAATCCAAATAGGCCCACAAGGTGTGGTGCTTCTTTTTTCCTTTATTTAAGAGAGAGAGAGAGAGAGAGAGAGAGAGAGAGAGAGAGAGAGTGCCCAGGGACTCTAGCCATTGCAAATGAACTCCAAATGCACGTGCCACCCTGTGCATCTGGCTTTATGTGGATACTGGGGAATTGAACCTGGGTCCTTTAACTTTGCAGGCAAGTGCCTTAACTGTCAAGCCGTATCTCCAGCCTGACTCCTAGAAATTTTTACTGAGGCCCTTGAATTTTGGTTGGATGTACTTCCTGACCTCTCATGTGCAACTGATTTCCCAGGAAGTCTAGAGTGGTTGCTGCCTCCTGATCAGTGGATCCAATAAGCATAATGTCTTCAGTATAATGGACCCCCCAACATGATGCCTTGTGGAAGAGCGGGCAGTCAAATCCCTATGAACTGAGTCGTGACACAGGGCTGGAGTTAATATACCTTGAGGTAAAACAGTAAAGGTGTATTGTTGGCCTTGCCATCTGAAAGCAGATTGTTTCTGATGGCCCTTTATGGATAGGCATGGAGAAAAAAAAAGCATTTGTACAATAAATAGCTACGTATCAGGGACCAAGAAATATGTTAATTGGGCTGGAGAGATGGCTTGGCGGTTAAGGCGCTTGCCTGCGAAGCCTAAGGCCGCATGTTCGACTCTCCAGATCTCACGTAAGCCAGACGCAGAAGGTGACACAGGGGCACAAAGGTCGCACACGTGCGCAAGGTGGCGCACACATCTGGAGTCGATTGCAGTGGCTGAGGCCCTGTTGTGCCTGCTTCTCCCCCACCTCACTCTCACTCTCACTCTCTCGCATAAAAAATAAAAGCCAGTCTGTTGGGCCTGCCTCAAAAAATAATAATAATAAAATAAAAAAGATGTGTTAATCTTCGCAAGCAAGGAAATCACATGTGGTATGTCACCTGCAGTTGAGGTCACCACTTGATAAAGTTGACGATAGCTACTGTCATTCTCTAAGAGCCATCCATGCGCTGCACAGGCCAGCAAGGAGAGTATAAGGGACATGTGGTGGGAACCACCACTCCTGTATCGTTCAAGTCCTTTAAGGTGGCACTAATCTCTTCAGTCCCTCCCAAAGATGTGTACTGGTTTTAGATCACTATTTCTCTACTATAGGCAGCCCTAATGTCTTCCATAGTAGCCCACACTCCACAGATCAGGAAACCAATGAGGGGATAACCCAATTATATATTTTGGGGCCTGGGGAGATGTATCAGACGGCTTCAGGTTCGCTGAGATGAACTTCCAGACCAGGCACAGTTATGGAGGAAGGGATTTATTGAAGCTTACAGATCCAGGGGAAGTTCCGTAATGGCAGAAGAAACTGGCCTGCCTTCGCAGGACCAAGCAGAGAGAGAGAAGCACAAGCCCAAAAGCCAAAAGCCACAGCACACTTCAGGAACTCCAGCTAGGCACACTTTGCATGTCTTTAGATTGCAATCTGAAACCCACCACCACACCTTAAGATCCACACAATGGCACTGACTCCAGCCAGGTGGCTAAAGATGCAAACTACAAACAAACAACTGAACATATTAGGGGGCCATCTATTCTATTCAAACCACCACAGGAGATAACTACAGGATGAGCACCCACTGGACCTATTGGACTCACTGTGATGGGACTTGGGCTAAAACTCCACTGGTCACCTGACCTGCATAAGTCCTACTTTGACTACAAAGCCACAGTGTTGTTTGGGATCTTCCGGAATCAACATCAGTTCAGGTCTGATTATTGCCTTTTCCCCCAGTGTACAGTGACTTCAGTAAAAGGCTGTGGGTCCCTTTGGGTGAGGAAGGGAGACAGATCAACAGTAAAACTTTCTGATAGTGTCACAGAATCTTGCCTCGAGTGATCCTGAGTTCCTCTTTCTTCAAGGGGTTCTGAGTTTGTACAATGTCTCATAGACCATACAGGATTAATTCTCTCATGCAAGGGTGGAGAGGACAATACGTCAGGAGGTGGGGGGTGGGGATGCAACTGCTACTGAGGGTGGAGGATACCTGCTCAGGCGAAGTAAACCCATCAGAGTCTGAGAGTTCAGTGTTCTCATCACTATCCTCCCACACATCTTCATCCCAAATTACAGGATCCTACTCCTTTCCAGTCGGTGCCCTCATTTTAATTGCAGGCCTTCTGGGCTGACTTCAACTTGCCCTGTAAGTCAGCCAGTCATATGATGAGGGCTTGTGTTGGGTTTTTCAGCAACTTCGGCTTCAAGAGAGATTTCTCTTAGGACACACTTAGGAGTGCTTGGATCGTTTATGTCCTTCTAGAGCTGGTGAAATGTGCCTCTGAACGCATTCTTTTTCTTTGTTACTTTATCCAGAGATGCTGGAAACAAGCAGCCAACATAAAATATTCCTTACCTTTTCCAGAGATGGTCAAAAGTGTTACATACAGAGTCACTAAATTCCTTGCTTCTCACATGTGGTGAATCGGGAGTGCAGGTGTATTTACCTTGCCTAGTTTATTCAACAGTTCACACCATGGATTATCAGGATCTGCATGCTACTAGGAGAGTCTTAAGGTTTTTTTTTTTTTTTTTTTTTTTTTTTGGTTTTTCAAGGTAGGGTCTCACTCTGGTCCAGGCTGATCTGGAATTCACTATGAAGTCCCAGGGTGGCCTTGAACTCATGGTGATCCTTCTACCTCTGCCTCCCGAGTGCTGGGATTAAAGGCGTGCACTACCACGCCCGGCTATTCCTTTCTCTTTCTCTTTCTCTTTCTGTTTCAATATGTTTGAGGTGTTTTGTTTTTTTTTTTTTTCAGAATAAAAGTTAAATTTAGAACCTGGGCAGGGGGGGCTCAGTCCATGTGGCTGGATGTCTCAGCAATCCCAACCTGGTGCTGAAGGCCTGGAGGATTCCTGGAGAGCCGCTGGTCTGCCTTCGGTCCACATTGGCAGGCTGATGAAACTGGGTTCCGATGTCTATGACGGGTGGCAGCCCAGAGTAGAGGCATGCACCAGCAGGTAGCACTGGGAGCCAGGCAGAAGGCACTGTGTTCTCTGGGACCTGCTGTGTATATATTCCACCACCAGGGGCGCCACCCGCTCTGTGGGAAGGTCATCCTAGTGCACCAAGAGAAAGGTGTGTTTCGCACTTGATTCCGATCTGACCAAGTTGACGATGGAATTTAACTGTCACAGCATGGCTCTCCGGGCTGGGTCCAAGGTCCTTCCAAGGACCGACGACTGGCAGTGGGGAATACCTCAGGTCCCTGTTCCTGTCATTGTGACACGGGGAGCTCATGAGGGCAGAGCAGTTTTCTGAACACATTCGTGAATTTGATCAGACTCCTTATAGCTGGCATTCGGAAGTTTGGAAGAAATCTCTGAGTTTCGGGGGCTGATCTCTTTCCTTGGCACCCTGTCCCTGTCCTGGGCCACACAACACTTGCAATTGCAGGGAAGAAGATGGTACTTGGTGGACACTTCTTTTTTTCTTTAAATTTTTTTTTGTTCATTTGTTTTTATTTATTTGAGAGCAACAGACAGACAAAGAGGCAGAGAGAGAGAGAGAGAGAGAGAGAGAGAGAGAGAGGGCACACCAGGGCCTCCAGCCACTGAAAACGAACTCCAGATGCGTGCACCCCCTTGTGCATCTGGCTAACGTGGGTCCTGGGGAATCAAGCCTCGGACCGGGGTCCTTAGGCTTCGCAGGCAAGCGCTTAACCGGTAAGCCATCTCTTCAGCCCTGGTGGACACTTCTTTAAATGGTCATTTGGTAAACTCTGTCTGACTCACGTAAGGAGGATGAGGAATTGGGGATGAGTGAGAAGGGGACCATCCTTCATGGGACTTTCGTCCCCCTAGTTCTACAGAAGCACAAAGTAGGCTCAGAAGGGCTGAGGAACCACACAAAAGTCACAGTCATGGGGATATAGGGACTCGGACCCAGTTGGCTGCTGTTCACCACAGTCCCCAGGTCCTCCCAGCAGGAAAAATCCACAAGCTGCAGCCGCTGGGGGCAAGTGCTCAGGTAACCCGGACTCTCCAGAAACAGAGGGAGACATTTCAAGTCAAACAATAAGGGCCAACACTGTCACCTCTGCCATGGGATTTGTTGCAACTGTGGCAGGTTCGTGTACTTTAGAACAGAGTGGAAGAACTCAGCCTCTGGTGCTCTCCAAACCTCCTTTGTGGGCAGGCCCTGGAGTGCCCCCTCCCCCTCCCCCGTTATCAGAGTCCTGTCACTCATAGCTCCTCTAGTGGGCTCCTCTCCACCGTTCACAGCTTCCCACCTTGCCCTCAGCCCTACCTCCTGGGCCTTTGCTTTCCCACTGACTGAAGGACACCGCGATCATTACCTCCACGCCCCACCTGTAGAGGGCGGTGGCTCTGCCCTGTCTGGGCCCCCCTGCAATAAATACCCTGCCATCCAGTCCCACTCCTTAGAAGCAAAGGAGCCTGGCTGGCATGCTCTTCTGCTCCTGGCTTGAGCTTGACAGCCCTAGGTGCCTAGAACCATCAGCCTGGACTCTTCTGCCAATTCACGTACCCAGGCTTGAGTTGAAGGCCAGGCCTGGAGCAGCCTCTGTTCCTGCCTGGCCTGCCTTGCATGCTCTGTTTCATCCACTCAGACCTGTCACCATCCCCCCTTTCCTGAAGCTAAGCCCCCAACCTCCTCCCCTCCCCCATGGGGAACTCAATGACACAAAGCCAAGGTGACCTTTGCGGCCTCTTCCTGGAGCCAGAAGAAGAAGGGAAAGGTAGGGGCAGGTCCTCCTCTCCAACCCTTTCTTTTCCCTCAGTCCATCCCTACCTGTGGTCCTGGGACCCTCAGGGACCACCCCCCCCCCCCCACAGGCTGGCAGTCTATTCAACTTCTCCAGAGTGGTGGATAAGGCTGAAGGATCACAGGGCCCACGGAGGACAGCCCAGATTGGCCTGCGCTGAGCCGTGTGTGGGGTGAGTCTCCTCAAAGGAGCCTCCTGATTCCAGACCGTAGGGAGCAGGGACTGGGTGAGGGTGGAGGATATTCACATAATGATGCCAGCCCACGACAACCCTGGCATCCTATGCTGTCCCGTGCCCACCTTGCTCACTAGGAAACTGAGGCCAAAGGCTTTTGAGGAAATCCTCACTGGCTCCGGCCTGTGCTGTTGACAGCGAAGGGATGAAGGGTGTTGAGCAGAGTCTCCGTTAGGAGACTTGGTGCCTTGGAGCCCTGGGATCCCACCCAGAGGGAGCCCCCCCCCCATAGGAAGGCCATCGAGGTTAGCAGAAGCCTGACCTGGTCACTCCACAGAGCTGTCCCTGTGTGTGCCAGACATGAGCTGGGACTGATAAAGGCCCAGGGAGGGAGTGGCGACAGGCCAGCAAGTCAGTAGGGCTCCACAGATCAGTCCACTGGTTGGTCATCTTGCCGGGGCCAGTGTGTTCCATTCCTCTTGTCACTCTTGAGTCCCTTTCCCTGCTCAATGACAGGAACTTCACCAGCGTTACATGGGAAGGCCCTGGGCTCGTAGGCCCCCATCCTCCCCTCCCCCGAGTTCCAAGTAGGCCTGGCTCTTGAGTTTGCTCACAGTACCTCATCAGAGCAAGTTTTCAGGCTGCCCTTGCTTTGTGGGGAGAGGTGATCCAATGAGTCCCTCTTCCCATGGCCCACTAGGGGGAGGGGTCCGCACTCTGAGCTGTGAGCTCTCAGCCTCGGTGTGGCATCCCCAGGCTCAGTTGTCCCCCATTTGCAAAGAGGACAGTCAGACCGGGGCTGCCTCAGTGGCTCTCCTTAGGGCGCAGGAGGCTCAGTGCACACTACCAGACACAGGAGGTGGTCCTGACTCCCCAGGGCACTCCTCATGTGAGGCCTTGAGTCCTCAGCGCTCCAGTCAGAGACACATGAGGTGTCTTCAGGGACCGTCTGGAGGGAGCTTTGTCCCCTGCCCGTGTCTTTCTTGGCTGTCTGCCCCTAGGGTCTGCTTCCTCCAGCCCAGGCCTGCCCTTCTCCCTACTCCTCTGGCAAATATGGTGACTCTGTTTCCCTATCATGTATCTTAGGCCAGAGGACCAGCTGTCCACAGTATCCCTCCCCGCAGCGGGGCACTTAGGAGGCACGTAAGGTCCAGTCCAGCAATGTCACCCCCTACGTCATGCCGGGACTGCTGCATCAGTCTCAGGGGCATCCTGGGTCAACTTGGGTGAGTTCTAGGACAAAGCCAGGTTGGGCATGGCTGGAGGTGTCATTCTGTCAACCCTCCAACTACTTGGGGCAGTGCTCCCTGGACTCAGGGCATGAGGGAATCTCCCGGCTGGGCTCAAGTCAGGTGCTAGGTTCAGGGGTAGGTGACCCCGGGGCCACCCAAGTGAATCTGGACAATCAACGCACACCAGACACCGTTTGCCACGGCCACAATGGTTGGCACATGGGGACCACTCCGAGTCCTGCTGGGGCTTCCTCCTTCCTGCATAGTGTCCTGTCGTCCTATGGCAGATCTGATGGAGGTGGAGGGAGAGGAGATGGCCGCGCTAATTCATATGCGCTCCAGCTTCCCGCGTTGCCTGGTAACCAGAGAAGGCTGGAGAGAGTCAGAGAGGAGCCCGGACCACGTGTGTGTCACCTTCTCCACATGGTGGGCACAGTGCTGTCGCTGTGGACAGAGTCAGGCTGTCCCTCCAGAGCATCTTCTCAGAGGAGTCAATGTGCCTGGACTCTCAGGATGCTCGCATGTCCCGCAGCTGTCAGTCCTGGTCAGAGGCTGAGTCCTTTTCCATCTGCTGCAGCAGACTCAGGGTTGGGTTTATTTTATTTTATTTCTTTGTATTATTATTATTATTATTTGACAGAGAGAGAATTGGTGTGCAGGGCCTCAGCCACTGAAATCGAAGTCCAGACGCTTGTGCCACCTCGTGGGCATGTGCGACCTTGTGCTTGCCTCACCTTTGTGTGTCTGGCTTATGTGGGACCTGGAGAGTCGAACATGAATCCTTAGGCTTCGCAGGCGAGCACCTTAACCTCGAGGTCACCTCTCCAGCCCTCAGGGTTGGTTTTGCTTCTGGACCTGAGCCCTTCCTTGGACAGACCCCTTCCACATCTCTAGCCTCACTTTGTGCTTCTGTAAAGTGGGCCAGTGGTGCTTCCTCCCAAGGTTTACTGCGAGTACAACTGACTCAGTCACAAAGTTCTGACCTGGAGGCTGTTCAGTCCCAAGAGAGCAGTCAGCACCCATGGGGTCAGGGCTGGGGGGCTGTAAGATGCAGGGAACCCCATGGAGTTTTCGCCCCCTGCTCTGAGCTTGCAGGCGAAAAGAAGATGCGGAGATTGTCCCCAGCCTTTCCACCAAGGCGCAGCCCCGAGGCTCAACCAGGGCTCTGACCTCCCATCTCAACCTGCTTGGCTGTCGGGGACATTCCTGGATGGGGGCCCAGGTGCAGGGAGACAGCTGTGTAAGGATACTGGCAGTGAGTGAAGCAGGAAGGGGTGGTGTTGGGAAGGCTGGTGTGAGGGGATCAAAGACACTGGACCTTGGGAGGGGAAGTGCAAGGCAGTGGCTTTGGGGGGCTTCCCAGATCCCCAGTTCTTTCTCCAGGCTTTCCTACTCCAGCCAAGCCCCAAACTAGCTGCCTAGAGGGGCTGGGTGGGGTAGGGCTAGACTGCCAAGCAGTGGTCAGGTGGCGGCTGTGGTAGTTTGATTCAAGCGTCCCCCATAAACTTAGGTGTTCTGAATACTAGTCTCCCCAGCTGATGGCAATTGGAAATTGAAGCCCCCTGGAGGCAGTGTATTGTTGGGGGCGGGCTTATGGGTGTCATAGCCAGTTTCCCCTTGCCAGTGTTGGGCACACTCTCCTGTTGCTATTGTCCACCTTATGTTGGCCAGGGGGTGATGTCCACCCTCTGCTCATGCTGTCATTTCCCCTGCCATCGTGGAGCTTCCCCCTCGAGCCTGTAAGCCAAAATAAACCTGTTTTTCCCACAAGCTGCTCCTGGTCAGGTGATTTCTACCAGCGAACCTGACTGCGACAGTGGCCCGTGGGGACTTGCTAGGAGGGGCTGAAAACCTCTGATGCCGCCCTGTTTCCTTTGAGAGGCCTGGAAGTTCTACTTGTTGGCCAGCAGTAAAGTCCCTGGCTTTTCCAGCGGCAGTGTGCTGGGAGCTGCTAAGTGGACAGAGAGGTCTCCAGTCACTCCTGGGGAAACGCTCTCAGGCCCTTCTCCCCTCAGCGAACACAGCTTTGCACAGCGATGTCACCAGAATGACTCACTTTGACCTGCAAAACCTCCCCACCCTCTGTAGCAGGGGCATAGGAGCCCTGGAGTTATGGTGGTGGATCTGTGTGTGTGTGTGTGTGTGTGTGTGTGTGTGTGTGTGTGTCGGGGGGGTCAGCAGATTTTTTTTTTTTTTTCTGCGGTGAGTGTAGATAGGTGAATTGAATAGGTGGGAAACAGCATGTGTGGGAGCCATCGGGTAGAGAGGGCAGGGGGGTGGGCAGGAAGAGCCCCTTGGGAAGGTCTGGGCCAGGCTGATAGCTTGGAGGACAAGTGCCTGGTGCTGGGGGGACAGCTTCAGTTCTCTGCTGTGCCCAGCTCCAGGGAAGCATGGCAGAGCCAGCAGATCCAAAGGGGGCAGCAGCTGGCAGGCACCAGCATTGGGTGGGTGGGGGCTGTGGCACTTGCATGGCTCCTTACAGATTGGCCCACAGTGGTCACAGGTGCCCGAGAGGACCCTGTGCCCTGCGTCCTTTGCAGTAACCCCACCTTGGGAGACTTTACCCAGAGTGCTCTTGTGCAGGTAAGTTTCTCCCTTGGACAGCCAGGATGGCAGGAAGCACACACTGGGGCGGGATGCTTGGAGTGGCTTTTCTAGAGAGAACTTTCACACGGGGAGCATCGGCCATGCTAAGCCCAGGGGTGGGCCTGCTCTCAGATGCTGGCAGTCAGAGGAGGGCCCCCAGCTCTGTATCTCAGGGCAGTGTGTGGGTAAGCAGCCACATGGAGCCTGTGAGTGCCTTGCAGAGGTACCCAGCTGCCCACAGGACTGGTGGTCCTGAGTGCCCTCCTCTCCTCTATCGCTGCTAAAGCCGCTGAGCTTGGTCAGGTGATGGGAGAACGACTTTGCAGAGAGAAAGCGCTGTGGCCGCTAGCTGCCCAGGCAGACCTCTTGCCTTCCCTGGACACAGGCACTAGCAGGGAGCCACGGATGGAGCTTGGGATTCAGTGGCTGGGTGAGGCCACCGGGAAGCAATTTGGTCTGGCAGCCATGGTAGTTTGAATGTTCATCCCCTGTGGTGGTTTGATTCAGGTGTTCCCCCATAAACTTAGGGGTTCTGAATGCTACGTTCCCAGCTGATGGAGATTTGGGAGCTAACGCCTCCTGGAGGGCAGTGTGTTGTTGGGGGGCAGGCTTATGGGTGTTATAGCCAGTTTCCCCATGCCAGTGTTTGCCACACTCTCCTGTTGCTATTGTCCACCTTATATTGGCCAGGGGGTGATGTCCACCCTCTGCTCATGCCATCGTTTCCCCCTGCCGTCGTGGAGCTTCCCCTCAAGCCTGTAAGCCAAAATAAACATTTTTTTTCCCCACAAGCTGCTCTTGGTTGGGTGATTTCTACCAGCAATGCGAACCTGACTGCGACAACATCCCCCATAGACTCAGGTGTTTCAGTAACCTTGTAACCTGGGTCTCCAGCTGCCTGGCTAGACAAGGTGTCACTCGGGGGGGGGGAGTGGTGGTCGTGGATGGATCCTGGGTCCAGCCCTAAGGTGTGTTGGGGGCAGATCTGATTTTCCAGCTCAAAGGTGTGCAGAGCAGTCTGAGCTCTGGTGCAGTCCGTGCTGCTCGCTGCCCGTTTGTGCTTACTGCTTTTGGTGCGTGCTGGCTGGTGTGGCTTCTCTCTGCTTGGATGGACGGAGGCAGATTCTTCCACCATTGATGGAACTTCCCCCCTGGACCTGCAAGCTTGACATAAGCCCCTTCCTCCCATAAACTGTTCATGCCAGCCACGGGAAGCTGTCTCCTACAGTAGCTGACCAAGGGCCTCCCTCCCTCCCCAGTGGGTACAGTTGCCCCACATAACCTCTGGAGGGCGTGCCTGCTCAGCACCTGAGCCCTGGGCTGCTCTCTCCATCTCCAGGCCTGCTGGAAAGCAGGAGGTTGCGCCCTGTCTTGCAGCCTACTCTCCTTGGGGCCTGGTCACAGGCCAGCAGGGCCTCCCCGTCTGTCAGTTTTCAGTCGCTATCAGTATGTTACTCCTCCACCTGGATCCCCACAAGGACAAAGAGGGAACTGGGGGCTTTTTCTTAGCAGCCGTTGGGTCACGTAGGCTCACGTCCTTGTCCAGAGGCACCCTGTCCCCAGGCGGTTGGGGACAGGGAGGCTGAGGCTCTGGTGTCCCGTGAGGCCGGAGAGTTCTGGGTCAGTGGCCTAGATCCTTGCAGGTTCTGGAGTGATACTCCGCAGCTGCCCCACTGAGCCCATCTCCCAGCCCTGCTTAGCGTTCTCACAATTGGCAGGACAGTGCCATCCCCTGACCACTTTTGAGGCCAGATAGCTCACTGTGGTCTCCAGTGGACACCTCCTGTTTTCACAGCTGCCCACATCCCTCTCACACACCCACGCCTTGCTCAGCTGCAAATGAAGAACAGTAAATCAATCTGTGTGGCCTTTCATTTTCGTGTGTGTGTGTGTGTGTGTGTGTTCTAGAAACTACTCTGTGGCTGCTGCAGAAATGGTTCTTCCTGGGAGCCTGGAAGAACTCCAACTTGCAGAATGGTGAAGTGGCCTTTTTTTTTTGTCATTGTTTTTGAGGTAGGGTCTCACTCTAGCCCAGGCTGACCTGGAATTCACTATGTAGTCTCAGGGTGGCCTCGAACTCATGGCGATCCTCCTACCCCTGCCTCCCGAGTGCTGGGATTAGAGACTGCGTCACTACGCCCGGCTTGGAATTGGCCTTTTCGGGTGCTGGGGCAGTTGTGGAAGGTGCAGATGGGCAGCATGCAGACCCCTCACCACAAGGAGGTGGCAAGGGGCAGCAGGCACCTGTTGCCAAACCCACAGGGACACTGCTCAGGAGTACTCCAGGAGGCAGCATTAGCTGATTGACCCACATGCCCGGACTGGGATGGGAAGGGAAATATCTTCAGAAGTGGGGTGCAGAACTGTCTGCAGAGCAGGTCTCGGCTAAGCACCATCCTTGTGGGGTTTCTGTGTTTCTGACCTCCCTTTCCTGTCCCTCTTGGCCTGGTATCTCTCCGAGGGACCACGACTGCCTCACTCCACTAACTGGGGAAGTCAAGGATCTTTGCTTAGGCTTTCCTGGGGGGCAGGCCGACATCCTTCTCTTATGGACACCCTCCTCTCTCCAGCTTTGTCCCTGTGGGAGCAGAGACCTCTGCCTTATCGGTGTGTATGGGGGGGTGGGGATGTTCTGTCTGGGAGCTGTGCCAGCTGACATTGCATTGCCCAAGAGAAAAGTGAAAGGCTTGCCCAGCTCCCTTCCCTGCCAGACCCTGCTGGAGATTTTGTGCTGCCCCCCTCAGAGCTTTTTTTCTTTTTAATTTTTTGTTTTTATTTTTATTTATTTATTTGAGAGCAACAGACAGAGAGAAAGAGGCAGAGAGAGAGAGAGAGAGAGAGAGAAAGAGAGAGAGACAGACAGAGAGAGAATGGGTTCTCCAGCCACTGCAAACGAACTCCAGACGCGTGCGCCCCCTTGTGCATCTGGCTAATGTGGGTCCTGGAGAATCGAGCCTCGAACAGGGGTCCTTAGGCTTCACAGGCAAGTGCTTAACTGCTAAGCCATCTCTCCAGCCCCCTCAGAGCTTTTTACCTGAAGAGGGCACTGAATAAATTTGTTTAAAAAAATATCCGGTGAGTTCAAGGCCAGCCTGAGACTACATGGGGAATTCCAGGCCAGCCTGGGCTAGAGCAAGACTCTTATTTTCAAAAACCAACCAACCAACACACACACACACACACACACACACCACTACAGTGTTCCTAGGAGCAGCTCCCCCACAGCTATGCAGATTCTGACGCCTGCTTCAGTTGCCGGGGTGAGAGCCAGGCAGGCTCTGGGAGCTTCCTGCGAGGATGGCGGATGGGGCCTGTCCTGGGCCCTCCCTGTGAGCTGTTTCTGAGGGATGCAGAGCTGGTCCTGGCTGGGTGGCCTCCTAGGGCCAGCAAGCCTTGCCAGCATGAGCTGACACTGACCCCTCCACCCCATCTTGGCTTTGCTTCGGAAAGCCCTGGCAGGCTCCTCCCTTGCTGTGTGCCCAGGGGCCGGTCTGGTCCCCAGGACCAGATGCTACAGGGTCCAGGAACCTAGTCAAGAGTAGGGAGATGCTTTGAGTATTTCCAGCTGGGCAGCCTGGGTATGCCAGGTACCACCCACACCTGGGCATAGACACGGAGACTTCCTCATGAAGTCTCATGGGGAGACCAGAGCAGGGACTCTACTTTCTTTTTTATATTTCATTTATTGATTTGAGAGAGAGAGAGAGAGGGAGGGAAAGAGCAGAGAAGGGGAGAGAGAGAGAGTGGGGGGGGGGAAATGGGCCCACCAGGGCCTCTAGCTGCTGCAAACAAACTGCAGACACATGCACCACCTTGTGCATCTGGCTTATGTGGGTCCTGGGGAATCGAACCAGGATCCTTTAGCTTTGCAGGCAAATGCCTTAACCCCTAAGCCATCTCTCCAGCCCAAAGCAGGGATTCTGGACAGAAAGTCAGGCTGGGGTAGAGAGGGGCACAGGTGTTGTCTTTCCAGCAGGACAGCCCCAACCCCAGGCCTGAATGGTGAGTACCCATTCCCAACCCTGACAAGACCATTCCTAGGGCCCCCACCCTCTCAGGACCTGTCTCCTGGCCCACCCGATGAGTGCCCCTCTTCAGATCTCTGAGCTCATCTCCTTAGAGCTTGCCAGCATGGAGTGTGCATGTGACTGTATCTTTCACCTCAGCTGAAGAAGGAGCCTTCACAGCAGAAGTCTGTAGCAGCCCGAGGAGGACCAGCCCACCGTGGGGAGCCTTATGGAAATTTCACCCCTGCTGCGACTTGTCCCACAGGTCTGCGTCCTCTCCACTGAGTAGTGTTGCCCCTTCTCCCCCCCCCCCACTCCCCACAGCGACCATCAGGTTACTTGGGGGCTGGAGAGATGGCTTAGCGGTTAAGGCACTATATTGCAAAGCTAAAGGACCCAGGTTTGATTCCCCAGGACCCACATAAGCCAGATGGACAAGGTGGCGCATGTGTCTGGAGTTCATTTGTAGCAGCTGAAGGCCCCGGCACTCCCAGTCTCTCTCTCTCTCTTTCTGCCTCTTTCACTCTCAAATGTAAATAATAATAATAATAATAATAATAATAATAATAATAAAATCAGGTTACTTGGGCCAGATCGCAAAGAGAGGTGCACCCTCCTATACTGAGGCAATGTGGTATGTGGCAGGTGTTACCAAACCACCTTTAGCACTGAGGCCCTTCATGTGAAGGAAACCGAAGATAATGTAAGATAGTGCGGCATGGGGCAGCTGTTTGGTGGTGGGATAAGAAGGCCATTGCCTTGCAGTCCTAGGGTGATCTCGGGAGCAGTGGGGTTTCAGTCTGAGAAGTGCCCGGGAGGGAAGGCTTCTGAAATGTGGGTTCACTTGGAGCAACTGGCCCTGGGGAGGAGCAGAGTCAACCAACAGCAATGGGGAGGGGACCCAGAGGGCCTGGGCCTTTCCCTCCCTGCCGTCAGCACCGTCTTCCTTCATGGGCCATAGGCGAGCATTGCCGTGTCTTACGAAGCTGGGACGGAGTCCGAGGGTGTAGCTCAGTGGTGAGGTGCTTGCAAAATGCAAGGTCCTGGTTTGCATCCCAGCACTGCACAAATGAATAAACTCCATCAAAGTATGTAAAAAAAAAAAAAAAAACCAGCTATCTTGGTCCATTTGCTAAAACAGAATACCATTGACTGGTCATTTATGAGCAGAAATTAATTTTTCCATTGATCTGGAGGTGGGCATTTGACAAAGAACTTCTTCGTACATTGTCACCTCACGTGTTGGCAGAGGACAAAAGGGCAGGAGGGAAGAGAGGAGGTGGCGGGAAAAATGGAGGGCAGGAGGAAGGGAGGGTGAAATGTCCGATTTTATTACACTTCCTAGGATGGAAGCAAACCTCGGGAAGTACACGTGCTTCCTTCGCTCTGCCCGGGACGAACATTTTCCTCCTTGTCCAACATGCGCACACTGCACATACGGCCCGCCCACTGGCAGCCACTCCAGGTATCACAATGACTGCCCAGGAGCGGTCTGTGTTCGAGTCCCTCCTCTTCCACGTCACGGCCCTAAACCACAAAGGTAACGAGCCAGCCAATTCAGATACGCCAAAGAGAAGCTTATCATCGTAGGCATGCAGGCGTCGGGAAGATGTGATGTCTATGTACACATAAGGTTTGGCGTCATCCACAGTTTTATGCAGCTCCTTGGGAGTCTTGGGATAGTGGATGAGCGGGAACAGTTGTAATTTAGGAAAAGAATGCAAACTTGTCTCCTGGCCCATGAATCTCACCATGGCCTGTCCTGGCATCTTTTATTTAAAAAAATTTTTTTTTAATTATTTATTTATTTGAGAGCGACAGACACAGAGAGAAAGAGGCAGAGAGAGTGCACCAGGGCTTCTAGCCACTGCAAACGAACTCCAGACGCGTGCACCCCCTTGTGCATCTGGCTAACGTGGGTCCTGGGGAATTGAGCCTTGAACCAGGGTCCTTAGGCTTCACAGGCAAGTGCTTAACCACTCAGCCATCTCTCCAGCCCTGTCCTGGCATCTTAACACCCTCACTCCACCTGAGCAACATCAGCCCCCGTCACTGTTCCTTCCCAGGACAAGTACGCTCCTGCCCCAGGGCCTTTGCAGTTGATGTTTCCTTAAGCTCACCTGGGTTTCTTGAGGTATGCCTCCCCAGCCTGTTGGTGTAGGCAGAGCCTCACCCCGCTTCGGAGCCTCCCAGCCTGTTCTAGTTTCTGCCACAGCACTATGGCCTGCTGGTGTATGTTTACTGGTCTGGAATCGCATCTTCCTTCTACCATGCAAGCCTCATCTGACCTTGACTTCATCCACGGTGTTTGTAATGGATCACCACTGCCTAAAACTCTGCAAAGGCACACACCAACTCCGTAGGTAATCACCCAGTAACCAGCCAGTTGAATAAAGGAGAATCCCCAAAGTGGCAATAAAAAGCATGCTTTAATAGTTCACTCTCACTCATCATTAAAGAAATGCGCATGAAGCCTGAAGCCAGATCCCGGTGGAGAAGGTGCTGGCGCTCAGTGTTGTCCTGGGAGTGTCATAGCGGCCATTGTCTTTTCTTCTTGTTTTAGGCCGTTGAAACAGGTACTAGCTCACATGATATAAACTCCAACATTTTTTTTTTTTAAATTTTTTTGTTTATTTATTTGAGAGTGACAGACAGAGAGAGAAAGAGGCAGATAGAGAGAGACAGAGAGAGATTGGGCGCGCCAGGGCCTCCAGCCACTGCAAACGAACTCCAGACGCGTGCGCCCCCTTGTGCATCTGGCTAACGTGGGTCCTGGGGAATCGAGCCTTGAACCGGGGTCCTTAGCCTTCAAAGGCAAGCGCTTAACCGCTAAGCCATCTCTCCAGCCCAACTCCAACATTTTGAGGAACGATTGGGTGGTTGTTAGAGTGCTCACAGATCGTGACTCCATCATCGCTACTCCAAGAACAGTTGCGTTACCAAGAAAGAAACTGCACACCCATTAGTGGCCACTTCCCTTTCCCGTGCCCTCCAGCCCCCTTTGACCTCTAACCTGTTTTGTGGCTTTGTGGATTTGCTTATTCTGGGTACTTCATGAAAATGAAAATAGATGATATATAGCCTTTTGTGTCTAGCTCCTTTCACGCAGCATAATGTTCTCAAGTTCACCAATATTATGCCAGCACTCCTTTCTTTCTTTTTTCTTTTCTTTTTTTTTGGGGGGGGGGCAGACAGTTCAAGGTAGAGTCTCACTCTAGCCTAGGCTGACCCGGAATTCACTATGGAGTCTCAGGCTGGCCTCGAACTCTTGGCAATCCTCGTGCCTCTGCCTCTGCCTCCAGAGTGCTGGGATTAAAGTCCTGTGCCACCACAGCCAGATCAGCACTTCATTTTTCTTGCCAATATTCTGCTGTATGAGTATATCATGTTTTGTTTATTCATTTGTGCCTTGATGGACATTGTGTTATCTATCCTTTGTGATTGATATGAAAGTTACTGCTATGAACATGTGTACAGAAATTTTTGTGTGGACATAGTTTTCAAATATCTTGGCGATGTATGTATATATATATATATATATATATATATATATATATATATATGCATGAATAAATGAAAGTAATTGTTGGATCATTGAATAACTGTTTAACAATTTAAGGAACTGCCAGTCTGTTTTCCAAAGCTCACACTTTGGCACACTTTACCAGCAGTATATGAGCATTTCAGTTCCTCAGTGTCCTCCATAACACTGTTGTTACTGTCTGTCTTTTGAATTCTACCCACTTCAGTGGTTGTAAGGTGATGTTTCATTGTGGTTTGGGGTTGCATTACCCTAATCGTGAATGCTATTGAGCGATTTTCATGTGCTTATTGGGCATTCGTATTTCTTCTCTAAAGAAATAGATATTCGGGCATCCGTTCTGGGCAAATTAGCGGCTTAGAAGCCACCTCTGAGTGAGGAGCTGATGTACTTAGAGAAACGGGAATATTGTGTCCCTCAGCCTGCTGCTTCCCCTGTCCCCACAGTCCCCCTGCTTATTGCCCCAGCAAACCTACCCCACGGCCCCATTCACAGCAGCTGCCTCTGTTGCTGGCAGACCAACCTTAAGGGTCTCTTCCAGGAAATCTACAGAAGCCGAAACACTAAGATACCTCCCCCCCCCCGCAGTGACCACCACCCCAGGGACTTCCCTCTGTGCCCTAACAGAGTACCTGGGAAATAGTGCCCAGGAATGATGTGCACACTCCAGACAAAGTTTCCATTACTACAAACCCACCTGCCTGGCCCCATTGTAGCAGGAGGCTAGACAGAGTTTGTCTCAGTTGTCCCCAGTCGGGAACAGAGTCAACTGTCTACACCACCAGTGGGCTGCACCAGAGATCACAGCAGTGGTCTTCACACAGGTGTGGCTCTGAGAACCTCTAAGAAGTGAACTTGACTGGTGGAAACAGATCAAAGTCCAGAGCAGGACTTGCAGCGGGGAGAAAGGCAGAGGAGCTCTTAGCAGGGAGAAGAAATCCAATGATGGGGCCTGTCACTTTTATTTTTATTTATTTATTTATTTGACAGAGAAAGAGAGAGAGAATAGGTGCAGCAGGGCCTCCAGCCACTGCAAACGAACTCCAGATGCGTGTGCCTCCTTGTGTAGCTGCCGAATGTGGGTCCTGGGGAATCGAACCTGGGTCCTTTGGCTTTGCAGGCAAATGCCTTAACCACTAAGCCATCTCTCCAGCCCCAGGCCAGTCACTTTTAATATCCTGTATCTCCACCCAGCTCTTCCCACCCACTCCCCCCACCCCCCACAGCTATCCCTTCTTTATACAATACCCAAGGTCAATTTAGCCAGCCAGTCCTTTTTTATATAATACTCAAGGTCAATTTAACAGGCCAGCCTGGCCTTCAACTGCTCTTGTCTTATGTTGTTTCTTTCTGTCTGTTTTTCTCTTTTTCCTTTTCTCTGTACTCTTTCGCTTTTGCCTGTCGAAAGAGCTCAGGCTGGCCTGGTTTAAAGGGCGTCTGTAGCTCAGCCGCCTGAGAAGTGACAGTATTGCGTCTTAAATCGTCGCATGCATTTGCCACTGTCTTTTCAGTCTGCTTTAGCAGAAAAGCACACATAAACTTCTCCTTGATACTTCTTCTTCTTTTTGCTTTACAGTTCCCCCTTCTATTTACATTTCCCTCTTCTACATCTATTATCCTAATACTAATCACTGATCCCACCATGTTTTTAATTTTCTTTTTCTTTCCACTTGTAATAATTTCTACCCACAATAACTAAGATATTAGTGCAAACAGTGCTATCATTGTCCCTTCATTCCCTAAAACAATTGGTATTTAAGGATTGTTTTGTAGTCAACAATTACTCTATTTGCACAGTGAGTGGGCTGTATACTGACTGTTGTTGCACATTGTGGTGGTTTGAGTCAGGTGTCCCCATAAAACTCAGGTATTCTGAATGCTAGGTTCCCAGCTGATGGAGATTTGGGAATTAACACATCCTGGAGGCAGTGTATTGTTGGGGGCAGGCTTATGGGAACTATAGCCAGTTTCCCCATACCAGTGTTTGGCACATTCTCCTGTTGCTGTGTTGTTTACCTGATGTTGGTGAGGATATGATGTCCACCCTCTGCTCATGCCATTGTTTCCCCCTGCCATCATGGTGCTCCCCCTTGAGTCTGTAAGCCAAAATAAAACTTTTTTCCCCTCAAGCTGCTCTTGGTCTGGTGTTTGCTAGCAGTGTGAACTTGACTGCAACAGTATAGTTGGTACCGAGGAGTGGGATTGCTGCTAGACACCTAAATGTGTGGCTTTGGCCTTTTGGAGCTGATTTTCAAGAGGAATGTGGAAGGATTTGAAATCTTGGCCTAAGAGATGCCTTGCAGTGCTGTAAGTACAGCTTGATGGACTATTCTGGTCAGAGGTGAAAGATTTGAGTGCAGTAAGAACTATGGGCTGTGAGGTTTGGCTTATGAGGGTGAGAAAGAGCTTTGCCTGGACTGAGCTAGAAGTAGTTTATGTGAGAGGCTTGCTGTTATGCCTGTGTCCTGGGAACTTGTGCAGGGTTGCTTTGTGTAGAAATGGACTGGTGTGAGCAGAGGGATATGGCACAGAAATGAAATCTTTAGGCTGAAATTTTTGTCCATTCAGCTGCAATTATATGAGAGATTACAACCTTTGAGATTGGGTCAGCTGAACTGCACTGGGGCAACAGGAAGAATATAGACTCTTTTGAAGGGGCCTGAGTGCTCAAGAAGTGTCCTGTTCTTCAAAGTCTGCTTTCTTTCCCCCTGGATTAACAAATTGGCACCCTGCTTGGTATTGTGGAGTATAAGAAATGCAGGAAAGAGAGAGGGTCATTGAATTTGCAACGTGGTCTTTTATTTTGGAAACAGTCATGGGCAATGTGTAGCAGGTTTGCTGGATGCCTGCATGGAGACCCAATGGAGCCATGAGGATGGACTCTGTGTTGCAGTGGAGACCTAGTGGAGATGCCGGGACCATGAGATGGTGGCTAAAGAAAGCTGCCAGCTCCAGATGAAGTTTTCCAGGACTGTGAGTAGTCTAGCTGGAGGGGTGGGATTGGAACTCCAGAGACTTGTTGCTGGTTAGAATTATTGGACTTGGAGACTTGTCATTGTTGGGCTTGGAACTACAGAGTTTGATGTTTGCCCTGTTTAAGTCTTGTATTGGTTGAATATTTCTTTGCTATGCTCAATGTCATCTTTTGTAGTGTGTTTATTCTGTGCCATTATGGTTTTTTTGGGAGTTTTTCTTGGTATTAAGGCTCAGTTAAAAGACCTTGGATCATAGGGGTGTTTGAACATCATTAGGATTGATAAAAAAAATATGGGGACTTTGAGAGATGGATTGAATGCATTGCAGTTTACATCATGGATGGTTATCTTTTTATGGGGGCAGAATGTGGTGGCTTGACTCAGGTGTCCCCCATAAACTTAGTTGTTCTTAATGCTAGGTTCCCAGCTGATGGAGATTTGGGAACTAACACCTCTTAGAGGCAGTGTATTGTTGGAAGCAGGCTTATGGGTGTTATAGCCAGTGTCCCCTTGCCAGTGTTTGGCATACTCTTCTATTGCTATTGTCCACCTGATGTTGGCCAGGGAGTGATGTCCACCCTCTGCTCATGTCATCATTTTCTCTGTCATCATAGAGCTTCCCCTCAAGTCTGTAAGCCAAAATAAACCTTTTTTTTTCCCCCCACAAATGGCTCTTGGTCGGGTGATTTCTGCCAGCGATGCGAACCTGACTGCAACACACATGGTACACAACTCACAGGGGAGGACTGGGAATAAAGAGACTATAATCTAGTCTCTCCTGAACATTGCCAGTACCTCCACTGAAAGAATAAAAGGTGATTTGGAGTAAACAAGCCCAGCAAACTAACTCTAGATGTGCAGGTTACTAATGCAAAAACACAAGTAACACGAATAACCAAAGTAACGTGTCTCTTTCAAAAACTACCAATCCTAGCCAGGCATGCTGGCACATTCCTCTAATCCCAGTATCAGAAGGCTGAGGTAGGAGGGGTGCCATGAGTTCAATGGTACTCTGATCATCCTGGGCTAGAGCAAGACCCTACCTTGAAAAACAAAACAAAACAAAAAAAGTGATCAGTCCTCCCAGGTGTGGTGCACACTTTTAATCCCAGCACTTGGGAGGCTGAAATAGGAGGATCACTGTGAATTCAAGGCCAACCTGTCCTAGAGTAAGATCCTGCTTAATAAAAACAAAAACAAAACAAAAAACCAATCCCATAGTATTGACCCCAATGAGAGCGACTTAGAAAAAATTCCAGACAACAAGTTCAAAAGAAGAATTATAAATACACTTAAAGAATTAAAAAAGACAACACAAACACAGTCTGGAATGAATTCCAAGAGAACACAAATAAACAGCTGAATGAAACAAGGAAATCAATTCAGGATATGAGAACTGAATTAAATAAAAAGGAGTATTTGAAGCAAAACCATATTGAAATGACAGTGGAAATGACAAATTCAATATGTCAGACAGAGTGCAGTAGAAAGCCCCATAAATAGAATGGGTCAGGTGAAGGACAGAATATCAGGGCTTGAAGACATGATAGCAGAAACAGATTATGGAGTCAAAGACAAGACTAAATTTTTAAAAACACACAAATGGAGTGTGTGATACTTTAGGATACTCTGAAAAGGCCAGACTTACTAATTATGGACATGAAGGAAGAAGGCTTAGAAAATACTTTCAATACAGTTATATCAAAAATCTCCCCGAGATCTAGGGAAATAGATGTCCTTCCAGGTACAGCAGACATACAGAACTGCAAACAGAGCCAGAAAAGAAACTCTTCACACCATAGCCAAAGCACTAAATGTGCAGAACTAAGAAAGAAGTGAGAGCTGGAGGAGAGAAGCAGATAACATCTAAAGGAAGGCTCATCACAGCAGCAGCTGGGTTTAAGTGGTAGCGGCAAAAACAAACAAACAAACAGAACACAAATAAATGGAATAGAATAGAGGACCCAAATATAAGTCAACGTAATTATAGTCACCTATTTTTTTCTGATTTATTTATTTGTTAGAGGCAAAGAGAGGGACAGAGAGAGAGAAGGGGTACACCAGGTCCTCTAGCCACTGCAAACGAACTCCAGTTGCATGCACCCCCATGTGCAGCTGGTTTACGTGGGACCTGGAGAATCGAACCTGGGTCCTTAGGCTTCACAGGCAAGGGTCTTAACCACTAAGCCATCTCTCTGGCTCTGTAGCCACCTAATTTTTGACAAAGATGCCCAAAGCATGCATCAGAGAGGAGCTATCATCACCAGCAAATGGTGCTGTGAAAACTGGATTTCTACATGTAGACCTCATCTCTCAGCTCTGAAATCGCTGGAGGAAAAGGGAATACAACTCACCGGACAGGCATAGGTGAGGGCTTTCTGAGCAGGACTCTGGTCGTGCAGTAAATAAGACTAACCATCAACAAGTGAGACCTCATGAAATTAGAAAGCTCCAGCAGAGTAAACTGTCCGTTGAGGAAAGAGGCAGCCTATAGAATGAGAAAATCTTTCCATCTACACACCAACAAGGGATGAATATCTAGAATACACAATCATCTTGAAAAAAATATCTGAGCATCATGAAAACCTAATCAAACGGGCTATGTAACTGAACAGAGTTCTCAAAAGAAATATAACTGGCCAGTAAATATTTTAAAAAGCGTTCAACATTCTTAGCCATCAGGGAAATGCAGTGTTCTGCTTTGAGATTCCATCTCACCCCAATCAGAATGGCTTATCACCAAGAAACCAAATGACGATAAATGCTGGTGAGGATGTGGGGAAAAAGGAACCCTCGTTAACTGTCCGTGGATGTGTCAACTTTTGTAGTTGTAGTTTTTTGTAGTTTTGCAGAAAACCAGGGTGGAGGTTTCTCCAAAAGTTAACATTCAAACTGGATACATACCCTAGGTATTTTACATTCTACTACAGAGATACTTAAATATCCATGTTTATCACTGCTCTATTCACAATAGCTAGGAAATGGAATCACCCTAGATGTCCATCTAAGATAACAAAGAATTTACCGGGCTTGGTGGCCCATGTTTTTAATCCCAGCACTTGGGAGGCAGAGGTAGGAAGATCACCATGAGTTTGAAGCCACCCTGAGAAAACAGAGTGAATTCCAGGTCAGCTTGGGCTACAGTGAGACCCTACCTTGAAAAGCCAAAAAAAAAAAAAAAAAAAAAAAAAAAAAAAAGAAAGAAAAAGAAAGAATTTGGTGATCTGACAAAAGTTACTTATTTGAGGTTTCTTTAATTTGTTTTAAAACTATTTAACTTATTTAAGTGTGTATATGTGCATGTGCACACGCGTGTGGGTGTAGAGGCATACTAGGGCCTCTTGCTTTTGCAAACCAGCACTAGACACTTGCGTTACTTTTTGAGTCCATCTTACATAGATGGCTTGAGAATTGAATCTGGGTTGGCAGGCTTTGCAAGCAAACACTTTAACCGTGGAGCAATCTTTCTAGCCCTCTAATTTATTTTTTTATTTTTCATTTTAGAGAGAGAAACAGAAAGACACACACACACACACACACACACACTCAGAATTGGCACACCAGGACCTCAGCCACTGAAATTGAACTCCAGATGCTTGCTCCACCTAGTGGGCATGTGCAACCTTGCACATGCCTCACCTTTGTGCGTCTGGCTTATGTGGGATCTGGAGAGTCAAACATGGGTCCTTAGGCTTTGCAGGCAAGTGCCTTAACTGCTAAGCCATCTCTCCAGCCTGCTCTCTAATTTCTTAATCTAAGCATTTAGAACTATAAACTTCTCTTAATGGTATCACATAGGTTGTAGGAAGGTTGTGTTTTCATTTTCATTCAGTTCTTGGAAATTGTTAGATTCCCTTCTTGATTTCTTCAGGGACCCATTCATTATTCAATAGTGTATTGGTTAAGTCACATGAGGTTTGGTATGTTCTCTGATCTCTCTCTTGCTGTTGATTTGTAGTTTTATTCCATGTAATCAGACAGGATACAAGGAATTGTTTCAATTTTCCTGCATACTTTAAGATTTGATTCAGAGACAGTCCCATGTGCTGACGAGAAGAATGTGTATTTTGCAATGTTTGGATGGAATGTTCTGTAGATGTCTGTTAGGTGCTTTTGATCTGTGATGCCATTTACAAAGATGCTTTTCTCTGTATATTTTGCCAGGATTTCCTGTGAATAGGTGATAGTGGGGCACTGGAGTCTCCCACTACTATTGTGCTGGGGTTAATATGTGATTTTATATCTAGTAGTGTTTATTTAATAAAATTGGATGCACATGTGTGCTTATGTTTAGACTAGTGATATCCTCATGTTTAAAATTGTAATGTCCTCTTGGTAGATTCTTCAGTCAGTACAAAGTGACCTTCTATGTGTCTTCTGACTAATGTTGCTTTGAAGTCTGTCTTGTCAGATATTAGAACCATGGCACCTGCATGTTTCCTACCCCCATTTGCTTGAAGTATCATTTTCCATCCTCTTACCCTAAGGTAGTGTGTATATTTTATGGTGAGGTATGTTTCTTGGAGACAACAAAGAGAAGTATCCTGCCTTTTAATCTATTCTACTAATCTGTTTCTTTTGATTAGGGGATTTGAGACTATCATATTTAGTTATTATTAAAACATTCTTGTTAATTCCTGTCATTTTGTTGATTTTTTAGTGCTTGGTATTATTTTTTTTCATTTACTTAACAGCTGTCCTAGCATTATTTTTTTCCCTGTAGCCGCTTGGGGGGTATTTACCTTTCTCTTAAGTATTTCTTCCAGTATCATTTGTAGAGATGGCTTGGCGGTCATAAGTTCCCTTAGCCTGTCTTTACCATAAACAGTTTTACTTCCTCCTTCAATGTTAACTGATCATTTTTGTAAGTATAGCAGTCTGGGTTGCAGCTGTCTTTCAGAACTTGTAACACATCGTTCCAAGCTCCCAGGCTGTTGAAGTCACAAGATGAGTTGGCCTTTACAAACTACTTGGTGCTTCTCTTTGTGTATCTGGCTTTATGTGGGCACTGGGGAATCAAACCAGGGTCATTAGGTTTTGCAGGCAAGTGCCTTAACCACTAAGCAATCTCTCTAGTTCAACTTGGTGCTTCTCTCTTGCTGTTTCCAATATACTTTCTTTGATATATATATTTTTTATACACATGTTTTAAATTTTGGGGTTTTTTTTGAGGCAAGCCCAACAGACTGGCCTTCTTAAAATTTTTATTTATTTATCTAAAAAATTATTTATTTATTTGCAAGCACAGACAGAGAGATACAGAGAAGAGAGACAGACAGAATGAGCACACCAGGGCCTCTAGCCACTGCAAACGAACTCCATAAGCATGCCTCTTTGTGCATCTGGCTTACGTGGGTACTGGGGAATTGAACCTGAGTCCTTAGGCTTCAAAGGCAAGCACCTTAACTGCTAAGCCATCTCTCCAGCCCCTTTTTATTTTATTTTTTACATTTGAGAGAGAGAGAGAGTGAGAATGAATTGGAACACCAGGGCCTCAGCCACTGCCATCAAACTCCAGACACTTGAGCCACCTAGTGGACCTGTGCGACCTTGAGCTTGCCTTACATTTGTGTGTCTGGCTTATGTGGGATCTGGAGAGTTGAGCATGGGTCCTTAGGCTTCACAGGCAAGCGCTAAGCCATCTCTCCAGCCCAGGTCCATTTTTAATAGTTTAGTTATAATACGATGAGGGGAAGTTCTTTTGGGTCCTATCTTGTTTGGTGTTTTAAATACATTGTGTATTCATATTTACATCCCTTTCTCTAATTATGGGAAATTTTCTTTTTCACTCTCTACATACTTTTTGGAAAATATTTACTATGCTTAATCTGAACTTTCCTTTTGGGCCAAGATTTTTTATACTTGACCACTTCATAGTGTCCTGAATGTCTTAAAAGTCCTACTCATACATTGTTAGTAATTTATCTTTCTTCTTGGAATGTTCCAAATCTTTGACCTTGCCTTCAAGCTCAGATATTCTGTTCTTTTCTTGATCCAATCTATTGGTGAGACTTCCTATGTCATTTTTTTATTAGAGAGAGAGAGAGAGGGAGAGAATTGAGGCCAGGGCCTCAGCCACTACAATAGAACTCCAGATGCTTGTGCCACCTAGTGGGCATGTGAGACCTTGCTCTTGCCTCACCTTTGTGTGTCTGGCTAACTTGGGATCTGGAGTTGAACATGGGTCCTTAGGCTTTGCAGGCAAGAGCCTTAACTGCTAAGCCATCTCTCCAGTCCACCTATGTCATTTTTTAATGTGACTTATTGATTTTTAAATTTCTAGTACATAAGATTTTTTCTTCAGTGTTTCTATTTCCTTAGTCATATTTTGTATTATCTCTTGATTTCATTTAGCTGATTTTCTGTCTTCTCTTGAGATTCTCTTAGGACTTTGATTTCTTTGAATATACTTGTGGCCATTCTTTTGAATTCTCTGGCATTTAAAAATTTAAAATTTTAAAAAGTATTTTATTTATTTATTAGAGAAAGAGAAAGAGGCAGACAGAAAGAGAAATAGGCATGCCAGGGCCTCTAGCCACTGCAAATGAACTCCAGATGCATGTAACACCTTGTGCATCTGGCTGATGTGGGCACTAGGGAATCGAACCTGGGTGCTTAGGCTTCACAGGAAAGTGCCTTAACCTCTAGGCCATCTCTCCAGGCCCCTAATTCATTCTTACTGGAGGCCACTAGTGTGGAATTCATAATTTTTGGAGGAGTTATGTTACCTTGGTTTTTTATGTGTGTTTCTTCTATTATTCTGCATTGGGACTTTTGAATCTCAGATGATTTTGTTTAGATTTTCTGCTTGTTTTATCAGCTGTATTCTTAGGTGTGTAGTTCAGAAGTTACATCCTCAGTCTAGGAGCTCAAGGTGCCTGGTGTGGTCTCTACTTTACTCTGAGAGCAGCATGTTAATAGGAGTACCAAAAACTGGTGTTATGCAGATGTCAAATAGCAAATTAAAGACAGCAAATCAACAACAGTGGTCTCTTTAACTTCAATAACTGCTGGTGGATAAACTAGCAAGGCATGTGTCGTAGTCAGCTCCATACTGCTGGTATGCATCTCCTAATCAGACACAGGATTTATTGAAGCTTACAAATGGTGAGAGAAGCTGGCCTTCTTTCACAGATCCACACACAGAAAGAAAAAAAAAAACAAAAAAAAAAACAAAAAACCACCAGAACCACCAAAAGCAAGCATCAAACCAACAATAAAACAACCGGGAACCCAAGGCAGAGCTCAAGCACTCTGCATACCTTTAGGCTGGAAACAGATCCGCCCCCAGTAACATCTTCAGGCAGGACCCCAGGATCCTCCCACAATGACACCTCTTCCAGCCCGGCAGCTGGAAATCCGAGTTACAAGCTTGAATAAAGCATTTGAGTCAGACTGGGAGAGACGGTTCAGCAGTTAAGTAACTTGCCTGCAAAGCCTAATGACCCCAGTTTGATTCCCCAGTACCCACATAAAGCCAGATGCACCAAGAGGCACCTGCATCTGGAGTATGTTTGCTGTGGCTGGAGGCCCTGGTGTGTCCATTCTCTCTGTCTTTCTGACTTTTCTCTCTATCTCTCTCTGCTTGCAAACAAATAAATAAAATATTTAATAAAATTTGAGTCTACTGGGGTACCTAAATTCAAACTACCACATTTCACCCCGACCTCAATAGACTCATAACCATCTTACATTGTAAATTGTATTCAGTCTAACTTTAAAGGTCCCATAGTCTTTAGTAACTTAAGATAGTTCCAAAGCCCCAAGTCGCATCTGAGAGTTAAGACTATCTCTTAACTTTGAGCACTGTAAAATTAACAAGAGTGACATACTTCCAACATATAATGGCACAGAGTAAAGCTTTCCACTTCTAGAAGGCATGACAAGGAGAGACTGGGCCAGTGCAAACTCAGCAACCAGCCGGCAAACATCTGCAGTGCAAGCCCAATGTCTGAAGCCTCTGGATTTTCCAATCCGCCCCCCCCCCCCCCACCGCAGCTGGGATGAGTAGCCAGGGTAAAACCTCTATCCGGAGCCAGCAGAGCCCCATGGCAGCCCTTGCACAGTCCAGGTATAGCCAGAACACATTTGGGTCTCCATGCAAATCACGGTCCGTCTTCCAATGGCTTCTCTGGTCTTTATCAGGGTCACCACGCCCAGCTTCACTTGCCGCATCTGAGCAGTAGCTCCTGGGACTGTGTGCACTTCATGACCCACTCCGCGCATTTTTCAGGCTTCTGAAACCAGTACCAAGTTTTCAGGACACAGCCATGTTGTTAATTCAGGGATGAAATAAACTGTGACCTCAAGAAGCGTAGGCTCCTTCCTTTCAGTCAACTCCTTTCAAATAAGTCTGCATTTCTATCATTAAGTCTTTCCTCAGGCTTCCTTTCCTTTGTTTCAATGTAAAGTGGGTTGGGTCATCTTCCTTAAGGTTGCTAATATATTTGACAATAGCAGCTTCAGTAACCTAAAACCAGTCTCTATGCCTGTAAAATTTTAAACTTGTTTAAATTTCTCCAACTTTAAATTCTTAAATTTCTCAATTCCATATCTTTAGCCAAGCATATCAGTCCATTGCAAATTTAACCTTGATCAGACTCTCTGGGCATGGGCAGCAGAATGCAGCCAGCCCTTATGCCAGTAGACCAGTTCCAATAAAGTTCTCTGCAGTCTTTCCTTCCCCTTTGAAAGTTCATAATCAAAGCTTCCAAATACAATTCTCTGTGCACTTAGCATTTTCAAACTCTCACAAGAATAGTCTGTAAAACTTGGCTTACACCCTGGAAGGCATGTTCACTTGCAAGTACCAAATCCATGCCCATTCCAACAGAACAAAATTTCCAGAAGACCAAAAATCCACATGGTCAGATTCCAATTTCTGTTATAGTCAGCTCCATACTGCTGGGATGAATCTCCTAACCCGACACAGTTTATGGGAGGAGCAGGATTCACTGAAGCTTGCAGATCCAGGGGAAGTTCCATAATGGTGAAAGAAGCTGTCCACCTTTCACCGATACACATACACACACGCACACACACGCACACACGCACACACACACACACACACACAGAGAGAAACTACTACCACCACCACCACTACTGAAAGCAAGCACCAAACCAACATGAGATGACAGGGAACCCCTGGCAGAGCTCGAGCACTCTGCATACCTTTAGGCTGGAAACAGATCCGCCCCCCAGTAACACCTTCAGGCAGGACACCAGGATCTCTCCACATTGACACTTCTTCCACCCAGGCAGCCGGAAATCCAAGTTACAAGCTTTAATAAAACATTTGAGGGGGCTGAAGAGATGGCTTAGCAGTTAAGACATTTGCCTGCAAAGCCAAAGGCCCCCAGGTTTGATTCCCCAGGACCCACGTAAGCCAGATGCACAAGGTGGCACATGCGTCTGGAGTTCATTTGCAGTGGCTGGAGGCCCTGGCACGCCCATTCTCTCTCTCTCCCCCTCTTTTTCTCTGTCAAATAAATAAATAAATAAAAATAAAATATATTTTTGAAAAAAAAAATTTGAGTCTACTGAGGGACATCAATTCAAACTACCATAGCTGGCATGGTGTATACTAGTATTTTGGTTATGTGGAATTGGGAGGGTGGGTTAGAATGGGGCTTGTTTTTAACTTTGAATTATATGGAGGTGGCAAAAGTGTCTAGGAGGGGAAATTTAGGATACTGTTAGGTTCCAAAGATTTTAGAGATCATTAAGGCTATGGAAGGTTGTAATTATAGAGAATGAAGAGGAGGGGCTAACTAGATGACAATGTGGAGGAGAGGTTGGAAGGAAAGAAAATTATATGAGTTGTGTGTGGGAAGATTAGTAGAGAGATCACAATAGTAGATTTGGAGAAACACAGAACAAACATAAAAATCCAACTGAGCAGTATACAGACACAAACAAAACCATCATTTTTTGCATATAAATGCAAGAGTTGAGAGTAAAAAAAAATTATTTATTTATTTATGAGAGAGAAAGAGACAGATAGAGAGAAACAGAAAATGGGCATGCCAGGGCCTCTAACCACTACATATGAACTCCAGACACATGTGCCCCTTGTGCATCTGGTTTACATGGGTCCTGGAGAATCGAACCCAGGTCCTTAGGGTTTGCAGGCCAATGCCATAACCACTAAGCCATTTCCCCAGTCCCCAAGGTTTTTTTTTTTTTTTTTTTTGTTGTTTTTTCCCTGAGGTAGGGTCTCGCTCTAGCTCAGACTGAGCTGGAATTCACTCTGTAATCTCAGGGTGTCCTCAAACTCTAGGCAGTCCTCCTACCTCTGCCTCCTGAGTGCTCGGATTAAAGGTGTGTGCCACCACGCCTGGTAAGAGTTGAGATTTTTAAAAAATTGGCACTGAAAGATAAAACAACATGAAAACTGACAAAATTATCCCTAACATACAAATGATTTAGAAAGGCAAAGTATATCAATTGTACATCAAATCTTAAAGGTAGCCGGGCGTGGTGGCGCATGCCTTTAATCCCAGCACTCGGGAGGCAGAGGTAGGAGGATCGCCGTGAGTTCGAGGCCACCCTGAGACTCCATAGTGAATTCCAGGTCAGCCTGGGCTAGAGTGAGACCCTACCTCGAAAAACAAAAACAAAAACAAAAAAAAAAAAAAAAAAAAAAACAAATCTTAAAGGTCAGTGTTTTTGCATTGGTGGGATGAGTTTTGAATTCTTTTTTTAAAATTAATTTATTTTTAAAAAATATATTTTATTTACTTATTTATTTGAGAGAAAAAGGCAGAGGGGAGAGAGAGAGAGCGAGCAAGTGAGCATCAGGTCCCCTAGTCACTGCAAACGAACTCCAGACATATGCGCCCCCTTGTGCATCTGGCTAACGTGGGTCCTGGAGAATCGAACCTGGATCTTTTGGCTTTGCTGGCAAATGCCTTAACCGCTAAGCCATATCTCCAGCCCTAATTTATTTATTTTTATTGACAACTTCCATAATTGTAGACAATAACCCATGGTAATTCCCTCCCTCCCCCCACCCTCCCCTTTGAAACTCCACTCTCCATCATATCCCCTCCCCCTCTGGGTTTTGAATTCTTGCTCTCTCGGTAGTGTTTCCTTCAGCCACCTGCCCTCCTATGTGAGGTGTGATTAGCACTTCCTTTCAAAACCGTATAACCAGGTTTGTGGTACGCATCAGTGGAGATCAGCCCAGTTACCTTTTTTTTTTTTTAGTGAATTTCCATCTCCTCTATGCTGAGCTGTGAAGATGGTTCTCTTCTCGGCTTGGCTTCTCTTGCTTGGCAGGGTTCGGCATGGCTTCAGATCAGCTGGGCTCGGTGCTGCGTAGGGTGGGGGTGGGGGTGAGTGGGAGCCTTTGGCTTCCAGTAATCTCTTTTTCTTTCTAGTTCTGGCCTGCTGGAGAGAGGAGGTAGCGGAATGCTTCCAGGAGATGCTCTGGAGCTCAGCTGGTCCCCATCCTCTCTCATTCCGGTTCTGCTTGTGCAAAGCTTGCGTGAGCCGGGAGAAGCTCTTCGCAATCGATTCTAAGGCTCCTGTTGGTGTCCGTGGGACAGGGCTGATGTGGGGGAGGAGAGAGATGCGCTTCCCAGAGGCAGGCCCGAACTGATGCACGCTGATGAGCACAGCTTCCTTCTCCGCGGGGATCTCACCTGGCCTCAAACGCGTTTACAGATCTTCTCTATTACTTACTGGCAAAGAGCTCACTGTGCGTTATTTTGCACCCCCCCCCCGAATTTCTTTGTTGACACTCTTATTGTACCCTCTTACCCAAGAATCCCTGCCTTGTATTTTTAAAATATATTTTATTTATTTATTTGAGAGAGAAAAAGAGGCAGAGAGAGGGGGAGAGAGAGAGAGAGAGAGAGAGAGAGAGAATGGGCGCTCCAGGGCCCCCAGCCTCTGCAGCCAAACTCCACATGCATGCGCGCTCCTGGAGAATCAAACGGGGATCCTTTGGCTTTGCACGCAAAGGCCTTAACCGCTAAGCCATATCTCCAGCCTGATTGATGTCTTTGTTTTTTAAAGAATCTATTTTAAGCTGGGCGTGGTGGTGCACGCCTTTAATCCCAGCACTTGGGAGGCAGAGGTAGGAGGATCGCCAAAAGTTCGAGGCCACCCTGAGACTACATAGTGAATTCCAGGTCAGCCTGAGCTAGAGTGAGATCCTACCTTAAAAAAAAAAAAAAAAAAAAATATATATATATATATATATATATATATATATATAATTTATTTATTTATTTGAGAGAGAAAGAGGCAGAGGTGGGCGGGGGGTAGAGAGAATGGGTGCACCAGGGCCTCCAGCCACTGCAAAAGAGCGCCCTCTTGTGCGTCTGGCTTATGTGGGTCCTGGGGAACTGAACCGGGATCCTTTGGCTTTGCAGGCAAACACCTTAGCCACTAAGCCATCTCTCCAGCCCCCTGCTTTGTATTTTTGACCTGTTGGCTGTATGTCATGGAGTGGTTTTTCTCTGGTTGTGTCTAATTTGATCTAGATGCTGCTTGTGTTTGGACGTTTGTTTCTTTCTCTAGATTGAGGCAATTTTCTGCTTTAGTTACAGCAAATAGGTTTTCCATGCTTTGGGCGTTTGTCTCGCGGTTTGATCTCATGGTTTCTTGATCGTATCCCAGAATTCTTTGACGTTGTAATTATTCTTTTTATTTTTTTCCTCGCTGATGTTTGAATGTAGTATTTCCTTGGCTTTATCCTCATCTCAGACATTTCTGCTTTGTGTTGTGCGTTGGTCATTGAGTCCATTTTCACTGTGATTTTTTTCATTTGATTAAGTTTTTCATGTTCAGCGTTTATATTTGCCTCTACCTCCAAATCTCAGTTTTCTTGCTGATTTTTTTCTTCCATGTTGCTGACTTTCCCACCAATATTGCTCATTTCCTCATCCATTTTGCTGACTTCTATATCATTATTGCTGACTTTTCTCCCCACATCCTGCATTGACTTCACTGCTTGTTTCTTTTTCCTCTTTTAGTTCTTTGACCATTTTTAAAATATTTTATTTTTATTTATCTATTTGAGAGAGAGAGAGAGAGAAAGAAAGAATGGGTGTGCTAGGGCTTCCAGCCATTGCAATCAAACTCCAGACACATGTGCCCCCTTGTGCATCTGGCTTACGTGGGTCCTGGGGAATCGAACCTGGGTCCTTTGGCTTCGCAGGCAAATGCCTTAACCGCTAAGCCATCTCTCCAGCCCCTCATTGACCATTTTTTACCATGAAACTTTTAAGATCTTCATTTAGCATTATACCTATTTCGGTATCTTTGGGTTCAGGAATTGAGCTTTAATTTTTTTTTTGTGGAGGAGTCATATTGTGTTGCTTATTCATGTTTCTTGTGCTGCAATTTGTACATGTGTTGACTTGGGTATCTGTTGGGTATTTATTTGGAGACTTCTTTTTTAGCGGACTGTTCTTGAAGACTCAATCCCAAGTACCATTCAGGGAAGAGAAAACAGATTACTGTAACAACATCAAATCATACAAAGTATGGAAATACAAATAATTTAAATTAATTACAGCCCACTAGTACATTACCAATGACTATAAAAGTAAGTGATTGGCAAAAACTACCGTAGAATGTGCTATGAAGTTAGAAATTATCTAGGACAATATGGAAATAGCAAGGGAATGATATCAAGGAAGGAGGCAGGGAAAGGGAAGAAGTGGAGAAAAAGCAAGATTAAATAAAAGAAAGGGAAAAAGTAGAGGAATGAAGATGGGTGTATGAAGGGAAATAAATACTAACATGAAAATTTGAAACTATACTAAGAAAATAAAATACACTTTCAATTTTTCATGATTTTATACTTCCATTCATATGCTTTTCTAAATTTGCCACTTTTTTCATTATTGGCAATATTTTATTTCTTAGTTTCCTTTTCATCTGTTTCCTCCTTTTCCTTCTACATTTAGTAGTATTTTGACTTTATTATATTTAAAAATGTTTTTAAACTGTGATTTTTAAAAAAATTCTCCTTTCCCCCCTTATTGAATTTTGTTATTGAACTTTTTCATTATTTGAAAATCTTTTTTGGTTTTAATTTTTTTCAATATTTTAATTTATATTTATTTATTTATTTACTAGAGAATGATGGAGAGAGAGAGAGCATGAGTGTGGGTGCACCAGGGCCTCCATCCACTGCATATGTACCACCTTGTGCATCTGGCTTACATGGGTCCTGGGGCATTGAACCTGGGTCCTGACCATTCCACCACAAAATTATTGTTGCACCGAAACCTGCAAGTGGGCTGGGGCATGCTGAGGTAGGCCTGCCTGTCTCCTGCTGGTTTACCTTGCAGATGTGGCTTCTGTTTCCCCTCTCCTGCCAGGGAGTCTCAAGCTGTGTTTGGTTTCTTTCTCGTTGATGCATTAATCTTCCTTTCATCTGTATTTTTTCAGTACTTCCTTTCCTTGGTGAGTTTCCTAAATTCCTCCCCTCTCTCTTTGGAATAGTCTAGTTTTTTTCTTCTTTTCACTAGCTCACATGAAAGAAGCTTCTAGCCTTACCCAGAAGTCCTCTTGCTAAACTTCTTGAATGTGAACTTCAATATTTTTCATCAAATTTAGTAATTGAGACCTTATTTGTTCTTTAAAATTTATTTATTTGAGAGAGAAAGAGGGAGGGAGAGAGGGAGGGAGAGAGAGGAAGAGAGAGAGAATGGGCATGCCAGGGCCTCCAGTCACTGCAAACGAACTCCAGATGCATCCACCACCTTGTGCATCTGGCTTATGTGGGTCTTGGGGAATTGAACCTGGGTCCTTTGGCTTTGAAGGCAAGTGCCTTAATTGCTCAGCCATCTCTCCAGCACTGATACCTTATTTCTATAGATATCCTTTCTGATTTTTCTTTCTCCTATTTAAAAGTTTTTTTTAAGTCTATTATTTATTTGTAGAGGGAAGGAGAGAGAGAGAGAAAAAAAAAAGAAGGAATGAATGAATATGGGCACACCAGGGGCTTTGTGCCACTGCAGACGAACACCCGATGCATGCGCCCACTCTGTGCATATGACTTTATGTGGGGAGTCGAACCTGGGCCATTAGGCCTTGCAAGCAAGCACCTTAACAGTTGATCCATCTCTCCAGCCCTCTTTCTCCTATTTTTCTATGTCTCCTATTATACAAACTTAGGTGTTCATTATGTGTCTTAAGCTCTATGTATTCATTTACTTATTTTATTATTTTTTTTTCTTTTTGTCTCATACTGTGTAATCTCAATTTCTCTCATTTTAAGTTTACTAATTCTGTTTAAATCTGGTGCTGGGGCCTGGAGAGATGGCTTAGCGGTTAAGCACTTGCCTGTGAAGCCTAAGGATCCGGTTCAAGGCTCGATTCCCCAGGACCCATGTTAGCCAGGTGCACAAGGAGGCACACGTGTCTGGAGTTTGTTTGCAGTGGTTGAAGGCCCTGGCGCACCCATTCTTTCTCTGTCTCTCTTCTCTCTCTCTCTCTCTCTCTCTCTCTCTGTGCTTGCAAATAAATAGAATAAATTTTAAAAAATAGTTGGGCTTTAAATCAAAGCTGGGTTTCTCTAGTTAATGCCTTATTAGTTTTCAACAATGCAATAGCTGCTTGGTGCCTCTTTTTCCCCTTTCTGTAACTTGTTTCCTTTTATTGATATTTTTCTCTTAAAATTAAAAAAAAAATTGTGTTTTTATGTGTGTGTGTGGGGGGGCATGTGTAAGGCACTGCTTTTGTGTGGAGATCTGAGGACAACCTGTGGAAGTTGGTGTTTTCTTACACTTTCTTTGAGATGAGGTCTGTCTGGTTTTGGCACTGGGAGGGCCAGTCTAGGCGGGCCGTGTGAGCTTTGGAGTCTTTTGGTGCTGTGGTTACCTTCGTGTTGCTGGGACAAACACCTGACCTGAAGCAGCTTAGGTGAGGAAAGGGTCCTGGGGAATCGAGCCTCGAGCTGGGGTCCTTAGGCTTCACAGGCAAGCGCTTAACCGCTAAGCCATCTCTCCAGCCCCAACTTATTTATTTATTAGAGAGAGAGAGAGAGAGAGAAAGAATGGACATGCCAGGGTTTCTAGCTATTGCAAGTGAACTCCAGTTGTATGCGCCGCTATGTGCATCAGGCTTACATGGGTTCTGGGGAGTCGAACCTGGGTCCTTAGGCTTTGCAGGTAAGTGCCTTAACCACTAAGCCTTTCTCTAGTCCTCGTTTACTATTTCCACATTGAAGTTGACTATAGTTAAGTGAAACCACGGAACATGAAACTATGATCTATGGAGGATCCCATGTCCTTCTGTCAATTAAAAACATTTTATTTATTTATTTGCAAGGAGAGGGAGAGAATATGAATGAGTATGAATGTGGCACACCTGGGCCTCCAGCTACTGCAAATGATCTCCAGATACATGCGCCACTTTGTGCATCTGGCTTTACATGGGTACTGGGGAATCAAACCTGGGTTGTTAGGCTTTGCAGGCAAGCGCCTTAACCGCTGAGCCATTTCTCCAGCCCATTTTTCTGGTTTTTAAATTGACAGTGCGGGGCTGGAGAGATGGCTCAGCGGTTAAGGCGCTTGCCTGAGAAGCCTAAGAACTCATGTTCAAACCTCCTGGTCCCACGTAGCCAGACTCATGGTGATGCAAGCATGCAATGTTGCACATGCACACCAGGGGGCGCACACGTCTGGAGTTCATTTGCAGCGGCGGAAAGGCCCTGGTGCGCCCATTCTCTCTCTGTCTCTCCCTGCCTCTTTCTCTCTCTAAGTATTTATAATAAAACAGGGAAAATGAACCAAACATACAAACCCTATTCTGGCATGGGCCTGGGAGGCTGTGGACTCCCAGGCTTATCTTCCTCCTGGGGGGCCCAACATCAGAAAGAATGAGGAGCTCATTTCTCTGCAGCCCTGAAGGACCGGGTGCAAGGCTCCAAGAGGAAAGTGTACACTCTCTCTCAGCTCCTTAGTCTCGCCCCTAACCCCAGGTGGCCACACACACAGGCCAGGAGCTGCTTGTGTGAGGAGAGGCGACAGTGATGTCATTCAATGACCACCTGTGCTCCTCATGCGCTGAATCCTCTCCTCTGAGAGACTGTGTTTCTGAGAATGGGCGAGAAGAACCTCCCTAGAGCGTTTCTGTCTTCTCTGGGAAGAGTTCTGGGCACAGAAATGCCTGCGGACTCCCAGGTCACCTCACTTCTACTGGATGTCGGGGTGTCACTCCAGTCCAGCTTCCCAGGAAGGAGGGAGCAGAGCCCCACGCGTCTCCACCAAGGTCCTCACGATCTGCACTTGTTCAGATCCGCGGATCCGTCAGCCATGCTGGTCATCACAGAGCGCTCATGCCCCGCCCTGCACGTGTTACTCACAGCTACTGAAAGAGGGGGAGCTGGAGGAACACCCAAAAGACCCCAAAGTGGCTCTGGTGCCTTTTCTGAGTGACAGGACCATATGGAGACAGAGGACTGGCATGGTGAGTAAGGAAACGGGAGAGGAGCCAGACGCACCCTCCAGACTTAGAACAAGAAAATGTTAACTGTGAGAAACGTTGCATGCGCCCTGAGGGTGCCGCTCAGCACGCTTGAGACCCTGGGTTTTGTTCCTACCACTTTAAAACCAAAAAAAACGCAGTGTTACTATCCATCCAAGTTAGTGAGGTGAGTGTAGATGCTGTGTAGGAAGGCATGTGCCCTGCTGTCTTGCTTTGGATAAAACCATCTTTGGTCAGGTTTTAGTCCCTCCCAAGCTTGGCGGTCCAAGCGTCGCCAACAAGTCTGAGGGGTGGCACCTCCCCGGGGCCTTTGCCCAGTTTCTTCAGAGAGTGGCACATCTCCTTCGAAGTCCTGGGACATTGGTGTGCAGAGAAGCACTGTGGTTTAGGTAGCTGGGATCATGGGGAGGGCTTCCCAGGGGACCCGGCATGGAGCACCCTGGGGTGGAGTGCAGGCCCTAAGCAAACCAGATGCCCAGCATGGGCTGGCGGGGGCCCAAGGGTGGGGAGTCAGGATGGCTGGGTGCGGGGGAGGCAGACACAGGCCGTTCTTTCTAGGAATGTGGTGGGGAAAGAAAGAATGTTGAGGCTGCCAAGGAAGGGCTGGGGTCAAGGGGCCTCTTGGGGAGCTGGAGAAAGTGGAGGCAGAGACAGAAAGAGGAAAAGAGGAAGGGTCAGGGAGCAAGACCACATGTGTCATGATGTGGTCAGGTTTTCTCTGCAAAGTCTGGTCCCCATGGTGGCTGGGGGATCCATCGGAAGGGGAGGGTGGAGCTGGTGAGTAGACAAAACTCCAGGAGAGTGTGAATGGGGAGGGGGAAATGTCTGGGGACCGGCTAAGGACAAAAGAAAGTTAACAACCACGGAGATAAGGTCCCCTCTCCCTAAGACTCCTTCTTCAAAAGCCAGTTTGCCCGAGGCTAGGCTAGTCCCAAGATACCCCTCCCGCAAAGTCAAATGGCTCTGAGATACCAGCCCCTATCATTACATGACTGTTTCTGGGGAAACATGAATAAACGTCTGTTCACCCCTAATAGGGCACTAAGGACAGACCAAAGAAAGGGTTCTACCTGTCTGGCTTGGCGACCACTGAGTTAAATTGGAGTATGGAGGTTGAAGGTTTCCTTCAAGAGCACGGGCAACTTATAGACAGCTACACCAAAGAGTCCCCCCTCAAGCAAATTTATTAGCCCCTTATATAACCTTGCGAAGGGGTGGGGCCTCATGGTGAACCCTGTCTTCCCTCTGTGAGGAAAGCTTAGTGGGCTAATCTTGTGACAGTCTTGTGTCAGCAATCTGATTTCAAGACAGCAAAAGCCATGTCATGACCGGAGAACAGAAGTCCATGACCCCTCTCTCCCTCCATTCCCTGTAAGGCCAGCTACCTTTGACCTTCCTGTCACAAGGTCAGCTGGTCCTTAAACACATACTTCTGCTCTTCCAACACCAGACACTGTAGCCCACTAGGGTATATCAGACATGTAGTCTTAAGCTGTCTCTCTCTCTCTCTTTTGGTTTTCTGAAGTAGGGTGTCTAGCTCAGGCTGACCTGGAATTCACTATGTAGTCTCAGGCTGGCCTCGAACTCACAGCGATCCTCCTACCTCTGCCTCCCGAGTGCTGGGATTAAAGGCGTGCGCCACCACGCCCGGCTTAAACTGTCTCTCTTGAGAACTGTGGGCAGCAGCTGGGTGTTCTTATGGTCCGGAGAGGGCAGGGTGGTCACTTGACCCACACATCCTCTTAGGGGCATTCCTAGGAGCGTGCAGGAGCCTGGGCCTTGCTACAACCTACAGGGCTGAGGCAGGGCTGAACCGTGGTTGTGATGGGGCCCAGCACTCACTTTACAGGTGATCAGCTGCCTGTGGGCTCCGAGGGTTTCCTTGGGCCTTCTGGCAGGGCAGAGGTCCACAGTGGTTGTGGCCTCTCCAGGACTCATGGTCCTTCCCCTGCTGGGGGGGGGGGGCAGAAGTCTCAGAGGCAGCACTACTCATGTCCACCAGGCTCATCCATGTCCCTCAGGGTCTCTTGTGTCCCCACCTGATCAGATGTCTCGTGACCTGCAGGTGCCCAGGGGCAGGTGACCTAACTTCTACCTCGCTTAGTCTCTGCCCCAGGCAGAGAAGCTGAGGACAGAGAGGGCACAGGAAACGAAAGCAGCACCCCACCCCCATAGGGCCCAGACCCTACAGTGTGGTCAGCAGTGTCCACCTAGACAGGGCGCAGTCATGGCACCTAGAATCCTGTCTACTGCTGCCCTCTGGAGCCAGGGGGTTTTGATGTGAGGACGCAGGAAGCAGACCCTAGCACCGAGTGACCCGAGCACGTTCTTCCTGAGCCTGGGTCACAGCCCACGCTTGACACGGGCCGGGCAGCGTTTAGGCAGCGGCGGCACAGCCAGCCCTTTCTCAGCAAGACAGAATTGCCCTCCAGGAAGTGCCAGTGTAGAGGCCAGAGAGGCAGCAGGGGTCACCCGGCGCCACATCCATCCCTGCCCGGCTCTGCCCACTCCACCTCTGTACTTTTCACTTCAAGGCTTCGCTGCACAAAATCAGAGGGCCCCTGGAGAGCGTCATCCCAGCTGGGCATAGTGACGCACGCCTTTAATCCCAGCACTCGGGAGGCAGAGGTAGGAGGATCACTGTGAGTTTGAGGCCAGCCCAAGACTACATAGTGAATTCCAGGTCAACCTGGGCTAGAGTGAGACCCTACTTTAAAAAACAAAACAAAACAAAAAGAAAGATTATCAGCTCAGATAGGGAAAACTAGGCCCACAGAGGAGCAGGGGTTGCCCAGGGCCCCACAACACCCAGCTGAGTGGGAGCCAGCTCACCCATCCGTGAGCAGGTTCCCGTGTCGCACACTGACAGTGCTAAGTCCCATCCGCCATTGGGCGTCAAGTTCCCTTATCTCGTGCCCAGGGGGAGCTATTTGTGGATTCTATTTTCTGTTTCTTCTTCTCACAGAGACGTTTTTGAAATATCGCGATACCGAAGTCCACACATAAGCCGTGCTTACATGAGCAAAATCATATGGTGGGCATCTTTACTCTGGCCAGAGACGAAAGACTGTCAGCTCAGAGCCAGCTTGGGGGAGAGGCATGGACTCTTGGTGGCCTTGGGACATTTTCCCAGGCCCAGGGGATGATACAGACATGCGCAAATAGGTTTCTTCCATATCAAGGCAGAAGGAGCCTTTTCTCAATCTCCCTGCAGACTGCATTTTTCTTTTTCTTTTTTTTTTTTTTTGAGAGAGTCTCATTCTAGTCAAGGCTGACCTGGAACTTACTCTGTAGCACAGGCTGGCCTTGAACTCACGGCTACTCTTCCACCTTGAGCCTCCCAAGTGCTGGGATTACAGGCGTGAGCCACGTGACACCAGGCTAGACCACGGATTTTGGAGAAGTGGGAAGGAGCGAGGATTCCCAGGGCTGTTGTCTCTGTCCCCTTCATACGCTGTCCTCTTGGCCTCAGACCCTTTTCCATTTTCTAAGGTGCATCAAAGCCTCTATGTGCAAAAGTCACTCCCACTGCAGGGGATCCTGGCCCCAGAGGAAGCTTGAGGGGGAGGGTCCCCACTCGACATTAGAAGCCCTTCCACCCTGCTGGGAGAGAACTACTTCCTGAGGAAGCTGGCATGCCAGGGACCTTCAAGTCTCTCTGCCGTAGAAGGAGCCATGAAAACCTCCCAGGTGGCATGCCCGCCCCCGCCAACCTGACCACTCCACTGAGCTTCTGGAAAACTGCCAGGACTATCTGAGTGTCTAGCCTGTCATACTACGGTCACCACACTGGTCTTTCTGTCCCCTTAATGCATCAAGCGCCTTGCAGCCTTGGGGGTGTTTTACATTTGCCAGGCTCCGTGTCTAGCATTTCATTCTTGTTTGGCTCGGGCCTGGCATTGCCTCTTACTTCCCAGGCGACTCCTCCTGTGACCCCACTGGCTCTATGCCACCGTCTTGTGTTTTGGGATATGGGTGCACGGAGTGAGTGGGCTCACAGCCCAAGGAGACCAGCTCTGGAGGATTCCTGAGAATCAGAGGGTCTTCCTGGAGGAGGCGCCAGGGTATGTTTGGAAGCAGGAAGAAGGGAGAGGGACAATTTGGAGGCGAGTGGTTACCTCAGTCTTGGGGGTAAGCGCCACATGGACCTGTCCCCAAGACGACGACCAAGGCGTGTATGTGTGTGTCGGGCTGCCCGGGGCTGCTGGTTGCTTCCAATCAACTGCCCAAGCATGTCCCTGAATGGCACCAGGTCGAGTCTTCTGATCTGCCAACTGGGAGAAACCAGTGGGGCATGAGGGGGAGGGACACAGTGACAAGGAGGAGGTCTCATTGGTCGTTGGCGGGAAGAGTAGCAGGGCGTCTCCTTTGAGTGAGTTCCGGGTCTGGTGCCCTATTCCTGACACTCAGCCTCCACTCTAAACCTGGCTCCCCCTCTTGCTTTGGGTTCCACTAGGCTGATGGGAAGAAACACTCCCTTCTCCAGGAGAAGGCATTGGAGAAAACCTGGGACAGATTTGATAAGCATAAGCAAAGAGAGGAGAAAAAGAGCATGGGAGGGAAGGGCCCGTGGGGTGGGCACCCCACAGAGCCGTTGAATTTACATGTGCTTGTCTCTCTTTGTGAATGTATACGCACAGGGAGGTGTGCACTTGCACACACATGTGACACTATAGGGGCATGTGCACACACAGACATACGTGCACATGCACACGCACAGAATGCTATGGGTGGATGTACGTATACGCGCAGACACGCAGGCACGCACATGCAGGGTCCTGCTCACACACGGAACATTGAGCCCTACTCGATGCTGCCTCCGGGAGTGGCTCTCCTCTTCTGGGTGCTGTGGGAACCTCTGTCTTCCCCCTTTCCTTATCAGCACCCCTCCCTTCCTGCCACACTTAATGTGTATCATCTTCACCTTTTAATTTTTTTTTTTTTTTGCAGATTTCACAATGAAAATTGATGAGTAGGGGCTCTAAGTTGACATCTTTTTGTTGCCACGGATATCTTTGCTCCTCAATGGTGGGCTTTTGGTCCCTGCTTCTCCCCTCTTCCTCAGTGGGATGTCAAGGTCATTCTTTTTCTAAAAAAATATTTTATTATTTATTTATTTATTTGAGAGAGTCAGAGGGAGAGGCAGGGAGAGAGAGAGACAGAGAGAGAGAGAGAGAGAGAGAGGGAGAGAATGGGCACACCAGGGCCTCCAGCCACTGCAAACGAACTCCAGACGCATGCGCCCCCTTGTGCATCTGGCTAACATGGGTCCTGGGGAATCGACTTAAGCTTCGCAGGACAAGCACCTTAACCGCTAAGCCATCTCTCCAGCACCTCAAGGTCACTCTTACACAGGCCTGGCATGTCCTTGCAGGCAGTTTTCAGCTCAGGCGGTGAGAAGGGCCGAGAGCCTTGTGTAGGAAGGGTCTCTGTCTGCCATGACCTACTTCAAGCCAGGAAACCACCTGCCACGTCCCTGCCCTGGCTTCCCTCCTCCCGCACAGGTGGCTGGCAGCCTCTTTGCCTGGCTCACTTCCCAGTTCTCCCTGGGTCCCATTGCCCCAGGGACAAGGCAGCATCCTCCACTCCCATGCTGTCCCACCGTCCTCCGGCGGTGATGCCTTACTGGCCCTGGCGAAGAGGTCTCCCTGGTCGTGAACCCAGTCCGAGATCTGACACCACCTCCCTAAGCCATGAATCCACATAGACTCACGGGGGGAGGGGGGCAGGAAGGGTGTCTGAGGGATGGGACTTATTTAGCAAGTCTCTGAGTGAGTGGTCACCTTTGAGAGTCCCTCTCGGTAGTCACCCCCAGGCCTGAACTCCTGCCCATCTCACCTTCTGCACCTTGGATAACCCTATATGCCCTGAACAGTCTGGAGAGGGCTAGTTGAGCATGTAAACCCCAAGATTTTATGGGGTATGATGTCGCACAAGTATGACCAATGACTTACAGGTCTGTAGAGCTAGCTTATAGAAAGCCCAAGACGTGGCTCTAGAAGAGTTACAGGGCAGGGCCCAGGTCCTCCTGGCCCTCAGGAGGCAGAGGGAGATGGCTGGATGCACAGGAGACCTCATGTAACAAGGGAAATCCGCAGGGCACGTGTCGCCAGCGAGTGCATGCGTGGGGATTGGTGCTGCCTCCCTCTGCCCCCCGCCCCCCACCAGGAACCTCCTGCAGAGCAGTCCTGGCTCAGGACGCTGCGTGTGGCCGAGGCAGGTGTGCGAGTGAGCCAGGGCTGCAGACGCACAGCTGGATCAGGTGCAGGAAGCCCGAGCGGCTGCCCAGCATGGGTGCTCCGTGGGGACCTCCCTTGGCCACAGCAAGTCCCCTGGAACATAAGCAGAAAATGTCTCTGGGGTCAAATACTTTTTAAAATTTATTTTTATTTATTTGAGGAAGAGGGGGGGAGAGAGAGGGAGCGAGAGAGAGAGAGAGAGAGAGAGAGAGAGAGAGAGAGAGAGACTGGGTGCACCAGGGCCTCCTGCCACTGCAAACGAACTCCAGACACATGTTCCACCTTGTGCATCTGGCATACATGGGTCCTGGGGAATCGAACCTGGGTCCTAAGGCTTTGTAGGCAAGTGCCTTAACCGCTAAGCCATCTCCCCAGCCTGTCAAATACTTTTTTTAATAAGAGTTCTCTCAGGAACATGGTTACCATGCCCGGGACCTTGCTTACCAATCATACCACCACGTGGGCCTGGAAATGCCCTGTGTGGACTAGAAGCCTTTCCAGCCTTGCTTGGGCTGGGAGTTGCCCCCTTCCCCCCCACCCGCCACCACCACTGTCTGTACCGCCTTACTTCTGGGCCCCGAGCGGGTCCCAGCATGTAAGGCAGATGGGAGGTTGTGCCCAAACAGCAGACAACAGTTCCACCGTGGGGCACCTGCTCAGAGCTGCTCATGGTGAGGGTCAGAGTCTGGGATAATTACAAAGTCAAGAGTGAGGCTAGGATGGAGGACAAGAGTGGAAGGGTTGAGGGGACCAGACTGCCTGTGACAGAAGCCCAAGTCTACAGCTGGGCCACCCTGTCGCTCACCTTCTCCCTGGCCTGGTTGGCCATGCATCTCCCCACGAGGTACGTCGCACTCTCTCCCTGCACAAGGGCATGCTAGTCCTTCCTGGCCTCCTGACTCCTGGTGTTCTGAAAATCCCTGTGCATCACCCACTGGCCCAGAGGCAAAGCTCAGTCCTGGACAGGACAGTCTCAGCTGTGCCTCTGGTCACGTCTTGGCCCTTTCTGCTCCTAGTGACAGGAGCCTGTCAAGGTGGGCCGGGGTATGACAGTGAGGGCAGACTGGTTATGGCAGCCTTGGGCCTGAAGGAAGGGCCGTGCCCAGAAGCCTGGTGCAGTTCCCTTCTCCTTGCTCGGAGAAAGCACCCTTCTTCCAAAAGCAGCTGATGGGAGGGACAGTTTTTATTTCCGCTGACAGCCTGGAAGGGAAGCTTCATGACGGCACAGGAAAGCATGGCAGGGGCAGAAGCTGGGCACCACCCCTGCCAACAGCAGGTAGAACACAGTGGCAGGAGAGCGAGCCAAGCTCTGGCAGCACCCCTGAGCCCACCCCCAGAAACACACCTTCTCCAGCAAGGCTCCCTCCCGAATGGTCACCATCCGGGGACCAAGTGTTCAGAACACACGGTCACAAACCCTGCCATAGGCGTGTGTCCTTGGATAAGGCCGGATCCCTGTGGAGCTGCCCCACGGCAAAGGGCACTGTGTGCTCTGTGGGACGTGGCACTCAGTCGTGGGCTCCCAGCAGGTGGCAGAATGCAGACATCCCTCCCCTGCCATTCCCTGTGGCCCACCAGAACTTGCTGTCAGGACCCCGCTTGACCCTTAGTCACCTGTCACCACCCTGGCCTCTGAAGACAAGGGGGTTTCTGGGGCAGGCAGACCTGGAGAACAGCCACGTGAGAGTGGGGACCGCCGCTCTCTGCAGGCAGTTGAATCTTTTTTTTTCCCCCATGGGCTCAGCTCCCAGCCTCTTGATGGGGACCAGTGACAGTCCCAGGCACACTGAGCGGTCAACACATTAGTTATGGCTAGTTATACACACATATACACCTAATTAGTTGCACACCCAGGGCAGCCTCACAGCTTGCCCCTAATTTGTTCTCACACGAAGATAACTTCAAGGGCAAGCTAAGTCCATGGAGAGAGATCCTTGGAGGGCTTGCTGTACTGGGGGGTTGTTAATTTAGACAGAGCAGTTACCTCTGGCATTAGAAGCCAGCGGCACCCCCCTGATGTTCTCCTACATGCACCTTTTACTCCAGTGGTGCCTAAAACTATCAGTGATGTGTTTGCTTATACTGTTATTTTCTTTTTTTTTTTTCACTTTTACCCACAATCCTTTTTTTTTACTTTTTAAAAACAACATCCATACATATAGATAATATACCTTGATCATAATCCCCTCCTACCACATTCCCTTTTTCCCCTCTTGAGCCCCCTTTCACTGAATCCATTCTTTTCAACCAGTCTTTCCTCTATTTTGATGTCATCTTTTTTTCCCCCCACTCCTATTCTGCAGGTCTTGTGTAGGTAGCACCAGCCACTGTGAGGTCCTGACTACCATAGCCACTTGGTGTCTGGAAGGAAGACGGTTCTTATACTGTTATTTTCTATGGTTGGGACATAGCCTAGTATTGCAAGGGCTGGGATTTGAACCCCAGCACTGCTGAAAAGGAAAGGATATTGTTTTCTGAAAGGGAGATTTCATGGCACAGTGTTGGAGAGATGTCAGAGTCTTACGGGCCCCCATTGTCAAGTCCTACTCAGAAGACAGCCAGTGGTGGGCTGTCTCCACCTTGGCCTCCAGGTGGGCTTGAGTGTGTGAGCAGGCCCCACCCACATGCCACAGTAGCGTGGCCCGTCAGCAAGGAATGGAGGAGACCAAAGACAGGTCTCTGCAGACTGGCTGTGTGTTCAGGAGGCTTTGGTAAGACTGGGCACGGAACCATGGGAGGTGTCAGGGCCCAAGTGGAACCAGAGACTAAGGCATCTCTAGAGTTCACCTGGTGTTTCGTTCACTTTGCTTAGTCTTGTGAGGCTCCTGTGGGTTAGAATTGTGGGTCTGCTTTATACCTGGTCGACTCACAGTGGGGTTTTGACCAAGAGCTTGAAACGAGGTATTAGGGCTTCAAGAAAGTCTTTGAGCCCCAAACCCTAGGATCATGTCTGCTTTTTAAGGTAATTTTTAAAATATTTTATTTTTATTTATTTATTAGGGACAGAAAGAGGGAGGGAGGGAGAGAGAGAGGAGAGAGAGAGAGAGAGAGAGAGAGAGAGAGAGAGAGAGAGAGAATGGTTGCACCAGGGCCTGTAGCCACTGCAAATGAGCTCCAGATGCATGTGCCACCATGTGTATCTGGCTTACATGGGACCTGGAGAATCGAACCTGGGTCCTTAGGCTTCACAGACAAGAGCCTCAACCACTAAGCCATCTCTCCAGCCTTCATGTCTCTGCTTTTAACCAAAGAATTGAATAAAATAAGACTGAGAAGGATAATTATTAAATTATAATATTTATTGAGGGAAGTACAGAACCAAGAGAAGAAAAATGAATACACTCCTGTGGTCTGAGAGCCCACGTGATGGGCCTGGAAAAGCCATTAAAAAATAAGTTAGAGGGATGGCTTAGCGGTTAAGGCATTTGCCTGCAACACCAAAGGACCTCCGTTTAATTCCCTAGGACCCACGTTAGCCAGATGCACAAGAGGGCGCATGTGTCTGGAGTTCATTCACAGTGGCTGGAGGCCCTGACACGCCCATTCTCTCTCTTTCTCTCCCTCCCTCTTTCTCTGTTAAGTAAATAAATAAATTAAAATAAAATATTTTTAAAAAGTTAGAGAGGAAGAAGAAATACAAAGATCTCCTGCCATGTGGAGGGCAGGGAGAGATAGAGAGCCCATGGGGTGGGGGGCGAAGGGGTCAGGGGCTCTCCCTGTGTCTCAGCCCAGCTGGGCCAAGATGAGGGGAAACTCACCAGAAGCTGGAGGTTCACAAGTGGTCAGGCAGCCCAGAGTGAGGCTTGTCCCCTCACACACATCTATTTATAACCTTATTGTGGTGGGTTCACCTTCTGATTCAGGTGAGCCAGAGAGACAGCTGATCGGTCTGGGCTAGAGGCTGCCTCAGGAAGAGGCCAGCCATGATTGCAAGTTCTGGGGCCTAAGCTTCACCCACTACAGTGTCAGGATCAGCTCCGAATTCTAGAAAAAGACCTCCCTCCCAGGGAGGGGCTCGGGAATGGAACAACAGGTCTAGGGAACTAGGCAAGAGATAAGAAGTCAGATCGTCCTTTGCTCTCCAGCAAGCACAGATTGTGAGGGCAGACCTCCCTTGCCTTTTGACTTTCGGGGGCCACCCCACCCTCCTGACGATGCTACCTGACTCCCTCTCAAGCTCTTGATGGCTGGGGCATCTGCTGTGAGGAAGCAGCCAGAGCCCCACTGTCAGCCCACCCTCTATCCTGCAGCCTGGCTTTTTGGGGCTTGCTCTCTGTGGTGTCTTTGTGAGTTACTGAGAGGGTGAGATCCTTGTTGGCCCCTGCTGTGGGGCACTTAGCTTTCTATTTCCTCTGTTCTGCAAAGTTTGCCACCTGCTTTGGGCCATCTTCTGTCTTCCAAGACCCAGTTGATGTCTCCTGCTGCTGCCTGACCTGAAAGGCTGCCCCTCTAAAAAAAGGGGGGGGCGGTGGAGGACAGTGTCTTCATTCATACTGTCTTCATTCATACATTCATGCTTGTGGAGGGACAAAGAGGGGGGGAACCCCAGGACTCCCAATACACTCCTGTTTCCCAGTCACCTCTTTATTTTTTTTCAAATTTTTTATTAACAACTTCCATGATTATAAAAAATATCTCATGGTAATACCCTCCCTCCCCCCACTTTCCCCTTTGAAACTCCATTCTCCATCATATCCCCTCTCCATCTCAATCAGTCTCTCTTTTATTTTGATGTCATGATCTTTTCCTCCTCTTATGACGGTCTTGTGTAGGTCGTGTCAGGCACTCCCAGTAACCTCTTTGACTGAAGTGTGTACAATAGCAGACATGGGGCTGGAGAGATGGCTTAGCGGTTAAGCGCTTGCCTGTGAAGCCTAAGGACCCCGGTTCAAGGCTCGATTCCCCAGGACCCACGTTAGCCAGATGCACAAGGAGGCGCACGCGTCTGGAGTCCATTTCCGGTGGCTGGAGGCCCCAGCGCGCCCATTCTCTCTCTCTCTCTCTCTGTCGCTGTCAAATAAATAAATAAATGAAAATTAAAATATATATTAAAAATAGTACACATGGAGGGAACTTGGGGCTCAGGCAGTTATGCCCACCCTGCCATCACTCATTTTCACTCCTTTAGTACTTAAAGTAAAAGTATTTCAAAGCTCTTATTCCTACAGTACTTAAATTAAGTGCTCCAGTGTTTAATGTGCTCTAGCATACATGATGACATGCAGCATATGCACAGAGCAGCGCACGAACCGGAGTATGCGGCTTGCTGACCTTTGTGGGGTGAGCACGTGGGTTAGGGGCCCCAGCGGCCCCTCACCCTTACCAGTGCCTGCCCCTCCAAGCTGGCCCTGCCCTGCGTCCCAGTAGAACAGGGCCCTTTGCCAGGTCTGAGCTGAGTAAGGCGGGCTTATACCTCGGGATGTCCGTGCCTGGTTTCCTTTGCTCCACATCGTGGTACTGGACACACCCCTGTGTGTGGCCATCATCGTCTGTTCTCGGTGTCAGACAGAGTTCCGTCGGGTGGACACCGCCCCCACCCCCCCGGCTGGGCAGGTGCTCATCTAGTCCTCTGGGGGTGGGCCGGGAGGATGCCTGGGATATTTTCACTCGGGAGCTATTGCAAACAATGCTGATGTGTCTCAAGGTGGGGGATTCCACGAGCATTTCTGTCAAGCTTTCCGCCAGGGTGGAGCTTCTGGGGCTGCGTATGCTCCGTTCTTGTGTCACCGTGTGACCATATCCCCATGTAGCGCCCTAGCGCCGCCGCCACCACCCAGCCACGGACAGTCGTGAGGGTCAGCCCCTTGACAGCACTTAGTGTGGTCTTTTCTTTCTCTGTTACTTTTTTTTGCCTGTGTGTGTGTGTGTGCACGCGCGTGTATGCGCATGTGGAGGCCCGAGGATAACCTTGGGTGTCGTTCCTCAGGTGGCCACCCGCCGTTTTTGAGATAACGTTTTCCGCTGGCCTGGAACTTGCCAAGCAGGCTAGACCAGCTGACCGGTGAGCGCCAGATAGTCTTCTGTCTCTACCGTCTAGGGTTAGAGGATGGTAGCACCACACCCAGTTTTTTTTTTTTTAAACGTTTTATTTATTTATTTGTTTATTTTGGGTTTTCGAGGTAGAGTCTCACTCCAGCCAAGGCTGATCTGGAACTTACTCTATAGTCCCAGGCTGGCCTCGAACTCACAGCGATTTTCCTACCTCTGCCTCCCAAGTGCTGGGATTAAAGATGTGTGCCACCATGCCCAGATTCTTTCTTTATTTATTTGCAAGCAGAGAGAGAGACAGAAGAGAGGAGAGAGAGAGAGAGAGAGAGAGAGAGAGAGAGAGAGAATGAGAATGGGCACTCTAGGTACTGCAAGCAAACTCCACATGCACAGTGCACTTTGTGCATCTGGCTTTATGTGGGTACTGGGGAATCAAACCCGGGTCTTTAGGCTTTTTAGGCAAGCACCTTAACCACTGAGCCATCTCCCCAGCCCCTCCTTTTTAAGGTGGGTTCTTGGGATTGAACTTGGGTCCTCATGCCTGTAATCAGTTTACCAACTCAACTATCTCCCTAGCCCAGCACTGGGCATTTTCCGCCTTTTCGTTTTTGCCAGTCTGGTGAGCATGCTGGGATCTCAGGGGGGTTTAGCTTCCCCCACACTGATGACTAACAAAGCTGAATTATTTCTCTTCAGTTTATTGCCCTTTCGTGAGGTGTCTCTTCAAGTCTTCGCTTATTTACAAAAGTTGGGTTTTCAGACGTTTGGGCTTGTTGAGTTTTTTATATATTATACATATGAAACCTATGCTGAATATACACGCCTGCATCCATATATCTATATGTATATATCTCCATATTTATATCTCTATCCATTTCTGCATTCCTTGTCCACATCCCTGTCTATATATGCTCCATAGCCTCATCCTTATTCCATGTCCACATTCCTATGTATATCTCTACCCATACCTATGTTTAAATTCAAATCTATATGCACATCCTTACATATATCAGGATCTCTGTCTGTCATCATTATCTATATCCCTGTCACCATCTGTATCCAAATGCCTGACCACACCTGTATCTGCATACATGCACATATATGTACTTCAGATAGATCTCACACACAGCCATGTCATAGTCACTGGGCTGAGCAGTGAGCGAGCAGATAAAAATCTTACCTTCATGGCATTCACATTCTCTTTTTTTTTTTTTTGAGGCAAGTCCAACAGACTGGTTTAAAAAATTTTTTTGGTGGGGGGAGCAGTTTTTCAAGTTAGAGTCTCACTTGAGCCAAAGTTGACCTGGAATTGGCCTTATAGTCTCAGGGTGGCCTTGAACTCACAGCAGTCCTCCTACTTCTGCCTCCCAAGTGTTGGGATTAAAGGCATGCGCCACTATGCCCAGTTGGACTGGCCCATTTCTACGAGAGAGAGAGAGAGAGAGAGAGAGAGAGAGAGAGAGAGAGAGAGAGAGAGGGAGAATTGGTGCACCAGGGCCTCAGCCACTGTAATCAAACTCCAGACACGTGTGCCACCTTCCTTTTGTGCACGTGCGACTGTGCACATGTGCCATCTTGTGCATCTGGCTTATGTGGACGCTGGGGCGTTAAACCTGGGTCCTTAGGCTTCGCAGGCAAGCGCCTTAACCACTATGCCATCTCTGTAGCCCTCACAGTCTCTTTAGAGCAGACTGGTAAAGAAGTGTAAAGATGAGGTTGGATTGAACAACGTGAGGAGAAAATTCAGTGGAGAGGATGATGTGCTGGGGTGGTGGTGATCTTCCATGTCCCTCTCTAAGGGGGAGCACCCCCAAGCATGGGGGAAGCATGCTCCGTGCCAGGCCAGAGCAGAGGAGCTGAGGTCTTGGGCAGTGACGGCTCATCTGGACCCTGAGGCTGCAGGACTGTGGCTTGCATTGTGATCAGGACTGAGCCGTTGCAGGTTGAGGGCAGAGGAGGGACTGGATCTGAATCAGGTTCTAACGGGGCCCCTTCCTTTGCTAAGCTGAGAGCTCACTGGGAGCCCAGCGCTGTGGTCCTCCCGGCCTTCTGTCCTGTGCTTGTGAGGATATCTGGGTTCACTGTAATCTTAGAAGCAGGCTTTCCTGCCCATGGCTGCACATCCTCTCATGGTCAAGGACTATTCCAGGCCTCATACCCAGTCCACAATGTCTAAGGAGGAGAGCATCTTTCCCTATGAGCCTCACCTTTTCAGTAGCTCTAGCAGATGTCCACAAACCCCACCACCCCTGGTTCCTCTACTTTCCAAAGCTAAACTTAGTCAGGGCAGTGGGGTCCTGGGTCAGGCTTCACAAGCCCACCCTGAAGGATAACTTCACGCACGGTTTCAAGCTGCGGGACATCTGGCAGAGGGCAGCTGTTGGATTATCAGCATGCCCAGGTCCCTGGGATCCAGGAAGGAGGTGCATTGATGCACATATGAAAGCTGTGGTCATACTGGGGACCAAGGAAATAGCCCATCCATATTTGCCCAAGATGAGGGCAAAGGGCTCTTCTTCCTGGGAGAAGGGTTTATTTACCTCACTGGGGAGCTTGGACACTGGTGCTGACATCTGTAGATCGGCTCTTTAAAAAGAGACTCTGGGGGCTGGAGAGATGGCTTAGCGGTTAAGGCGCTTGCCTGCAAAGCCAGCTTCAATTCCCTGGGACCCATGTTAGCCAGATGCACAAACGGGACACACACGTCTGGAGTTTGTTTGCAGTGGCTGGAGGACATGGGGCACCCATTCTCTCCCTCTCTCTCTCCCTGCCTATATCTGTATCTCTCTAATAAATAAATAAAAATAAAATATTTTAATTTTTTAAAAAAGAGCCTGGGACAGTAATGGAAGGCCACACCTCCATCAGCTCTCTCCTCTAGCCTGAAGATTGTCATCATACCCAGAGGGGCAGTGCGGAAGCCTCAGGAACAGGTGACAACAGGTTGCTAAGTGTCCACATGGACTTCCTGAGGAACACAATGGCCATTTTAGGACCCGGATAACCCGCAGGGTTAGGGGACCATACTCAGGAAGGCAGAAGCAGGTGCCTACCCAGATGTAGGACCCCAGCCTCACCCCTTTTCACACTCTAGAGCAGTCCGAAGGGATTGAAGGCTGGGGGGGGGGGTTCTTGACACCACAAATCAGTAGCACAGGCCACCGTAAGCTTTGCATCGTCTAGAGGGCCCTAAACAAGATGAGAAAAAAAAAAACAAAACAGAAAAACAGAGGAGGAAGGAGGTCAGGGTAAAAGCCGGGGCCTCCCCCTCACTGCCTACCTGTGGACCTGTTCCAAGCGGTAATGAATAGTGCAGGCTTTGGAGCCCTTACAAGTGAGGTCCAACCCCAGGGCCAGTACTAACTGGTAGAAAAGTAAGGGGAGGGCAGAGCTCAAGGCAGAAATTATTACCTGTGCAGACAGGCTGGTAGCTGGTCTTGCTGCTGGCAGGAGAGCTGGTGAGGGAGGAGGAGAGACCGGCTGATCCTCCAAGTTGATGTCTGGGAACAAGGAACTATGGTGGAGGGGCGCGGGGAGGGGGGAGAGATAGGCGTCTAGGCCGGTCTGGGTATGGCCGGGGGCCACCACTGTACCCCAAAGTCGTCAGCTTCTGTGGTTTCCTGCGGTTGTCTCAGCTGCTCTGGGAATCCCCTGTTCCCCAGTGTTCCTTTCAACCCCCCCCCCCCCCCAGTGACAGCGCAGGTGCCCAGCTGACTCGCCCAGAAACCTGCCCCAGCTCCCGCTGCCCGGGCCCCCTTCGGATCCCCGGCTCCATCCGAACTGCGCCACGTGCCAGGCACGCCCCTCGCCTTCTCTCACATTAGCCTCCACCCCCCCCCCCCCAAAAAAGCAGCTGTTGTAAGTCCCTGCTGTTGTGTGTGCGTGGGGGAATTGGAAGGACAAGAGTTCTTTGGAACGCTTCAGGCCCAGATGGGTAGAGCGAGGCAGGGATGCCATTTAAAAAACTAGGCACCTGCTCTGGTCGTGGACCACGAGGTGCGCCTGGGAGAGGCCAGCGAGAGACGCGGCACGCGGGGACCCTCGCGTCCCTTGCAAGGCACGACCCCGGGAGGACCCCGCCCACCCCCGGGCCCCGCCCCGTTCCTGGGTTTCCCCCGGCGGCGGCCGTCCGCTCGCTCGGCCCCGGGAGCCTGCAGGTGGCTCCGCGGCTGGAGGTGCGCGCGCGGCGGCGGGGGGCGCGGAGCAAGCCGCCAGCATGTTCCTGGAGCCCCAGGTAAGGGCTGCGGCGGCGTGAGGCTTGGTTGGGGAGACGTGAGAGGCGGCGATTGTGGGCGCCCTCAAGGGCAGGGTCTTAGCTGAGGTCAGGACCCCCCCCCACCACCACCACCGGGGGTAAGGGTTCGTGCGCTGCTAGCTTGGGAAGTGGGGCGCAAAGTCTCGGGGGGGGGGGTGGTGAGCCGCTGCCCTCCGAGGCTCTCTCTCTGCTGATGCCAGTGGTCCTGGTGGCACAGCTGCATGGGATGGCAGAAGGCAAAAAAAAAAAAAAAAAAAATGATGATGATGACCCTGATTTCGTGCCTGGCCTTGGGAGGAGGGGGTGCTCAGAACCACTGAGTCCAGGAGGAAGTAGCCCTGGAGAGGGGGCGCTTTGAGACGGAGTGGGAAGTCTACTTCTTCGTTCTATGCGCTGCTGTGTGTGGGTGAGAGGGAGGGGCGTGTTTATACGTGGGATGTGTGAGTAAGAGCGGTGAGAGGCGGGGGGTGGGGGTAGGGCTGTGCCTGAGTGCCCCCCCTCCCACAAATGCCATGCGTTACTAGAGGACACCCAGCCATGCCCCTTTTTTTTGCGGGGTGGGAGGGGGCGGCGGCGGGGTTGGAGGCTAGGAATCAACCTGAAATTTATCCTGAGTCTGACTGCTGCGCTTCCCCAGCCCTGTCATAAAGGCCTCCTTTGAGCTACGCTGGGCCGCGGGATTCAGGTGCATGTAACTCTGTCTGTAACTCTGCGTCCCAGACCCCCCTCAGCCTGGAGCAGACCTGCCCGCACCCAGGGCAGAGCCACCGGCGCCACAAGAGGAGCCAACGCAGTGGGCTGCACATGCGGGAAGCCTAGGTTCATACCTTTCCTCACTTAGCCCAGCACACATTTATTGAGCACCTGCTGGGTGCAGGAGCTGTGATTTGCAGGGAAGCGAGCCCATGACACAGTCCCTGGCCTCGTGAGGCTTACCAGGGAAAAAGTACAGCAACCAATAAATAAAATCCGGGGCGTGTGTGTGTGTGTGTGGGGGGAGCGGTTGTGCTCAGAGCTGTCTTGTGTGCATAAGGACCCACAGAAAGGCCACCTACTTCTCTCTGTAGTGTGAGGCCAGATGGAGCATGGGTTATTTGGGAGCATAGCAGGCTGTGGTCGCAGGGAGGAGGCTCAAGGGGTTGTCTCTCCTTGAGGTTGTGAGGATATTGTTGGCGGCTACTCTGTGGAAGGGGGGGGGGTCAAGTTTAGCACCTGGCCATCACAGCGTCCCAGGGGAAAGATCAGGGGGCTCAGACCCTGAGGGCAGAGGAGGAGAGAGAAGAGGGATTTGGTGTATTTTGATAGGAGAGAGGCCTTGTTGCTGGTAGGACTGTGGCATTAGGGGCCGGGAAAGGCTACAGCATCCCAAGGACGATGTGACACAAGGCGTGACCTGGAGGGTCCAGTTCAGGCTCCCTGCAGCTTCTGGGCTATGATCCCTGCCCTTGTTTTGCTGCCTCAGGACACTGTGGCCCTCCTCAGACCCCCTTCCACCTCTGTGTGGAAGAGGCAGGTGCGGACTCCAGCCCTTGAGAGGAGCAGCCCCAGGGTGCCCAGGGCTGTAAGAAAGTGCCCCTGTGTGTCCCGGGGTCCAGGACTGGCAGACCCAGAAGCATTGGGACAGCACCTCTACGGGTCACCACTCCAGGCCTCCGAGGACCAAAGGGGCAGGTTGGTGCAACAGTGATAACCAAGGAGCTCCCTGAGAGAGAGAGTCACGCTCAGGGAAAGGGAGCCGGCTGGGCGCCTGGAGAAGCTGCCTGCGCCCTGGGCTCCTTGGGCAGCACCCTCACGGAAGGGGGCGGAGGAGCACTACTCTGGAGTGACCAGGGCCATCTGCGTCTGTCTGGACTGCAGGGTCTATCAGGACACCCAGTTGTTAACAGCTGTCTGCTCTTTCTCACCTTAGCCTACAGGGAAAAAAAAAAAAGCCCTGCCTACTTTTAGAAGCCTACCTTAAAACCCCTCCTTCTAGGAAACCGCTAATTTCTCCCTGCAGAGTTTGTTCCCCACCCCTGAGCATCCCTAACACTCACCGCCTAATTCTGAGGAGATCCTGTCACTAGTGGTGTGAAATCTGCCTTCGTGGAAGACACTGAGGTGTCCCGTGTAGTCACATGCAACACAGGCTGAAAGGGTCTCAGCAGACATTTGTTGACTGAATAAGTGAATGAAGGAAGGAATTAAATATGAAATGTCTTAAACAGACTGTCAAGTCTCGCCTCCTAGGCCTGGGGCCTCAGGGTTACCTGAGGTCATCCAGGAGGTCAAGAGTCAGTGCTAGCTCCCATTCCAGGGCACTTCTGCTCTGTCAGGTTCCCCGATGCCCGAGTCCTTGCAGATTCCGGCAAGAGGGGAGCTCAGAGAGAGACATGTTGCGGGACCCCTAAGTGACCCTGATGTGACTGACGGAGGGGGCATGGGAAGGAAATGGAAGCTCAGGAGGAGAGAGGGAGCTGGCACTTTTTAAGAAATTATTTATTTATTTAAGAAAAGGGGAAGAGAGGGAGGAAGGGAGAGAGAGAGAGAGAGAGAGAGAGAGAGAGAGGATGAATGGGCACACTAGGGCCTGTAGCCACTGCAAACGAACTCCAGACGCATGTGCCACCGTGTGCGTCTGGCTTATGTGGGTACTGGGGAAGCGAACCTGGGTCCTGAGGCTTCCCAGGCAAGCACCTTAACCGGTAAGCCATCTCTGCAGCCCAGAGCTGGCCCTCCTGTAAGTTCTATGGCCTCTCAGGGGCTGCTGGTCAGCTGGCCTCTCCCTGTATACCTGCTTCCTCACCAAAGCCCCGGGTTCTAGCCGAACAGCCCCACCCCCACTGCCTTTTGAGTCTTGCTAGGCCCAATCCCTAGCATTTCTCAGATGTCAGTGTGGCTGCCTGCTGCCCTGCCCCTGCCTGTCCTGGGGCCTGTGAGAGGAGACAGAGGGGCCCTGTGGCTGAGCAACCCCAGGGAGTGGGGCCACCAGTGAGGGGGGGGTCTCACGAGTCCTTCAGCTTTGCTCTTCCAGGGACAAGTATTGACTAATGAGGAAGCCAGGGCTATCGAGACACAAGCTACAGCGGTAGAAGGAGCCCAGCGCCCTCACTGGCTCCCCACTGCGAGCGCAGACCTTCAGAGAGGAGAGGCCAGCCTTATCCAGTGGATGAACACCATGGCTATGGTACCCCCAGAGGTAGGGGCCCTGAGGGAGCATGCACGGAGACACACGGAGATAAACAACACAGATGCACACGCAAACACACAGAGATAAACACAGACAGGGAGAGTCACATAGACATATGGAGACACAGCTATACACAGAGATCAACAGACACGGAGTTGTACACAGACACAGAGGTGTACACGCACACACACACACACACACACCATACCCCGCTGCAATCATTTCAGCACCTGTACCACATGGTGCTGTTTGGGGACACCTGTATTTAGGAGAGCTAGGTGTAGGTGAGCCCTAGGTTTTAAACAAATTTATGTTAGATAATCGATCATTGAACTCATTAATTTGAATAGATTTTTGGTTTGACTTCCTAAAACAAACAAACAAAGATCGTATTATCTGCCCAGTCCTTCACTATAAAGAGGAGGACTCCAATGTTGTCCTGAGTCTGAAATCGGCCTAAGAGTACATATAGCTATTTGTCATCATGAACATTTGTTCCCAATTCCATGGTCATTGCCAAATGTGCGCACCAAGAATGGATATTCATTTTCATCAAAGGCTTTCCTGTATCTAGCAAAATCATCAAAAGTCTTTTCTCCTTGGACCTGTTAATATGTTGACTTATCAAGGATTTTTTCTTGTTTTTGGCCTAAGTTTTCTAGGCTAATTCATCCTCATGTTTCTGGAATAAATCCCTCTAGGGCAGGCTCTATTGTACTTAAGCATACTGCTGTGTTCGTTGTATTGTCATGTTGCTGTTTCTTGGATTATTTCTCATCTGTATTCATTGGTGAGAATTTTTGTTGCTTCCTAGAGGAGGCATGTTTGTCGCATTTAGAAATCTCGAGCTTCATGAAATGAATAGGAAAGCTTTTCAGTAATGAATTTTGTAGTTGAAGTAGGTTAAATATCATATAAAATTACCTTATTCTCAAAGGCCTGGAATAGTTCATTTTGGAAACGGTCTCAGCCAGGGTTTGCTTTTATTTTTCCCTGAGGTTTACTTGGCTGTCAACTTACTTAGTTTGTGCTGTGATTATTGGTCGTTTTGGGGCTTAAACATGTTTAGTATATTTTTGGTTATGTTTTCTAGAAATATTCTAGTTCTAGGGGTTTTCAGGTAGTTTACATTTACATAGTGGATCTTTTTTTTTTTTTTTTTGAGGTAGAGTTTCACTCTAGTCCAATCTGGATCTTTTTTTTTTTTTTAATTTTATTTATTTGTTTGCAAGCAGAGAGAGAAGAGAGACAGACAGAGAGAGAGAATGGGCACACCAGGGCCTCCAGCCACTGCAAATGAACTCCAGATGCATGTGCCCCTTGTGCATCTGGTTTACATGGGTCCTGAGGAATTGAACCTGGGTCCTTTGGCTTCGCAGGCAAATGCCTTAACCACTAAGCCATCTCTCCAGCCCGTACACAGTGGATCTTTTATCACTTCTTCTCCACATCTGCAGTTAGCTTCCTTTTTCATGCCCAATGTATTTTTGCATGCCAGGATCTCTGTCTCTCCCTCTCTCTCTCTCTGGAACCCAGGGCCTGGCACACGCTAGGCAAGTGCTCTGCTGCTCTCCAACCCACTCTCACAGATTTTTCTTTTTTTTTTTTTTCTTTTTTTTTTATTTTGTGAAAGGGTTTCCTTATGTAGCTCAGGCTGGTCTGGAACACTCTATGTGGCCCAGGCTGACCTTGGACTCCTTATCCTCCTGCTCTTAACCTCCCAAGTGTTGGAATTGCAAGTATGCGCTGTTATGCCCTGCTGTGGGACATGTCTTTTATCTCTGTATTTGCAAATCAGCCCTTGAATTTCGGAAGCTCTATTCTCTTACGTAGATTATACCAGGCGTTTACCTTTTGCAGTTCCTCCTCCACGCTCTTTGCTGGGAGTCTGCTTTGTCTAGCAGCTCTGTTGTGCTGTTTGAAACAAGTCTTGTTTTCTTATAACATGGCAAGCTCCAATTTTTCTGAGTGCAGCTTTGGTAGAATCATTCTTCTAGGGGTTACTGTTTCTCATGTGTCTTCAGTCGAGTTTGTATGCCTCTTTAACTCAAACACTTAGGGATTTAGGGACTTTATTAATATCATTTTTAATTTAAAAAATTATTTGGGAGAGAAGGAGAGAGAGAGAGAGAGAGAGAGAGAGAGAGAGAATGAGCATGCCAGGGCATACAGCCACTGCAAACAAACTCCAGACACATGTGCCACTTTGTACATCTGGCTTACGTGGGTTCTGGGGAATCAAACAGAGGTCCTTTGGCTTTGCAGGCAAGCGTCTTAACCGCCAAGTCATCTCTCCAGCCCGGGACTTTATTTTTGAATGAAGTGGTGAATTGCTTTTTTTTTTTTTATTATTAATATCCAAATGTATTGTGTTGTGTCCCTGTCATTCTGTCACTGGTACATTTTTGTTCAGAGGCGTTATTTGGTTTCTCTGGTGGTGTGACATATGACGGTACAGATGGAGTCTCTGGACAGTGGAAACAGTAGAGTGTATCTTTGTGTTCTCGCATCTGTCTCTGCCGCCCTTACATCACTGCAGGCATTGTTTTGATTGGCTATCTACCATGTGATGGGGAGTGTAGATGCTCTTGCACATGTCTGCCTATATCTTCTGCCCATGAGGGAAGTATTTACCATTTTACCGTTGGCTGCTCAACACAGCACTCCTGACTCTAGATTCTCCAACAGACTCTAGCCAGGCATCTTCTTATCCAATTCCATTTGGCATCGTCTACCTGGAAATCTCACAGGTTGAAAAGTCTCACACCAATTGCAAACCCTCAGTTGTAACCTGTTGCTTCATCCCTTTCCTCTGGTTTGATTATCTTCTAAAATTTTTTTTAAATTATTATTATTTTTTATTTGAGAGAGAGAACGAGAGAAAGAGAATTGGCACGCCAGGGCCTCAGCCACTGAAATCAAACATCAGACGCTTGCGCCACCTAGTGCGTGTGTGGCCTCGTGCTCGCCTCGCGTTTGTGCGTCTGGCTTACGTGGGATCTGGAGAGTTGAACGTGGGTCTTTAGGCTTTGTAGGCAAGTTCCTTAACTGCTAAGCCATCTGTCTTGCTAGAGTGGCTCACAGAACTCACACAAACACTAACACTCAATAATTTATTATAAAGGGTATTTATGAAATATGCTGATGAATTCTAGGGGGAAAGAGATCCACCGGGCAGGCATGTGGGGAGGGTGTGGTGCTTCCCTGCCTTTTCTGGGCACGCCACCTTCAGGAAACACTGTAGGTTCAGCTACCCAGAAGTTCTCCAAGCCCAGTCCTTTTGGATTTTTGTGAAAGTATCTTTACATAGGAATGGTCGATTTCACTATTGGCCAGTGATGATCAACTTGGCCTTCGGCCCCTCCTTCTTCCTTGGGGAGGCCAGGGATAAGGAGAAGAGAGTACGGCTGAAAGTTCTAGCCCCGTCATCGCATGGTGGGTCCCACTAGGCAGGCAGACCCATGCTGAACCCTCCTAGAGCTCCAAGCCACCATCCCGTTCTTAACATCACTGGGAGATGCTGAGCATTGTGTGTGGTGCGGCAGGAAAGGGAATGAGGAAAAGTGTGTGTGTACTTATATATACACACATCTTGTTAAGAATCACACTGTCACCGCCCCTCTCTGTGCTTGGTCCACGCTGGCAGGAAGTCTCTACCAGCCAGCAGGAAGCCTGGGCTTCCTGGCTCTGCTCTGACTTCAGCCCCATGCAGGTGTCGAGCAGTGCCCAGAGGGTAGAAGAAAGTGTGGGATGGACTGTAGCTGGGGGAAGCCCTCTTCTAGTGCCATCCATTTGGCAGTGAGGCTACTGGGCAGTTTTGGAGAGACTCAAACCTGGCTGCTCAGAAACCCCTTAAAGCCTGTCCAGATACCTCTTTGCAGCACCACACCCGAGGCTCTGCGTTGAGGGCTGGGCCTCTGCTCTCCTGGACCCTGGCCACTCCCTCGGCCCTCACCTCATGCTAACCCCACGAATAATGGCCCTGGTGTGGGCTGGTGGTCACAGTTGGCTCCATCACCTCTGAGGTGTCAGTCCCGGGCTGATGACTTCAGCATTCTAGACGTTTGTACCCTCATTTGAGGACGTCACCATGTCAGCTGTTCTGGGGAAGAATAGAGCCCGGTTGCTGTCCAGGGGGCAGGGCCAGGGCACATTAGGAAAGCTGGGACTGGGGCTTGTTGAAAACTTTGTCTTGCCTGGCGTGGTGGCGCACACCTTTAATCCCAGCACTTGGGAGGCAGAGATAGGAGGATGGCTGTGGGTTCGAGGCCACCCTGAGTGAATTCCAGGTCAGCCTGGGTTAGAGTGAGACCCTACCTCAAAACCCCCCCCCAAAAAAAATAGAGAGAGAGAGAGAATTTTGTCTTATCTTGTATTCAGAACAGTAGCCATTGAACAGAGAGCTGGGTACCCCTGCATCCCCTTCTCCCACTTCTGCTCACACACACAAAACGCCCTATAGCCACTGGACAAGGGCTTGGCAGAGTTCTGGGCACACCTCTGACCCCCTCTTCCACTTCTGGACACAGAAAACTCTCACAGAACGTGGGTCTTGGGGTGCTGCTCTCGGCATCTGCCAGGATGACAGTTCAAGCAAGCAAAATTATTTGTTTTAAACGCAAATGGGGGGGGGGGGGAGAAAGCTTTGCTGGGCTGGAGGGATGGCTTAGCGGTTAAGGCGTTTGCCTGCAAAGCCAAAGGACCCAGGTTCGATTCCCCAGGACCCACGTTAGCCAGATGCGCAAGGGGGTGCACACATCTGGAGTTCGTTCGCAGTGTGCCCATTATCTCTCTCTCTCCCTCTTTCTCTGTCAAATAAATAAATGAAAATAAAATTTAAATTTAAAAAAGCTTTGCTTAGTCTAACTAGATGTCATTTAAAAATAAAAGAACTAGCTGGGCGTGGTGGCGCACGCCTTTAATCCCAGCACTTGGGAGGCAGAGGTAGGAGGATCGCCGTGAGTTCGAGGCCACCCTGAGACTCCATAGTGAATTCCAGGTCAGCCTGGACCAGAGTGAGACCTTACCTCGAAAAACCAAAAGCAAACAAATAAATAAATAAAATATAAAACAATAATAAAAGTAAACCAACAAATAAAAGAACTGCCCATTCTTCTCCATATCTAACTCTCACAGGCAGCCATGGAGGGTAGCTGTTGTCTACTGGAAGTGCCTGCCCTATGCATCCAGCCTTCTGGCCTAACCTCCCAGGGACCATCAGCTCTGACCCAACAAGCTTCGAGGCTGTGATGGGGTCCTCGCCTGGCCCAGGCTGTGGGCGGTGTGTGCGCAGGTGTCTTCCTGTTGGAGCCAGGCAGAAGCCCTAGGCTCTGGACGACCAGCAGTAGGTCATCCTGGCCCCGCAGTCCTCAGTGAATGCTATCTGGGAAAGGGAAGCTACAGAAGGGCGGTTCGAGTGGGGCAGCCCCCCCCCCATCCTTTGCCTCTTCCTATTCGATAGCGCACTGAAGGGACTGGTAGAAAGCTGTCCGAGAGTCCCAGATTTGCCCATGGGCGAGGGAGACTGAGCCCAGGAGGAAACAAGGCCGGAGGAGAGGCGTTGACAGGCAGTGAGGAAGCTCTGGTTCGGTAGCCTCGTGGGAGGCAAGCCTGCTGTCACTCACCCAGCCAGGAAAGGGCAGGGATTCTCCGAAATCCCACACGCTCGCCCTCAGACCTCAATGGTGGGGTTGTTATTGGTGGACAATAACATTCTGTCCCCTGAGCAGGGAGAAGGAGGGCAGGATAAAGGAAGAGGGGAGGGGGATAAAAAAACAGACTCTGCAGAATCTGTATATGAAGTGGAAACAGCAGAACTTCACCCAGTCAATTCAAATAGAAAATATGGTAATAGAAAGGAATTCAAAAGAAAAAAAATAAGAGAGAGAGGGAGAATGAACCGTGTGTGTAACAAAGCTTTAATTATCAGCATCTCTCGGAGGAGGCCCTTGCCTTTGTGGAGTAGGCACTCGGGGAGGGGCTGCGCCTGGCGCTTTGGTTCCCATGGTAGCCGCCTCCTTGTGGGAGCCCAGCCTGCCACCCTGTGCCAAGCCACCGCCTGCTCCAAGGGCGCACGAGACCCTTCTTCCTGGCATGGGCGAATCTTCTTGAAGCCACGTTTAAGTGAAAGCCGGTGTCTGACCCAGCTACCCTGTACCCACTGGGCTGGGAGGTTGAGACATGCAGGCTGTATGTAAGGGCTGGGGTCAGCCTCCCAAGAGCTGCTCCACAGATCACAGGGCTCAGAAGGAGAAAAGAGTGAAAAAGTCAGAGACCGGTCGTCAGAGAGGAGGTGTGTTGCCTCCTTTTTTTTTTCTTTTTTTTTTTTTTTGCTCATTTTTATTTATTTATTTGAGAGCAACAGACAGAGAGAAAGAGGCAGATAGAGAGCGAGAGAGACAATGGGCACGCCAGGGCTTCCAGCCACTGCAAACGGAACTCCAGACGCGTGCGCCCCCTTGTGCATCTGGCTAACGTGGGTCCTGGGGAATTGAGCCTCGAACCGGGGTCCTTAGACTTCACAGGCAAGCGCTTAACCGCTAAGCCATCTCTCCAGCCCTGTTGCCTCCTTTTGTGCCCAAGCTAGGCAGGGGCCGTGGGGTCACTCTGGGCCAGAGCCTGCTCTGAGCCCCTAGGAATAGCTTTGCTGATTTTTCCCATCTGCAGCAAGAGCCCACTGGCTAGACTGGTCTTCGGGGGTGAGGGTGGGGGGTAAGAGGAGGACCAAAGGTGAGAACAGAGAAGGGCCAGCCACAGCGCTCACAGTCTGTCTAGTACAGCAGCTAAGTACCGTGGAGGACAGGTAGGCGTCCGTCGGCCCAGCCTGTGCTTGCAGCTAGACCGTGCCCATCTTCTGGGTAGCCCCAGCAGGTAGGAGTGGGCTCCCTAGAGCTTAAGAGAGAAAGTTTAGCCCAAAATTTAGGAAGACTTGGGAGCTGGTGTTTTGGAAGATGGAGAACGGGCCAGGAGGAAGCTTTCTGAAGTTTTTTTTTTTTTTTTTTTCCTTTTTTCTTTCTTTCTTTTTCTTTTTGGCCTGGATGACTGTGGGAGAACTGGGCTCTCCCAGTCTGGGCTAGAGCAGTGGGATAGTCAGCTGTCAGCAGATTTAGGGTACTCACCACACTCTGTAGAAATGACAAGAGAACTCATCTGAAGACGCCAGATGTTTCCTCAACGGCAGGTGGTGTAGTGGGGGGACACCCAGAGGTACTGGGTAATGTTTTCTTCGCTCAGGACTCGAGCTAGGCTTCATGAATGACGCTACCACCTGTGGGAAAGGAGGGGACCATGGATTGAGTGGCAAAGAGATTATGATGACAGGGCTGTTGTTAACAAAACGGGGGGGGGCAGGGGACAGGAGGAAGGTTGGTGCTCTGGATGGATGCCCTTTTCCCTCAGTAGACTCCCCCTCCCCCTCCCTGCATCTGTGGGACCACCTCTGCCAGTCATACTGTCCTCAGACCATGGTGAGGGTGGAGCAGGGGCTTGAGGGGCAGGGAGAAGGCCAGCTTCCTCTGCCCTGTCCTGAGGGAACTGTGGCTGGAGAGGAGGTATGAGGGTTAGTCTTGCCTCCTACTGACAGGAGGGAGGGAGTTCTCGATGCATGGGGTACGGGTCCGGTGAGCAGGTGAAGGTGTGTCTGTCTCTAGGGACACCAGACCTTTTCCAAGCCAGGAGAATTCAGGGATCTTGTGCTGCTTTCTCCTAAGACGGCGGGCAAGGGGGGTGCTCCTCTCACTCTGCCTACCCAGCATACCAGACCTTCCATTCCCTGCTGCCCAGATTCCTAGAGAGTGGACCAACACCCCCATAACCTTCTCCCGGGCAATGGGACAAAAGTGTCTCCAGTCCAGAGCGAGCCCAAAGCCTCTGATGCAAATCCTCTGACCCACTTAAGACTTAACGCAAAGTTAGTACCGGCAGGAGGAAGCCAGAGGTGCACGCTTCCTGAGAGCATCTCTTTATTTTATTTTTTAAAAGTTTTAGATTGCATTTACATGCGCGTGTGTTTGGGGGCAGGGCTGTGGTGCACCAGGGCTTCTTGCCTCTGCAGATGAACACCAGACTCTTGTGCTCCTTTGGACATTCAGCTCACATGGGTGGCTTGGGAATTGAACCCAGGCCGGCAGGCTTTGCAATCCAGTGTCTTTAACTGCTGAGATATTTCAAGACCAGAGGTCCCACCCGCAATTGAGAGGTGATGGAACAGGATGGCTGGCAGAGGTGACCCCACGGGGCACGGGAGAACTTGCTGAGTGCACAGACATCCCTCCTGTCCTTTGGCTCCTGCTGTCTTCTTCCCAGCTTCCCCTGAGAGCATTTAAAACAACTGTTTAATTTGCCAGTTTCACCAGACTCAAAACTTCCTGTTGGTATTAAGCCCCCCACACCTGCCTGCCAATTCCCATCCTAAAGTTGCTCCTTTTCCAAGATTCCTGCCAGATCTTAGGTAGGTGCTCAGGGGCCAGGAGCTTCATTCATCCTGGAAGCCTGGTGGGATGGAGCCTGGAGGCAGGTGCTTTGGGGCTGGGCTAGCTTAGGGGCAGGCCTGTACTGTTGGGACGCTGACCTGAGCACCTCAGCAGATCCACGCGTGGCTAGGTGAGACATATATACAAAAGCAGTAAGTATTTGTTCAGAACGAGCCAGCCAGGAAGTGCTCAGGGCAAGACTTTCAGACTGGACGTGGCGGGGGGCCCAGTAAGCCCTCCTCTTTCCACAGCGTCCTTCTTCAAGTCTGCTCAGATGTCATCTTTGAGGGACACTCTCTTCACTGCGCAGGTCAAGGCTCCTGACTCCCTGCCCACCACTGTGCTGACTTTTTATTGTTGTTGTTGTTGTTGTTGTTTTTTTCCGAGGCAGGGTCTCACTCTAGCCCAGGCTGACCTGGAATTCACTTCGTAGTCTCAGGGTGGCCTCGAACTCACAGCGATCCCCCTACCTCTGCCTCCTCCGAGTGCTGGGATTAAAGGCGTGTGCCACCACGCCCGGCTTCATGCTGACTTTTTTTTTTTTTTTTTTTTTTTGTGCTCGGTTCCAGAGCGCTGAGGCTCCCCTACTTCGTAAAATCACTCTCCTTTCATTTACACGGTCCACCCGGGCCAGCCTCACTTGCTCCAGGTGGGAGCTTTGAACTTGCCTTTGTTGGATCTGCAGTGCCTAGGCAGGTCCTTCTTAACGTGTCTGAGTGAATGAGCGAGTGAAGGAGCGATGGGCAAGGAGTCAGGGCTCTGTGGAGCACCTCACCGCCTGCCCCTGGGCCAGTACAGATGATTCTGGAGTGTCAGTCGGCCCTAGAGGAGTGATGAGGGCCACGTCACTGGGTAGACCCGGGCTCGTGTATCCAGCACCAGGGCTCTGATGGTGGCCTCAGGGGGTAGGGCACAGAGCTGAGCCCCGGCGCCCTCCTAGAGCACCATCCCTCACCCCCTCCCAGCAGGGCAGAGACTGGCAGGATGTGTAATTTTCAGTTGCTAATTGTGATGCCCTGCAGCTTGCTGAGCTAAAAATAGTCTCCAGTTTTGTTGAGTAGGTTAAAAAATAGAAACCCTGGTGCTGCCTCAGAGAGCGGACCCCTATCTAAGCCCGGCAGAGGCAAGGGGCTGGCGGATGCCCCTCCTCTACCTTCTAGCAGAACTCTGGGGATTTAAGCAAGATGCATCTGAAGACCATTGTCGCCCTGGTATTCCAGGAACCTAGCTGTCTTTGCTTACGGCCCACAGACGAACTTCCGGGGGCCCCTCAGCCCTTAGACTCATTCAGGATGCCATGGCGATGTGCCTTTGGCCACATGTCCACCTGGGCAGTGGTTGAGCGTTTCATGTTCGGAGGGGTCCTGTCCCTGCAGGAGGGAACACTCAGGGACAATGCTGAAGAGAAATGACAAGCCCAGTTAAATACAGGGCTGTGGGGAAGGCGGCTCTGGGCGTACCAGATCACTGCCAGCCCACTCCGTTGAATGCAGGTTCCAGAAACGGGGCCTGGGCGTCCTTCTTGAGAAAGGGGCGTCCCTCTGGGTGACAAGAGAGTCACACACTGTTAACGAGAGATGCGCACACAGCTCCGGTTCCCTGCGATAGACGTTCGGGTTAGTTGCAAGCCGCCTCTTCATTCTGAGCCCCTTCCTGCCGCACCTCCTCTCACTTGCTGCCCGAGAAGCCTTCCGGGCATGAAGTTGGGGGCTGCCAGGCAGGAGGAGAGGGCACATCTCCTGAGAACAGGCCTGGCATGGGGGCAGCTGCACATAGGTGGGGTGCAAGGGGGAAGAGAGCAGTCTGCCTGCTGGCGGGGCAGTGACTGGACATTGTCCCGCATTCACTGTCATTCATGTCCCTTACCCATGTCCAGCTAAGCTGATGGGAGCAGCGACTTGAGCTGCAGGGCCAAGTCTTTAATGAGACTGTTAGCGGGGTCCGCCCCCCCCCTTCTCGTACTGTCTCGCTGGGTCATTATCATTCCTGAGTGTCCTCACTACGGGGAGCAGGAGCGGGCAAGATCAGAGTAATGACCCAGGCCTGGGCAGCTGAGGAGGCGAGCCACGAAGATGCCACACTGCATGGCTGATGCAGGGAGGCCAGCGGCCCTGGACTGGTTCCACAGCTCTTGGGATCAGACCTCCTGGGTGGCACAGGGTGTCTTAGTCTATCTGAAGTTGGTGGGTGGAGGACATGGTGATCCCCAGGTCATGAAGGGAGAGTGTGTGTGTGCGTGTGTGTGTGTGCCGCCTTCAGGGCCTGGGACCTGTTCTTGCCTATGTGTGACCGAACCGAGTCAGCTGTCTGTGTCACCTGGTAGACAGCGTGGCCTGCATGAGAAGACAGTAATGATCAGCGTTAATGTCTCAGCAGGCTCCTGAAGAGGGGACCTCACGTACTCTCTTTGGCAAAGTCTTCCTGTCCCTTCCCGGGGCATCTTGCAGGCGTAGGCTACCTGCCACCTCTCCGCCTATTCAATCAACTCTTATCAAGTCCAGAAGGTCTCTCAGGCCTGGCTGCCTGCCGTCGCTCTTGTATGGCGTGTTTCTTGCACACTATGAGGGTATATGTGCAACTGTGTGACACACGTGTCTGTACACTGTGTGTGGTGTGTCTTGTAGGTAAGCTACAAATACGCAGAAGCTGAAGTGTTTGGCTCTGTTCCCTACGAGGGGGCCTCTCACATACGCTATGTTCCCTACAGGGAGTCTCTCACCTACGCTATGTTGGAAGGTCTGCCACCCAGGGCACGTGGCAGTTTTTCAGCCAGCTGTCACTCTCTTGTTCCTCAGCTCACCTGGCTTGAAGCCACCATCCATCTCTCCCCTTCTGTGCTCCCCACAGCCATGGTGGGGTTCAGCGGTCAGTGCCACAGTCTGGTAGTAGTTGTGGCTCTGAGGCCTACGTCGTCGATGGAGTAGATGCCCCAACCAACAGCCAGGAGGAGGTGCTCATCTTTCCCTTAGTTCTCCACACAGCCGTGCAGGCAGGAGGAGTGAGAAACCCTTCCCCACCCCCAGTCACAACCGAGGAAACTGAGGCTCTCAGCAGCCCAGGGGCGAGGGTACAGAGAGAATACATCTCCTGATTCCACATTCCCAAGTCTTACCCATCCGTCGTCCTGGGCCTAGGGTCTGCAATCACAGAACAGGGTTCAGCTATTGGGGGTCCGATGGCCATGGGTGGTGGACTGCAGACAAGGTGCAGACAAGAACTCTATGGTGAACACTGGGGCGGGGGGGGGGCTGCAGCTCTGTGGGGACTTCCCAGGCCAGTGTCATCTCTGCTGGGGGCAGCAGGTGCCAGTCCTCCAGGAGGGCACTTGCAGGGCTCCACATGCCACTCCCAGCTCGGGAACATCAGGAATGTTCCGCGGGCACCTTGGCTGAGCCTGGGCCGGGCGGGTGGAGGGAGGGGGGGTGTCATGTAAGACCGCAGTCAGGCACCGTGACAGGGGAGTTGGACAGAGGCAAACAGGGTGGTGGCAGGAAGCCCCTAGACCCGGATACTTTTTCCATCTCACTCCTGGCCAGCGTGCAGATCGTCCTGTCTAATGGGTAGCAAAGGGTTTCTGGGGTTCACCTCTGCTGGGAAGCCCCCCCCCACGCTCATCCCTATCCTGAGGACCACTGTGGCAGTGAGGAAACGCGCCTGGTTCCCTTCGGATCAAGACTCTGCCCCCACCTAGGGAGGAGGCTCCCTTCCTTGGTGGTGGCTCTCCAGGGCATGCAAACTGCTTCTCTCCCTCATCAGGTGGGAGGGTGCCGCCCCTGTAGATCTGCAGCTTTGGGGGCCCCAGGCCTGCCCTCGTGCCCATCTGGCCCAGCGTGGGAGGTGGGAAGTTTTCCAGGGCTGTCTGCAAGGAGACAGTGAGTCACTCGGCCCGCCTGGCTGTGAAGCGGTTTTGTGTGTTGATTAGGCCTATAATTAGAAGGTAGCTAGCTGTCTTCTTGCCTGCACTGAAGGGTGATGAGCAGTAAGCGGGGTGCAGCCACTTCCCCCTCTCAATACAGGCACCGTGTGGCTTGGCCCAGGCCGACTCCAAAGGTGGATCTCAGAAGCCAGCCCAACCCAGCTCTGTCCTAGCGTCTCTGGCTGACCTCAGGGCCTCCTGGGTCCTCCACAATGGCTGCAGCCTGGTGGGGGTCTAGGTGTGGTCAGCAGTAGTCAGTAGGAGCCTCCCTGGGCTTCAGGATACTCTGTCTGTATCTAGAGGCTAGGGAATGCCAGTGCCTGGCTTGCTCCCAGACTAGTGAGGAGGAGAGCTGGGCAGCATGGCTCTGACAAATCCCTGGCCTGCTCCGGAGCGCTGCCCCAGCCGAGGGAACCTAGTTTGGCTGGCACAAGTCACCAGAGGCTGGGACTCGCAGACGCCCAGTCCACCTACATAGGAGTCACCTTTATTTCTTGCTCAGAGGCGAATTCAATAAGCAGGCCCAGCCTGGAATCATAACTGGGTGCTGTTGCTGTGGTGGGGACCACAGCTGGCTTCATTTTAGAGCACTCATGCCGGGTGGGCACCCTATGTCCTGGACCCCCCTGTGGCCTGTAGGGAGCACGAGTCGCTCACACGGTGGTACAAGTGGTGAAGGTATAGTGAGACACCTTACAAAGGGGCTCTTTCGCCTCCCAGCAGACCTCAGAAGTGCCTCTCTCCTGCCTACCTTGCCCCCTGACCTCCTCAGCCTCTCTGTGGTTGTCACTAAATCAGGGAGTCCTGTCTTCAGCTGTGGGCCCTCTGGGGGCGTGGTAGTGTTATTCTAGGTCACGTAGATTCTGTCGCGTAGTCTTAATTGTCACTGTGTGGCCCTTCCATGTGGCCTCTACAGTCTGGCTACAATTCAGCCTGCCTGCCCCAGACACCCTCAGACTCCTTTTTGACTATTTATTTATTTATTTATTTATTTGAGAGAGAGAGAGAGAGAGAATGAAAATGGGCGCACCAGGGCCTCCAGCCACTGCAAACGAAACTCCAGACGCATACGCTGCCTTGTGCATCTGGCTAACGTGGGTCCTGGGGAATCGAACCTGGGTGCTTTGGCTTTGCAGGCAAACACCTTAACCGCTAAGCCATCCCTCCAAGCCCAGTACTCCTCTCTTTGAAGGTGGCTTGCTCCCGAGAGTCTCTGGCCTGGCCCCAGAGTCCCAGGCAGGGTCCCATTGGCCATGGTTCTCCCCAGGAGGCCTTTCCAGTACTGGGGCGGGACTTCCTGCTGACAGACTAGGGAGGCCTTGCCCGCTGAAGTTCAGAGGGGGGCTGTGTCAGCTGGTGGGAGTTAAAACACGTCCCTCCCTCAATGGTTTGTCTGCCTCGAGCCCCTGCTGCCGCTGCTGCCACAGAGGAAAAGCTCTAACGGTTGGGATCACGAAGTGCTACTAATCAAGACCACCAACTGCTGGTCACCTTTTGAACCCAGAACTGTGCAAATATGAGGGAGTTGCCCACAGAGCGTGCCCTGGGGCCCGGCAGGGTCACTGTGGGTGAGGAGAACCCACCGGTGCTGTTAGATTGCACAGGTGGTTGCTGAGCACTATTCTGGGCCTGAAAAAGGAGACAAAGGTGAACACAGAGCCACTTCTGGTCTTGTGGATCAGTTGAGGACAAACCTAACTTCTCGGAGGTGGCAACCAGTGGTCTGGGCATAGAAAACTTACTTGCATTCCTTCCCAAGGAATTCCTCAGTTCTACAATGGGAAAACAAAAAATGAAGGGTTTGGGGCTGGAGAGATGGCTTAGTGGTTAAGCGCTTGCCTGTGAAGCCTAAGGACCTCGGTTCGAGGCTCGATTCCCCAGGACCCACGTTAGCCAGATGCACAAGGGGGCGCACGCATCTGGAGTTTGTTTGCAGTGGCTGGAGGCCCTGGTGCGCCCATTCTCTCTATCTGCCTCTCTCTCTCTCTGTCACTCTTAAATAAATAAATAAAAATGAGCAAAAAAAAATTTTAAAAAAAAATGAAGGATTTGCTCAAGTTGGAGGTCCCACAGACTTGAACACTAAGTTCTTGGAGGACTTAGGGGAGTATACATACAAAGCGTACCCCCAAGTTTCCGGTGCAGTAGTGCCTGAGCCCAAGAATGTGATCTAACACGTAAAGCGACTCCACCGAGGGGCTGCCGTCTGGCTGGACTTCGAGGGGCCCATTCTGGTTATAGGAACCCCTTCTACTGAGTGGCAGCGATGCCGTGCCTGGGGCCTTGCCCTCCTCTTGGCCTTGTCCTAGAACTTTGCTTGAACCTTTCTGGTAAAAGAATTGTCAAGTATTCCAAGGAGACCTCCGCCGTTTCCCTGTCAAGTAAGATAGTGTCACTTTGCTCCGTGCCTTTTCCCGCTGCGACCAGTCATCAGTGTGCAGTGGTGTGTGTGTGTGTATGTGTGTGTGGTGGTGGTGGGGGGTAGGGGAGTGGCTGTATGTGTGTAAAGTCCAAGGTCTGGTGGAAATCCCAGTCATGACTACCATCTATTCTGCACAGCAGGGAAAGGAGGCAGATGTGGCTGTGTGGTGTGCCCAAGTCTCCGTGGCTGGGGCTGAGCTCTGTGGCCTGTGCAGGGGTCAAAGAGCCAAGGAGTCCTTGTGGGGTCCTTCAGACAGTTTTCTGAACAGCGCCTCTCAGCATGAGGACGCCCTGACCCAGAGCGGGCTTGCTGTGTGGAGGAGGCTGCCTCACTGTGGCGGGCATGATGACAAGATGGCTTGGGTCCTCCACCTGCTCTCAGTCGCTTGCGTCTGTACTTAGGTGCCCCTGCCTTCCAGGGTAGGAGGCTAACTATGCACAGGCGCCCCCACCTGGCTGTGGAGGGGATTACACTCTCAGGCATAGGCTTCAGAGGCCTGCGGCTGGCACAAGCCTCACTGCCCTGATCCCTACGAGGCTGGGCAGACAGCCAGGCAACGGAGGCTCAGAGGGCTTTGCATTTGCTCTTGCCTCAGCTGTACGTGAAGACCTGCCACCTCTCTCAGGTGGGCCAGCTACTGCCCACAGCCCCAGGGGGCACCAGAATGCTGCCCCACCTGCTCGTGCGTCTACATCGCATGGGCATATCTCTCAGATTCCACAGGTCCAAAGCCAAGCAAGTTCCAGATCTTTCTCCAGACCTTGCCGCTTGCTCTGCCTTGTGCTGGCAGAGGCTCAGGATCAACACTGTTGTTGTGTTTTTTTTTTTCTAATGTAGCAAACAAATTTTTTTAAAAAAATATTTTATTTTTATTTATTTATTTGGGAGAGAGAGAGAGGCCTCTAGCCACTGCAAACGAACCCCAGATGCATGTGCCACCTTGTGCATCTGACTTATGTGGGTCGTGGGGAATCGGACCATGGTCCTTTGGCTTTGCAGGCAAGCGCTTAACCATTAAGGTAACTCTCCAGCCCATCAACGCAGCATATATATATATATATATATATATATATATATATATATATATATATAGTGCCTGTGGTCAGCTCTGTTTCCCTCCTCCCACCAGACCTGACAAGCTCTCCCTGCGTTCCCAGACAATTAGCTTCCTTGCCTAATCACTTGGTCCCTGTGCTCAGAGCAAGCTCTTAACTTCTCTCAGAAGCAGCACATTGCACCCTGGCCCTGGGGCATATGTTGGTCAGCCCAGCCCCCAGACCACACTATCCATGCTTATCCATTAACCTCTGCATGGACTGGCCTCAGGACATTGGCATCTGCTGTCCTTCAGGCCTGAAATGTCCATTTGTTATCTCCAGGAGCTAAACAGCCAGTGACCAATAACAGCCACATCCATCATTCATATATCATTACTCAGGCTGCCTTGACCACAGGTTCCCTATATGTATTTCTTTTCTTTTTTTAAAGATTTTAAAAATTATTTTATTTATTTATTGGTGAGAGAGAGAAAGAAGCAGAGAGAGAGAGAGAGAGAGAAAATGAATGAATGAATTAATATGGGCGCACCAGGGCCTTCAGCCACTGCAGACGAACTCCAGACACATGTGCCACCTTGTGCATCTGGCTGATGTGGGACCTGGGGAATCAAACCTGGGTCCTCAGGCTTCGAAGACAAATGGCTTAACCACTAAGCTATCTTTCCAGCCCTCCCTGAACGTTTTTCATGGTTTCTTCTCTCTGCATATAACCCCAGGAAGTGGGCTCTGTGCCAAGACCCGGGTAGCGAGGCCCAGTGTTCACAGAGCAGGTGCTGAAAAGACGTGGCTCAGAACTGCAGCATCTGCCTACCCGACTCCCTCTGGACCGGTGTCGCTGGGGCTTCCCAGCCACCGCTCCTCGCACTCAGGCTATATAGTCAGCCTGGGACGAACCTCACGTCCTTATCCTTCTCTCCTAGGAAGCTATGCCCCAGACATCTGTGGTCTTCTCCAGCATCCTCGGGGCCAGCTGTAGTGGACAGGTGCAGCCCAGTATGGGGGAGCGGGGAGGTGGGGCCAGCAGCATCTCCGGAGACCTCATTTTTCAAGATGGACGCCTTATCTCTGGGTCCTTGGAGGCCTTGATGGAGCACCTGGTCCCAAAGGTGGACTATTACCCTGACGTGAGTCCCTGGGGTCTGGGGAAAAGTGACAGGGAGGGGAGGGGAACGAGGTCCACATGGAGCGGTTGAGGTGGGCACAGCAGCAGGGATGGGGTGGGCCGCAGCGCCAGCCTCACCTCCGGGGCCTTTATCGCTTTGCACTCTGCACACACCAGCGTGTGTGTGTGTGTGTGTGTGTGTGTGTGTGTGTGTCTGGAGGAAGCTGCAGTGACCTCTCTGCTGCCCAGAGGCAGGTAGAAATGGGGGAGGAAGGAATGGAGATAGGAAACAGAAATACCCAAAGGGCCCAGCCCTAGGGGAAGAAGGGGAGTTTAAAGAGCGAGGTCACCACAGAGGTCCTGGTGACCCGGTGAGGGAAGCCCAGGCTACTTCCTGGAGCCCAGCCCTGAGCTGAGAAGCGCACATCCCCACGGAAGAGGCCCCACCCGCGGCAGCCTTGCTTTCCATAAGGCCTGCTTCAGGTAGCCTGCAGCCCCAGCAAACTTGGCCCAGTTGGCCTCTGGTTGGAATAAGGAACTTCCTGTCTTTTGTGCTGGGTGTAGAGGCTGAGGGACCCAGGCAACTCCGCTTACAGCAGCCGAATGGGGGTACCTCAAGGCCTGAGTGTGTTAGAGTCACTTCTGAGGGTTCCATGCAACTCCCCCCCCTTCAGCAAGCACCCTCAACCTCTGAGCCATCTGCCCAGCCCAGAAGCCCCCTTTAAGTCCACCGTGTCCACAGCTGGGATGGGGTAGAGAGTACCTGACCAGTCGGGGTCTTACCCTGTTCCCTTCCTTCAGAGAACCTACATCTTCACGTTTCTCCTGAGCTCCCGGGTCTTTATGCCCCCTCATGACCTGCTGGCCCGGGTGGGACAGATCTGCCTGGAGCAGAGGCAGCAGCTGGAGGCTGGGCCTGAGAAGGTAAGAGGCTGAAGAGCTGTTGGTGGTCCCTGTCCCCACCTCTGAGAAGAACAAGAAGCGGTCGTCAGGAAAGCGGACAGGACAGTTTGTGGCTCAGCCTGCGGGCGGGCCCGGCTGTGGCCTGGCACATCTCTGGAGAGTGGCCCCTCAGTTCTCAGGTGTGCCCCTGGACCGAACGCCCCTGGCGGGCTGCTGAAAGTAGTAGGCTGGCGTGGTGCTTATACCCCTCCCCAGGGCAGAGCCCCACAGAGAGACGGCCTTCTTGTCCGTTTCAGGTCCCCTGACACGAGGGTCCGTGTGGCTAAAACACAGCCACAGGGAAGGAGGCCTTAGCCACTGGCGCCTCTGCGGGGACCAGGTAGCAGCGTCCTAAGGCTGATACCTGCTCACAGTAGGACCGTTGCTTCATAGCTCTCACAGGGCTGTTTGCTGGTGTTTTTCCCTTCTGGATCGAGCAGCTCTGTGATCAGGCCAGGAGCCCAGGACCACCCTGAGGCCCTAGGGGCAAGCCCTTGGCCGGGCTTCCAAAAGTTCAGTCTGGTACAAAAGAGGGGGCGATGGGCACATTGTGTAGGAGCTGGCAAGCTGGGGCAGAGTGTGGTCCGATCTGCCTTCTGTGGTCCCGCATTCTGCCACTGGAGGGCGGGGGGGGGGTGGCTATTGTTATGCCCAGTTCTTGGCACCCCCAGTGACCACCAAGGAGAACCAAACACGTATGCAAGGGCAAGGAGCTTTATTTCGGGCTTAAGCTCGGTCTCTTGACTTCACCAACGCAGTGGATCCGTACAAGAGCCCCGAGTAGCGGGAGGGTAGGGTTTTTATAGGGATTTGAACAAAGAAGAAGGGGATGGGTACATGATTGGTTGATTTAAACAGTGATTGGCTTAGGATTTTGGCGGGCAAAGTTGTCGGGCAGGGGCTAGGGGAATTGAACTTATCTATGACTACAGGAATGTATGGCGTAAACAGTTTCCAGTAACTGTTAAACCCACCCTTACTGGAAGATAAAAACTTAGACCTTGCCGGGAAACAGAAACTTAGGCCTGCTGAGGACTCCGAAGCCTGTCATGGCGTCCATCTGGTTCCTGAGTCCTTCACTATGACCGCTCTGTAACTGCCTCCAGAGTGGCTGGTCAGGTGGTACACCCCAGAGGGGTCATTGCCAGGCTGAGCTGAGCAGATGCTCACAAACATGCAGGCTCTGTCTAGGGAGAGCCCCCTCCCCCCCACCCTCCTCATAGCAGCAGGGGTCCTGAAGGAAGGTGGCGGTGATGAGCTGCCGTCGGAGCCTGGGAAGAACATGGCCGTGCCAGAGAGTTTTAGCCTGTGTGGGCATGGCTGAGCATTATGTATTCCCTAGGCTCCCCTCCCTGGCACAGAGGCCATGCGGGCAGCTTAAGCAGAATGGGCAGCCTTACCTCGGCCCTGGGCTGGGGTACTGGTCTCCTGACTCAGGGAGTCCCTCTTGGCTTCCTCCTCAGGGCCATGCCTCCTCCCAGCCTGTGCCAACTTGTCTTTAACCAACAGAGGGCAGTAGAGCGTCACATTAAATGCAATTCTGGTGTTTTGTTTTGTTTTTGTTTTGTTTTTTTTGGGGTAAGGTCTCATTCTAGCTCAGGCTGACCTGAAATTCACTATGTATAGTCTCAGGGTGGCCTCTAACTCACGGCGATCCTCCTACCTCTGCCTCCCGAGTGCTGGGATTAAAGGTGTGTGCCACCATGTCTGGACTGTTTGGTTTTTCAAGGAATGCTTTTTTTTTTTTTTTTTTTTTCTGAGATAGGGTCTCACTCTAGCCCAGGCTGACCTGGAATTCACTGCGGAGTCTCAGGGTGGCCTTGAACTCACAGTGATCCTCCTACCTCTGCCTCCCGAGTGCTGGGATTAAAGACGTGCGCCACCACGCCCGGCTTCAAGGAATACTTTTTATAGGTTAATGTTTAATGACGATAGCAAGCAAAATAATTTTCTACGCCATGGTAGTGATGGGATAGGTTTTTTTGTTGTTGCTGTTGAACATGAATCTAAGTGAGAAAGCCCGTTTGTGGGGAAATAAGAAACAGAGAGGATTCTCATCCCAGTGTGGACACAGCACAGGCGCTGAGGTTCGGGTCCTGAGGGAGGGGGAGAAACTTGTACCATCTGGAGACCTTACCTCCGGCCTGTGGAGCCTTTACTCATTTCCCCACTGGCCCAGGCGAAGCTGAAGTCCTTCTCCACCAAGATCGTGCAGCTGCTGAAGGAGTGGACAGAGGCCTTTCCCTACGACTTCCAGGATGAGAAGGCCATGGCTGAGCTGAAGGCGATCGCACACCGGGTCACTCAGTGTGACGAGGTGAGCTCCTCCCCTGGGCCCTGGCTGAGTGTGTGTGGTGAGAGGGTGATGGGGGGCTATAGGACAGCACCTCCCCTGTCACCTCTAAGACAGTGGCACCCACACATGACAGCCCAGCTGGCCCACAGTGGGCCGCACCACGCACTCACAACACCACACGGGGAGCTGTCACCGTGACCGTGCGCTCGGCACGCTCTGTGGAAGGTGTCTGTCCTTCCTTGTCTCCCAGCTTCATCTTGGCCTTGGCGCAGATGGAAACTGAGGAGCTGAGCAGCTTCTCGTCAGGACTGACAGCTCCCCGTGCTAAGCGGCTTCTGTTCCTAGGAGCCCAGAGAGGCTACCCAGGGGGGGCCAGGGATCCTAGGCCTTTCCATGAAGGGAGAAAGTCCTTCTTTCTGCCTGTGGGGCTATGCTGCCTTGCCTCTAGGCAAGTTGCTTGTCAGACCCACAAGCCCAGTTCTGGTCCTGCCTCCGGCTCTCCCAAAAGGACTCACCTTCCCCGGGCGGTCCCCAGGGAACCACCCTGTGCCCGGCACTGCCACTGAGGACCCAGAGGCTCATGCAGGCTTGGAGGGATGATGAGGGCTCGAGTCAGGCATGACCCTAGAAATGAGATGGGGCTTTGCATGGCAGTGGGGGGGGGGGGCTTGCCTCTAACCTACTCCAGCACCCTCACGGGGTCCTGATCCCCCCTACTCCCCGCCCCACAGGAGAACGGCACAGTGAAGAAAGCCATTGCCCAAATGATTCAGAGCCTGCTGCTGTCTCTGGCTGCCCGCAGCCAACTCCAGGAGCTGCGGGAGAAGCTCCGGCCACCGGTCATGGACAAAGGGCCCGTCCTAAAGGCCAAGCCACCAACCACCCAGAAGGACATCCTGGGAGTGTGTTGTGACCCCTTGGTGCTGGCCCAGCAGTTGACTCACATTGAACTGGTCAGTGGCGCCGCATGCTTTGCGTGGCGTGGGCTGGGGCTGGGCCACACTCACCACTGTTTGGCCAGAATCTTTTTCCACGCATGGCGCTGCAGAGACTAGTCTGTGACAGAGTACCTTGCCGCCACCTCGGGCTGGCTGTGCCCCCACCTAACAGTGGGTGTCTTTGTACCTGGTGTTGGATCCACACAGGGGTGTGTGGCAGCCCTGTGAGTGAGAGGGCTTGAGTGTGTTTTGTGATAGCTCTAGGAAGGAGGACGGCCCTTGGGAGAAGGCGGGGAGCTTGTGCCCTGGGAACCCCACAGCCTCTGCCACATCCCCCTGCCTTTGTGTCCTCTGCTTGGGTTGTCTTCTGCTGCAGGAGAGGGTCAGCAGTATCCGCCCCGAGGACCTGATGCAGATCCTCAGCCACATGGACTCCCTGGACAATCACAAGGTGAGTGGACGCCCTCTGAAGCCCATGGCTAGTGGTCGGCCTGGCAGAGCCTGGCACCTGCACCCCCCACACAGGTTGGGTGCAAGCTTCGCTCAGCATAAGTCCAGTTCCTTGGAGCGTTGGGTCGTGGAACCTAATAGGTATGGCCCTGGGTCTGCACCAGGGGGTCAAGTGGTGACTCCACAGGGTGTGCATCCTGGGAGGAGCCAGCCTGGATTGCTGGCCTAGCCTGTGCTGGGCAGCCAAGGAGCAGGCAGGCGTGACCCACGGGTGCGGCGGGACCAGGTGAGCCATAGAGGCTGGTTTGTCCAACCAGGGCCCTTGTGATCTTTGTCCTCCCAGTGCCGAGCGGACATGACGAAGACCTACAGTCTGGAGGCCTATGACAACTGGTTCAACTGTTTAAGCATGTTGGTGGCTACTGAGGTGTGCCGGGTAAGTGTGCCCCACAGAAGACCCAGGTGAGGTCGCCATCCCTGCAAGGTTCCAACTCCCGCCCCCAGCCTCAAATAAATGCATGAAGTGTCCATTGCCAGGACCTTGGTACCTGCCCCTGCCAAGAGCCCCACATACAACAATTCTGTACATAACAGACACCTTCTCCGTGGAGGGCTCCTCTTGTGCCCAGCGCCCCTGGGCACCTTGGGTGTGCTGTCTGGGTCCTCATGGCTCCTTAGGCAGGTGGCCCCCTCCTTGTTGGAGCAGTGTTAGGGTGCTTCTCTGAGCCTTCAAGATACAACCTCACGTCTCCCAGTCCTGGAAGTTAAATCCGGGGTTCTTTCTGCCCCCTCTGTCCAGTGGTCCCTCGGTGGCTCCACACGGAGGCTGAGGCTGAGTCCACTCTGCTTCCAGGTGCTGAAGAAGAAACACCGGACCCGCATGCTGGAGTTCTTCATCGACGTGGCCCGAGAGTGCTTCAATATCGGGAACTTCAACTCAATGATGGCCATCATCTGTGAGTGGACCAGGTGGGGCTGGGGCTGCCCGTGCCTCCCGCCTCCCTACGCGTTCTGACCCCGGCTCTATGCCCTTGCAGCCGGCATGAACCTCAGTCCGGTGGCACGGCTGAAGAAAACATGGTCCAAAGTCAAGACGGCCAAGTTCGATGTCTTAGAGGTACCGGTGTTTGCGTTTCTTGTGCAGAGAGGGCCCCCAGCAGCGGGGGTGGGATCTTTGCTGTCACACAGAACTGGCCTGGCTCCTTCGCCCTAGGGTGGTGGGTGCTTAAGCTCTCCTTGGCATTGCTGCTCTAGATGGTACTGTCATCACCTAAGACGAATTCTGACAGTGATTAGTAAGGGCTAGCCACTGAGCAGCCTGGCCTTTTCCTTGAACAATTTGCCCCAGGGGTAGGCAGGAAGAATCTATTTGATCAGGGAATGCTTTGTTTTGTTTCTGTAAGACGTTTGAGCTTTGTGGAGCTGGTCAGGTCCCCGCCCGTTGCTTTGTGTAGAGGAGCCAAGGAAGGCTTAGAAAGAGGGAGCTTAAACCCAGCAGGACATTTCTGTACCGCTTTCCAAGGCCCGAGGGTTCAGTAGAAACCTTAGGATCCCCCCCCCTGTGTCTGCAGCACCACATGGACCCGTCCAGCAACTTCTGCAACTACCGCACAGCCCTGCAGGGGGCGACGCAGAGGTCTCAGACGGCCAACAGCAGTCGCGAGAAGATTGTCATCCCTGTGTTCAACCTCTTTGTTAAGGACATTTACTTCCTGCACAAGATCCACACCAACCACCTTCCCAATGGACACATTAACTTCAAAGTGAGCCCATCCCCTTGAGGTCCCAGCGCGGGTGGGGCAGGCAGAGCTGTCATGTATATCGCCACAGCTGACAGACAGAGTGGCTTTGTGTCACGGTTGGGGAGTTGTGGGTTCCCAAGCCCTACCCCGGGGTTCCAAAAGGTCCTTCAGGTCCGTGTAAGGTTCGGGGAGTGGCTGAGACCACGCAGACCACTCTGAGGCAAAGATGAAAGCTTTTATTCCAGGGAAAAGCACAAGCTGTCAGGACTGACTCTCAATTGCAAAGCAGTCAACCTGGGATCGTAGACAGTGGGCTATACAGAGCGCTTCAGTTGGGGGAAGGTGAGGAAGGGAAACGTTAAAAAAATAAAATAAAAAAGGTTTCTTTAGGGGAGATCTAAGACAGCCAGGGTGTGGCACCAGAACAGTGATCAGGTGACTTACAAGATGAGGGGGCAGGAAATCATGACCTGGGGGGGGGGCACTGTTAGGCAAGGAAGGGATAATGGCTGGGCGGCTCCTTGAGAATGTGGATGACCCACTTCCTGGTGTCTGTCGCCATCCTGCTGTCCTTGGTGACTGCATTTTGGGAAACCCATCCTGACCTAACAGTCTGGAAGTACCAGGTGGATCAGGGCTGCTGTTTGGCCATAAGACGTGAGGTGTGGCCTCTGTCCATCTGGAGGGATGACTGGTCACAGATCTTGTCAGCTGGATCCTGGCTGTAGCAGTAGCCCTACAAAAAGAAGCTAAGAAGGGAGTGAGGAGGGCTTTAGGAAAGAAGGGACTTGGCCAGAGATGAGGCGGTCTCAGAGTGTTCCAGATGGAGGTGACGAACCTGCCTGGTGGACCTCAGGCCATGGATGGAAGTCAGGACAATGGGACCTATGGAAGTTAGGGGCAAAAAACTCTCAGGAGTGTGGAAGTGGGTGGGCACTGTGCCTTGTTACCCAGGCCCTACTGAGGAAGACGATGGCTTGTCCTGCAAGTGCTGCTATACTGGGTGTAGCTGGGGGCTGCCTCTCAGGCTGGAGTCACAGAGGGGGTCCTTCTGGGTCCTCATGCAAGAGAAGACATAGGCCCTGCTGCAGCCTGAAGGCCTGCAGACAGGACAGAATGGACTCGGGAAGACTGGCTGGCTCTGTTGCTGCACGGGCCATTGTCTGCGTCCTGCCTGGACAAACGTGAGCAGGCGACAGAGACGGGAACTCTCTGCACCCCGGTCCCTGGCTGTGCATCTCAAGCTCAGGTGAGAAAAGAGTGTCTTGTTGCTTCTTTGTCTCTTCAGAAATTTTGGGAAATCTCCAGACAGATCCACGAGTTCATGACATGGACACAGGTCGAGTGTCCCTTTGAGAAGGACAAGAAGATTCAAAACTACCTGCTCACAGCACCCATCTACAGTGAGGAAGGTGAGGGAGACGTCCTTGGCAGCACGCCTGCTTCCTCAGCTGCATATATGTCCTAATTCCTTCCCAGGCACCTTGCCCTCTTGGGTGGCCCTAGAAGACAGTCTTGGGTGGTCCTCCAAAGCAGATAACCATTTATGGCCCAGCCGGAGGTCCTGGTCCCCTTTATGGCTGTGTCTCTGGAAGGGACAACTTGGTTCAGTTTTCCCTTGGGGGTGCCGGCTCTCAGGGTTGCTCTGTCCCTCAGCTCTCTTCATCGCCTCCTTTGAAAGCGAAGGTCCTGAGAACCATATGGAAAAGGACAGCTGGAAGGCCCTCAGGTAGGACATGCCAGGGACATCCGAGCCTGGGGAGGGAGAGGGCTGGCGTGGCAAGGACAGATCTGCCTTTCCTCAAGGGGTCCAGGTTGGCAGGAGGTTGAAGACTGGGCTGGACCCCCACCCCGTATCTCCCCTCACAGAGACACGGGGTCTGCCTGTGTCTGCTCCGATGATCCTGATGCAGCCTTGTCCTCCTATAGAACCACTCTCCTGAACAGAGCCTGAGGATGCAACCGGAGCTGCTGGATGAAGCCCACTCGTGAACCGAGTTTGAATTTTGACAGATACGGGATGAGATGAGGAGACCTCACTGGTTGGGGTCCATTTTGTATATAACTTTTATGAAAAAGAAAATGGTAATTATTTCATGCATCAACCTTTGGCACTTACAAAGTTTTTTTTTTGTTGTTGTTGTTATTGTTATTTATTTTAAACAGGGCGGGGCCCTGCTTTGGGGAGGGATGGGGAAAGAGTATCATGGGAGATGGTATCCATGGTAACACCTTATTCTAATGAAATGCAGATTTTTATTTTTTACTTTTGATTATTAACATCTTATGAAAAAAAAAAACTATTTAAAATAACCCAACCAAAACCAATGTGAGCCCTGCCGGCTCGGACCTTTCCAGCCAGTGTCTCCTGATGTTGGGGTTAGTGCCTTAGAGGGTACGGGGGTCTTCCTGCTCTACTGTTGGAGCTGCAGCCAGCTCTGCCCTGGGCGGCATGGTGCCCACCCTCAGCAGCCTTGGCCGCCGGGTTCCTGTAGGAAGGGCTGGAGGGGCCCGGAGGTCTCGTGTGCACTTTGGGAAGGGAACCTTTGCATATGGGCTCTCCAAAGTTTACATTTTCATTTTCCTTTATCAGGGATTTATGGGGTTGGGGAGGGGCAGGTGGACGCCTAACAGCCTATTTCCTGTGAGAATATTTGTCTAGCCAGTTGTTCTTTAATTGTGTTTTAGCCTAAGAGGGGGAGATCTAAGCTCATGCAGGGGGAGGGCATGGTGGCCTTGTCTGTTCTCTGGCTGTAACTGAGACACTGTGCTGCGATGAAGAGATGAACACAAAGCAGACCAGAGGACGGCGGCATTTAAAACTGTTCTGGAAACGGACTCACGAAAGGGAAGGGACGCAAAGTGGATGTGTCCGGTGGGAGGTCCCCCAAGGGGAATTGGTTGGCGCTCTTCCAGATCAAACTGCCCGACGCCGCCGAGAGGTATTTTTTTTTCTAACCCAAATAGAAGAGCACCCTCCACCTTCCATGTCCGACTTCCTGGCGTGAACCCTGGGCCTTACTGACCGTGGGCGGGATGGCTCTGGCCCTCTCCAACGTGCTTGGCTTCCAGTGAAGAAGCCCGGGCGAAGACTGGTGGGTCCCCCGTTCCCAGAGCTGCCAGGGACAACCTGGAAGACCAGACCTGGAGAGCTGAATAGTTACACTGTATTGTCACAGTGTGTTTGCACTTTTCAGACATTCTAGTTAGTACAGATTGTATATTGATAGTCTATATCGCTTTATGTCTTTGAAACAAAGGCTGGAAAACCCAAGAATCTATATTTGGAATATAACGTTAGACCCATTTTCTGTACCATGTCAAAGAGCCTTCAGTCCGTGTGTGCGCTTCAGGGGTGCTGGTTTCAGTACCCACTTTGAAAAAGTGTCTACACTTGCTACTTTATTCCCCTGATTTGATACGCACCCTGAATTCGGTGTTTTGGTATTCGGAGCTGCTCTCTGAGTGGAAAGCTGTACTATGTGGTGTGACTGGATGTATTTGCATCAATAAAGAACATACTGCTCCCCTCCCTTTTCCACCTGTGTGCGCTGCTGAGCCCCGGGCCAGGAGGGGAGGAGGGGCGGACTGCAGGGACCCACCTGCTGGGTATTCAAGGGGACCCTCAGCAAGGAGCTTTTGTCTACGACAGCGTCCCAGCAAAGGGTTTTTCCAATGCCTCCTGTGATAGGGAGACGAAGATGCACCCAGAGAGGTTTCCTAGCCCTGCCCTGCTGAGTCCAGGTAAGTTTCCAGAGGATGTCACTGGCAGCTGAAGTCTGCGGTCCTGTGAGTTCCGAACACCTACTTAATAGGACCGCGAAGGCCAGTCAGGGCCTTGTATCTGCGGGCCTGCTGTTGCTGCGTCTTGCAGGTCCGGGGCAAGGAGGGAGCGCCTCCTTAAGCCTCTGCTGTGTGAGGATGAAAACAAGGCATGGTGATCTTTGTGGGCACGGTAACGGTGGGTGTGGTACCGAGGACTGGTGGCACCTGTCAACAGTGAGCAGCTCTTTCTCAGAGAGAAAGCCCCTTCTCACAGGAGCACGTGTCCAATGCAAAGATGTGTCACCGCCACCCATACACAGCATAACCAGTACACAGCATATGTGGGGGAATGATCCCCTGCAAGTTTGGGATTCAATAACATCAAAATAGAAGAGGAACTACTAGTTGGAAAGAAGAGGGTCTTTAATGGGAGGTGGGGAAGAGAACAAAGGAGGGTGGTGAGAGAGGGCCGTGACCACAGGACATTCTGAATATGCATGGAGGTTGTTGATAAATTTAAAAAAAAAAACAATTTTGTACAACCCTTCAACAGGCTGGTTTAGATGATGTTAACATAATTTATCTTTGTTCTCAAAAAGGAAGTCAAGATATTGTGAGGAAGGTGAGGGGTTACCAAAACTCCTACAAATATCTACCCCAATATAATCAGGATACTTAATATGGGTGTTCAACAATGTTGAGTAAAAATATACTTAAAAAAATAAGTGTTAATCCCAGCTCTCGGGAGGCAGAGGTAGGAGGATCGCTGTGAGTTCGAGGCCACCCTGAGACTACATAGTGAATTCCAGGTCAGCCTGAGCTACAGTGAGACCCTACCTCAAAAAAAAAAAAAAAAAAAAAACAACCTTTGAAAGGTATAAGAAAGCAAATTATACACCCTGTCCATGTCTGGCACCTTGGAAGATGAAGTACCAGCCTAATGGAAACAACCAGCAAAGTTCCAGAAAGTTCGCAAACCCTAGTGAATGCAAGAACCCAGATAAGGCTAAGGAGAGGGCCCACTGGATAACGTACTTGCTGCATAACTCTGAACATCAGAGCCTTGATCCCCAGATCCCACGTGAAAGCCAGAAGCGGTGGCAGGCTTCTGTGATTCCAGTGTGCCTACTGCGAGAAGAGCGAGTAGAAACAGAACCCGGCAGCTTGCAAACGGAGCCGAGATGGCAAGTGACCCGCCTCAAAAAAAAAAAAAAAAATGTGGAAGGCCACCCACCTGAAAGCGACCCTCTGACCTTCGCATGTCTTCCATGGCACACAGGCGCCTGCACAAACACGTATGAAACGTGTGTGCACACAATAGATAAATAGTTAACCAAATTCTCTTCAAACAAACAACAACAACAAACCCAGAGCAGACAGAGAACTGAGCTCAGCTTTTGCCCTGAAGACAGGGGCTACAAGCTTCCATTTCAGTTCCTGAGAGGATGGAGGAAATCCAGGGCCTTCTAGAGATATCAAATGAGTGTTCCCTTCTTTATAAAGCCGGCATACAAAAAAAAAAAAAAAAAAAAAAAAAAAAAAAACCACCTTTGATATAACAGTGATCTTGAAATAAAATGCTCTTCCTTAACTGAAGGAAGACTTACTTTTAGACCCTTGCTACTGAATGGAGGCAGGAAAAACTCACCATCGAGACACGTTACGTGTCAGTGAGCTTCACAAAGTTTTGCAGATCAAATTGCACCAGTCCACCTGACTAAGCTGAGAGTGTGTTTTTGGTTTAAATGTTTTATTTTTATTTATTTATTTATTTGACAGAGAAAGAGGGAGAGAGAGAGAGAGAGAATGGGCATGCCAGGGCCACCAGCCACTGCAAACGAACTCCAGACGCGTGCGCCCCTTGTGCATCTGGATAACGTGGGTCCTGGGGAATCGAACCTGGGTTCTTTGGCTTTGCAGGCAAATGCCTTAACCGCTAAGCCATCCCTCCAGCCCCCTGAGAGTGTGTTTTAACATGACCTTCAAGCGGCACCATCCCTAAGAAGCAGCCGAAGCAGTCTTACATTGCGGTTTTTAAACTTTCCTTAGCTTTGTCTAATCTTTTGTTAAACCCATCTGTTAGGTTTTAGACTTCAGCTATCATCGTTTTCTATTTCTAGATACCCTATTTGGATTGATTATTATTATTATTTATTAGTATTCGCATCACTAGGGACTTAATCCAGGGCCTTCTGCTAGCTGCCAGGCAAGCATTTTACCACTGAGCTATAACATCAGACCTGGAGGCCCAATTTGGTTCTTTTCCAAATATGTTTGCTCATAACTTGGAAGCAATTGCTAGAACTTAACACAGCACAGAGTTTGAAAATAAGGTCACGAGATACAGAATACACAACAACTTTAACATATGCTATCGGAATTATAGAAGGAGAGAGTGAGGCAGAGTTGAAGTTTGAAAGTATAATAGGTGTATTAGGGCTCTCTAGAGGAGCAGAACTGAAAGAATAAGAATATATTACAAAGAAGAATTATTAGATTGGCTTATGGGATATGGGCTGGACAGTCAGTCCAACAATAGCTGTCTGTAAGATGGTGACTTGGAGATCCTTGTAGCTGATAGTCCATGAGGCTAGATGCCTCAACAGACCCACTGTGGCACTGAAGGCCTGGAGGATTCCTGGAAAGCTGGTGGTCTTCAGTCCACGTGGGAAGGCTGATGAAGCTTGGCTCCAATGTCTGAGAAGGATGGAAGTTAGCAGGTTGGATATACACACCAGTGAGTAACTCGGGCAGCCAAGCAAAAGGCCCTGTGTTCTCTTGGAGTTTCTTTATGAATAGTCCTCTGCTGCAAGGACTCTAAGAGGTCTTCCTCCCTTCCTCCATCCTTCCTGCAAAGGCCCTCACACACCCACCCAAAAGGCGAGTCTATTACTTGATTCCTAATATGATCAGTTAACAACTTGCCCGGTCACAGTAGTGTCCAACTAGAGCACTGGACTTACACTCTCGGATTTTTTTTGCCCTGAGAGTGGCCTGGTTGCTTCTCGGAGCAGAGCCTGAGAGAAGAAAACCCAACACTTGGAGTCATTTGAACCAAGGGTGAGCCTGCTGCTTCTGCGGTCTCACTGCTTAGATGTTTCTGTGGCTGTAGCCTCTGCTGACACGCACTCGTTGGTATTTTTATCGAACAGTAAAAGTCAGTAATACATGAAGAAGTTGAACCTTACATGGGCAAAGGGCAGGCACTTTTTGAGTCTGGATAAGTGTTTAAACATTTGTTAAAAGAATGGATTTAGGGGTCTGGCCTACTGGACTCTGCTGATCCAGAACATACACCACACACACACACACACACACACACACACACACACACACTCCATTCACAAATACAATCACACTAAGCCCACCTGTTGTCTTCAAGAGATCTGTGGCAGTTCAGTGGGAAATTCATTACTTTTAGTGTGCACTGTCTTAACCAGGTAGTCAGCACATTTCACTCATGCACACATTGCTCTGGGTCAAGGGTACAACCAGGTCACTGAGGAAGTAGGACAAGGAGCAGAGCTTCAGATCAGTCACTCGTCAATACTGGTCATCTGTGCTGCGCAGGGCAAGGTAAACTAAGGCAGAGGGAACCTTGCTTTAAGCAAGCGAATTTACAAGGTTGTAAGATTAACTTCAGGATGAGTTACAAGACAGGAACTTAGCAGAGAAAGAATCCCATGGCACTGTTCTCAAAAAAGTGATTTGTGGGCTGGAGAGATGGCTTAGCTGCTCAAGAGCTTGCCTGTAAAACCTAAGGACCCAGGTTCAATTCCTCAGAACCCATGTAAGCCAGATATATATAGTAGCACATGCATTTAGAGTTCATTTGCAGTGGCTGCAGGCCCTGGTGTGCCCATTCTCTCTCTCTCTCACTCCCTCTCAAATAAATAAAAAATTAAAATCAAATATTTTTAAAAGGAAAAGTGATTTGTTAGGTCCATAAGAAATATTTCCACATTTCTTTATTCTTCTTAAATTTTTTTATTTTCAATTATTTATTTGAGAGCAACAGAGAGAGAGAGAGAGAGAGAAAGAGGCAGAGAGAAAGAGAGAATGGGCGCGCCAGGGCTTCCAGCCACTGCAAACGAACTCCAGACGCGTGCGCCCCCTTGTGTATCTGGCTAACATGGGTCCTGGGGAATCGAGCCTCGAACCAGGGTCCTTAGGTTTCACAGGCAAGTGCTTAACCGCTAAGCCATCTCTCCAGCCCTCGTTATTCTTACCATATTTCATACTTACAGTGAGTTCATTCCCACCCAGCAGGTGAGAAGTCTTCACAACTGATGAGGACAAGAAGTTCAAGGAAACTCAAGCAGAATCAGAGAAAAAAGGGCAACACAAGTTGTAGAGCAACAATGAAGAGGAGACCTGACAGACAAGCAGAGGACAACAAGGCTGGTTACTGTCGAAGGAGGGCCCAGCTGTTAAGACGATGATTCACAGCATAAGTGATGGGGGCCAGCAGACACTGGAATAACATCCCATGTGGCTGAAAAGGAAAATAACTGGCAACCGAGAATGCTCTAGGCTTCAGGACTATGTTTTGAAAATGAGAGGAACAGGGATACAAACTGAAATGGAGTTACTATTAGCAGACTTTCATCCAACGAAATTCTAGAGAGCAACTCACGTTTTACTCTCATCCACACGTAAAAATCATTTCCAGATGGACTATAGATGTAAATTTGGAAGGTAATACAAATAATCTAAAAATGCGAAATTTCATTTCTATCTTGGACGAGGCAAAGGTTTCTTAAATTAGATCCTGAAATCAGTAGCTATGAGAGGAAACTGAGAGACTTCCTGGTGTAGAAGCCACCCCAAAGCAGCCTGGGGAGAAATGAGCAAGAGCAAAACACACTCTTCAATTGAAAAGTGAAGGTGTATCAGAAATTATCAACCACAGCAGAGAAGTAGGAGAGAGGCAGAGATTCTAGAGACGACAAAAGCAGGCAGCAGTGAATCCAGCAGCGGTGCCAGACTGTGTCTGCCCCGGGCTCTGCCTGAGCTGCAGGAGAAGCCAGGTGAAGGGATTCCCCACTCACTCCTCCTTCCTCTCAAAGTCAAGAAACCTAAAGGGGAAGATGACAGGGACTCACTGAGCAGCTGGTGAGGGAGAGGACCACGGAGAACAGCCTATGCAGTTACAGTACAAATTCAGGCACCTCCACAGCCTCCCCTCCCTCAACCGCCAGCACAAACAGCTACCTGAGACCTGGGGAAGGGAGGCCAGCCACCCAGCATCCAGCACCAGTGATGAGAGCAGTGGACGCACTGACCCAGCCAGCGTACCTGAGCCCACAGCGCAGTAAAGAGGGACCCAAGTGGGCATTCAGCATAGCTGAGTCCAAGGCCACCCCAAAAGGTAACAGGGCCTACTTACACCAGATCAGTGCCCACCACAAAGCCTCGTACATGGACCTGCATTGGAAGTGCTAATCCCACGTTCCACGCCAGGAAAGATTATGTGTTAAATCTCATGGATGGCTGTATTTGCCATTCTTAAATAAGCTGTATTTTGGGGTTGTCAGTTGTCGTTTCCAGATTGAGAGTGTCTTCGTCTCTTCTTCTGTCATTCATGGGGGCCAGGGTCTCACTTGGCCACAAGCTGACCTAGAACCCTTTGCAGACCAGAAATCTCAGCCTCCCAGCTGACAGGATTAAGGGTGTGGGGCAATACACATCCTTAGGGACTTTGACTTTGTTAGAGGATTTGTTTGTTTTAATACTCTTACATAAGTACTCCATGTTGGCTTTGATTGAGTATGTATATTGTTCAGTTGAATTTTAGAATTTGCCAGTAATTTGCTCCAGCCAGCCTACTAGAATGCTCACATAGCAGATAAACTCAACACCTAGGGTCACTTTTGCTGTTACTCTGAGAGTCACTTTAGAGCCACACCTGGCACCTTAAACTCCTACCCTGAAGATAAATAATGTCAGATTTACACATCTAAGAATACTACAGATAATTAGAAAACTCAAGCATCAAATTAACCCAAGATGCAAAAATCTCTACATTATAATTCAAGAACCACAAAAAATCAAGCCAATATCATTCTACCCCAAACTATAAATCCATCAGAAATACCTCCAGAGAGATTTATTTAGATGAAACACCTGACAAAGGTTTCCAAAGAATGATTATAACTATGTTCAAAGAAATCAAAGAAGAAATCAAAGGAATGAAAGAAGACACAGGAAACCAATTTAATGAAACAAGGAGGTCAATACAAGACATGAATAAAAATAGAAATACTGAAGAAAAACCAATAAGAAATTTTAGAAATGAAAAACACAGTAAGTCAAATAAAAAACTCTGTTGAAAGTCTCACCAATAGGATGGATGGAGAGAACAGAATATCTAAACTAGAAGACCAGGTGGCAGACCTAATACAGTCCAACAAAGAGAAAGACAAGCTAATAGGAAGGTATGAATGGGAATTTCAAGATATTTGGGACACTATGAAAAGATCAGAGCCAGGCATGGTGGATCAGAGCCGGATGTGGTGGCACATGCCTTTAATCTCAGCACTTGGGAGGCAGAGGTAAGAGGATTGCCATGAGTTCGAGGCCACCCTGAGATGACATAGTGAATTCCAGGTCAGCCTGAACTAGAGTGAGACCCTACCTCGAAAAACAAAAAACAAAAAACAAAAAAAACAAAAAAAAAAAAACAAAAAAAAAAGAAAAGATCAAACATAAGAATTCAGGGATTCTTAGGATTAGAATTTCACTCCAAAGGCATAATAGGTGTTTTTAACAAAATCATAGAAGAAAAATTCCCTCAAATTGGGAAAGAGACACCAATGCAGATATAGGAAGCTTTTAGAACACCAAACAGACTAAAACCTGAAAAGAGCCTCTCCTTGCCATATTATAATTAAACTATCAAACATGCAAACCAAAGAAAATATATTGAAAGCAGTTAGAGAGAAAAAGCAACTCACTTGTAAAGGCAAGCTCATCAGGATATCATAGATTACTCAACACAAACTTTAAAAGCCAGAAGGGCTTGGAATGATGTATTCTAAGTTCTGAAAGATAACAACTGTCAACCGAGATTACTTTATCCAGTGAAGCTATCCATGCAAATTGATGGAGAAATAAGGACATTCTATAACAAAAAAGGCTAAAGGAATATATGACCACTAAACCAGCTCTACCGAAAATATTGAAGGGATCCTTTATGCTAAGGAGAAAGGAAAGCTTACACACAAGGAAACAGGGGAAAAATACTCAAATAATAGGAAATACAAGAGAGTACAGGGAAACCAGGAAACATTACAAAACAATAAGAGTGGCCAGAATAAATACAGATCTTTCAATAATGAATCTTAATATCAATGATCTCAGTGCTCCAGCCAAAAGACATAGGTTTCCAGATTGGATTAAAAGGCAGGATCCTTCTGTTTGTTGCCTCCAAGAAACTCACCACTCCATAAAAGGCAGACATTGTCTTAGGGTGAAAGGTTGGAAAAAGGTATTTCAAATAAACGGGCCTAGGAAACAAGCAGGTGTTGCTATCCTAATATCTGACAGGATAGACTTCAAGCCAACATTAGTGAGGAAGGATAAAGATTGGTTAAAGGAAAAATTCAATAGGAAGACATTACAATTCTAAACATATATGCACCCAACATGGGTGCTCCTAATTTCAAACAAAACAATATTAGACTTAAGGTCACAGATAACAACAAGCACAATTGTAGTGGGTGACTTCAATACCCCACTCTTATCAATTAACAGGTCATCCCAGCAAAATATCAACAGAGAGACAGTCATAGAACAAATGGACCTAACAGATATATGCAGGACATTTCATCCAAATGTTGCAAAATATACATTTTTTTTTCTTAGCATCACATGGAACATACTCTAAGGTAGACCATATGTCAGGACACAAAATAATCTTAACACATACAGGAAAATTGAAATAATTCTTTGTACTCTATCTGATCACAATGGGATTAAACTACAAATCAACAACAAGAAAAACTATAGAGCATACACAAAATCACAGAGACTAAACAGTGCACTACTAAATGATGAATGGGTCATTGAAGAAATAAAAAAGAAAATAAGAAAATTCATAGACTCAAATGATAACGAGAACATAACATACCAAAACCTTTGGGCCACAATGAAGGCAGTCCTAAGAGGGACATTTATAGCTTTAAGTGCCTATTTTAAGAAATCAGAAAGGTTGCAAGTAAACAACTTAATGCTTCACCTTAAGGCCTTGGAAAAAGAAGAAGATGGCAGGCCAAAAATCAGTAGAAGGAAGAAATAATAAAGATTAAGGCACAAATTATGAAATAGACCCCCCAATACAAAGAATCAATGAACCAAAGAGTTGGTTCTTTGAAAGGATAAACAAGATTGATAAACCCTTAGCAAATCATACCAGAAGAAAGAGAAGAGACACAAATTAATAAAATTAGAAATGAAAGGGGCACCATTACAACAGATACTAAAGAAATTCAGAAAATCATAAGGATATACTTTAAGAACATATACTCCTCTAAGTCTAAAGTCTGAAGGAAATGGATGATTTCCTAGATTTATATGACCTACCAAAAGTAAATTAAGAAGATAAACCATTTAAATAGACCTATAACAAGTACAGAGATCAGAGCAATTATAAAAAATCTCCCAACTAAAAAAAGTTCAGGGCCAGATGAATTCACTATTGAATTTTACCAGACCTTCATGGAAGAACTAACACTAATGTTTCTCAAGCCTTTTCATGACATAGAAAAGGAAGGGATACTACCTAACTACTTCTATGAAGACAGCATTACTCTGATACCCAAACCAGACAAAAACAGAACAAAAAAGAAAATTACAGGCCAATCTCTCTCATGAACATATATGCAAAATTCAAAATAAGGTATTAGCAAACAGAATCCAAGAATATATAAAAAACCCAACCAAGTAGGCTTTATCCCAGAGATGCAGGGATGGCTAAACATATGCAAGTCGATAAATGTAATACACTATATAAATGGACTGAAGGACAAAATTCACATGTTCACATCAATAGATGCAGAAAAGGCATTTCACAAAATCCAACATCCCTTCATGGTAAAAGTCCTACAGAAACTGGGAATAGAAGGAACATATCTCAGTATAATAAAGGCTATTTATAACAAGCCAACATATTACTAAGTGGGGAAAAACTGAAAGCTTTTCCACTAAAATCAGGAACAAGACAAGGGTGTCCACTGTCCCCAATTTTAGTTAATATAGCACTGGAAGTCTTAGCCATAGCAATAAGGCAAGCGACGCACATAAAAGGGATACAAATTGGAAAGGAAGAGATCAAGTTATCATTATTTGCAGATGACATGATTCTATACATAAAGGACCCTAAAGGCTCTACCAGAAAACTGTTAGAGCCGATAAACACCTATAGCCATGTAGTTATTTATGACAAACATACAGCCAACATAATACTAAATAGGGGAAAACTTGAAGCTTTTCCACTAAAATCAGGAACAAGACAAGGGGTCCACTGTCCTCACTTTTATTTAATATACTACTGGAAGTCTTAGCTTAGAAATAAGACAAGAAACACTCATAAAAGGGATACAAATTGGAAAGGAAGAGATCAAGTTATCATTATTTGTAGATGACATGATTTTATACATAAAGGACCCTAAAGACTCTGCCAGCAAACTGTTAAAGCTGATAAACACTTTTAGCCATGTAGCAGGATACAAAATAAACACACAGAAACCAGCAGCTTTCTTATATACTAACAACAAACATGTGGAGGATGAAATCAGGGAAAAATTTCCATTCACAATTGCCTCAAAAAAAAAAAAATAAATAAAGTACCTTGGGCTATACCTAACCAAAGAAGTGAGGGATCTCTATGATGCAAACTTTAAAACACTCAAACAAGAAATTGCAGAAGACACTAGGAACTGGAAAGACATCCTATGTTTTTGGATTGGAAGAACCAATATTGTGAAAATGTCAATCTTACCAAAAGCAATCTACACATTTAATGCAATCCCTGTCAAAATTCCAATGGCATGCTTCCTGTAAATAGAAAAGAAAATCCTAAAATTCACTCAGAAGCACAAAAAACCTTGAATACCCAAAACAATTTTGAGCAACAATAAATAAGTCTGGTGGTATCCCGATACCTGATTTTAGGCTATATTTTAAAACCATAGTAACAAAAACAACATGGTACTGGCACAAAGACACATAGGCCAATGGAACAGGATAGAGAACTCAGTTGTAATCTAGGCAACTACAGCCATCTGATTTTCAACCCCCCCAAAAAATGCAAAAAATATTCATTGGAGAAAAGACAGGCTTTTCAACAAATGGTGCTGGGAAAAGTGGATATCCATATATAAAAAGATAAAAACAGATCCTTATCTCTCTCCATGCACAAGAATCAAGTCCAAATGGATCAAAGACCTTAATATCAGACTTGAAACTCTGAAACTGCTGGAAGAAGCTGCTACCTTCAACATATTGGCATAGGCAGTGACTTTCTGAATACAGCCCCAGTTGCTCAGGAAATAAAACCACTAATCAACCACTGGGATCTCATTAACTTACAAAGCTTTTGTACAGAAAAGGACACTGTGAATAGAGCAAAGAGGCAACCTGAAGAATGGGAGAAAGTCTTTGCCAGCTACACATTTGACAGAGGATTCATATCCAGGATATACAAAGAACTCGAAAAACTAAATAATAAGAAACCAAACAACCCAATTAAAAAATGGGCTGTGGAACTAAATAGAGAGTTCTCAAATGAAGAAATACAGATGGCATATAAACATCTAAAACAATGTTCTACATCCTTAACCATCAAGGAAATGCAAATTAGAACTACTTTGAGATTCCATCTCACTCCTGTTAGCATGGCTATTATCAAGAAAACAAATGACAATAAACGTTGATGAGGATGCAGTAAAAGAGGAACCCTTCTACACTGTTGGTGGGAATGCAATCTGGTACAGCCATTGTGGAAATAACTGTGGAGCCTCCTGAGACAGCTAAAAATAGAGTTACCATATGACCCAGCTATACCACTCCTAGGCATATATCCTAAGGACTCATCTCACTACCTTAGAGATACTTGCACATCCATGTTTATTGCCACTCTGTTCATAGTAGCTAGGAGATAGAACTAGCCTAGAAGTCCCTCAACTAATGGATGATAATGAAGATGTGGCACATTTATACAATGGAGTTCTATTCAGTGGTAAAGAAAAATGAAATTATGAAATTTGCTTGGAAATGGGTGGGTCTGAAGGGATTATACTAAGTGAGGTAACCCAGGCACAGAAAGCCACACATCACATATTCTCTCTCATATGTGGATCTTAGCTACAAATGTTTAGATTTATGTGTGAGTTGGAGTAAAGAATTGGTAGCAGAGGCCAGTAAGCTAGAAAAAGGCTATGAGGGAGGGAGGAGAGGGCAGAACTTAAAGGAATGGTATTATATATATGTAAGTAGACTAACAGAGTACTGGGGATGGAATGCCTAAACAAGGTCCAGTTAAGAGATTGAGTGAAAGAAGGGTGAGGGGAAGGATAATCAAAATTCAAGATATTGTGAATAAGCCATATGAAAACCTACTTTTTTGGATCATGGTACACCCAGAAGCCATAGACTGTTACTAGAAAATTTTCAGTGTCAGGAATGGGATACCTTCCAGTGAGTGTTGGCCCTATTGCTGAAGACTTCACATGCCTGGGCTGCAAGGTCACTGAAAATTCAAGCTGGAGCTGAGCTGAAAACCTGTAGACCATCAGACAGAAAGTTGGGAAAAGCTGCATTGCATGGAGCCCTATGGAAACAGAAGCCATCAGTGGTGAGAACAGTGGACACTGCAAGCCTCAAGTTTGGCCAGCCAGGCCAAATGACTGAAAAGGTACAATAGTGGCATGCCTGTTATGGGGGAAACCTGGTGCTCTCTAATTGGACAGGAGGCCCGCTCTATGGGAGGGAATACATGACTGGTACTGAAACCTAATCAAAAGTCTATGGCCTGGCTCTCAAATAAATAAAATAAATGTTTAAAAAATTGTGTTTTAGCAGATGAAAGAATTTTTTTTTGAGGTAGGGTCTCAATCTAGCCCAGGCTGACCTGGAATTCATGATGTAGTCTCAGAGTGGCGATCCACCTACTTCTGCCTCCCAAGTGCCGGGATTTAAAGGTGTGCACCACCATGCCCAGTGAATGAATAGTATTTTTAAAACTCTTAATCATTTATGTTACAGGGAAAAGAAAAAAATAGATATAGTCAATAGGGTTAATAAAAACATAATCACATAGTAAAAAAAAAAAAAAAAGTCTATGGCCCGGGAGTTCAGGAACCTTAGGAGTATAATATCTGCTCTTGTCTGGCTAAATGCATATTTTATGCTTGCCAAACTGCCCTGTAAGCACTTTACTTAACATTCACACTGATATATTAATGCTACTCTCACTTTTACCTAGAGAAGTTTCTCTTTTTAGATGGTGGTGACATCTGGGATGAGCCAAAAGGCACCATAGTGTTGAGAAGAAGTGATGGAGGAATGTTCAGCACTGAAACATCTCTATCACACCCTCCAAGGCTCAGGGTCCATTGTGGAAGAGGTGGCGGAAAGAATGTAAGAGCCAAAGGAAGAGTGAGACTGCTTACAATGCAATCGTTCAGACAGAAATTGGTCTTGATGTCCAAGACCTTGCAGTGCCTAGCAATACCTTCATAAGACCCTCATAATAGGAGAAGAAGATGACAACATCAAGATAAAAGAGAGACTCATGGAGAGAGGGAGGGAATATGATGGAGAATGGAGTTGTGAAGGGGAAAGTGGGAGAAGGGAGGAAATTATCATGGTTTATTGTCTACAAGTATGGAAGCCATCAATAAAAAAAGTTAAAGAACAAAAAAGGGAAGGTAAACTGCTGTGGTGCTGGGAGTCTCATGTATGTGATGTCTTTTCTCATGGACGGGCAGCAGCGCAGGCTCAGAGGGCACACAGAGGGCACACAGAGGTGTGAGCAGCAGCAGCCGAGGCACCCCATGGATACCCCCCCGCACCAGTGCAGAGGCACTCTGTGAACCCACCCCTCTTCCAGTGCCACAGCACCCCGTGGTCACCACCCCCGGTACCAATGTAGCCACCCTCACCTTGGCTTACACCGTGGCTGATCAGCTGACTGAATAACAGATTGCTGAATTCAAGGACGATTTCTCCCTATTTGTTAAAGACGGTGATGGCACCGTCCCAACAAAGGAATGTGGGGCTGTCCTGAGGTCACCGGGCCAAAACCCATCAGAAGCTGAACTGCAGGGTCTGATCAACACTTGGATGCTGACGGGAACGGCACCAGTGACTTCCCAGAATTTTTGAGTCTGATGGCTAGAATCATGAAAGATGCAGACCACGGAGAAGAAATCCGTGAGGTATTCTGAGTCTTTTCCAAGGATGGAAATGATGACGTCAGTGAGGTAGGATCATCTCACATTATGAAAAACTTAGGAGAAAAACTGACAGATGAAGAAGAAGAAGAGCAAATGATCAAAGAGGCAGACGTTGATGAAGACAGATGAGTTAATGTGAAGAATTCATACAGAGGATGATTGCAAAATGAACACCTACTTTCATCCTCTGGAAGAATCAAATTGAACCTTTTACTCACCTCTTGCAACAAGGGGAAAAAAAAATCATTTACTCATTCTGTTTCTATATCCCCCCAAACTGAATGTCGACAGTACCTTCTGTCCATTAAGCTGCATGCATGAAAAACTGGCCAGCCCAAACAATGTGTTAGTCATTAGCAAATGGAACTTTTATAAGGTACCCACTAAGTGCTTCCTTCTCATTAAAGTAATACAAGTGTTTATATTGTAAAACTGATGTACAGTTTGATTTCTGGGGGATAGGACCACCAACCAATACAGCTTGATGATTGAGCACAGCCATGCATTTGTGTTAAAGTTGAAAAAAAAAAAACCAAAAAACAGAAAAACAAATTTAAAATCTATTCAAATGGTCTAGTTCAATTTGTTAGTATAAATTGGTTATTGAGAACAAATACATTTGAAATTGTTTTACCTCAGGATGATGTATAGAAAATGGTCAAGGAGTTGGAGAGATGGCTCAGTGGTTAAAGGCACTTGCTTGCAAAGCCTGATGGCCTGAGTTTGATTCCCCAGGACCCATGTACAGCCAGATGCACAAAGTTGTGCATGTGTCTGGAGTTCGTTTGCAGATGCAGGAGGTCCAAGGCATGCCCAGATTCTCTATTTATCTTTCTCTCAAATAAATAACATAACATAACATAAAATAAAATAAACTTTTTTTTTTTTAAAGGTAGGGTCTCACTTTAGCCCAGACTGACCTGGATCTTGCTCTGTGGTCATGAGCTGGTCTCAAACTCACAGCAATCCTCCTATCTCTGCCTCCTGAGTGCTGGGATTGAAGGTATGTGCCACCACACCCAGCAAAACATTTTTTTTTTTAAAAGAAAATGGGCAAAGGATAAACTTGAGACACAGCACCAGTGGTAGGATGGTCCTTGTGACCATTTTTTTCTTTTCTTTTTCAAGGTAGGGTCTCACTTTAGTCCAGGCTGACATGGAATTCACTATGTAGTCTCAGGGTGGCCTCGAACTCATGGCGATCCTCCTACCTTTGCCTTCCAGTTGCTGGAATCAAGGGCATGCGCCACCACGCCTGGCTCCCTGTGACCATGTTTTGAGTGTGAAGTGTCACCTATAGCCTTAGGTGGTTTGAATGTTTGCTCCCAGTTGCTGGCAATTTGGAAGGTGGAGTCGTGCTGGAGGAAGTGTGTTGCTGGGGCTTTTGGGGTGTTTTATCCTAGCTTCCCCCTTTCCAGAGCTCAGCTCACTCTTGCTGCTTTCTGTCAGCTGCTGTGGCAAGATGTGATGTCCAGCCTCTTCTCTGCCATCCTGCCCCTGCCATAATGAACCTTCCCTTTGAGACTGTAAGCAGACCTCTCCTCCCATCAGCTGCTTTTGGTCAGGTGTTTTGTCCCAGCTATGTGAGGGTAACTATAACCATCCTCTTGTCCTTCCATTTGCTCCAGCCCATGGTGGTAATGACACACTGTGGTGGCATGCCCAGGTATTTTGGTTTAGTGTTGTGTGCATTATACCAGAGTGACATGGATGTCAGGATGCCACCAATCAATTTTTCCAAATTTTATTTTTATTTATTTATTTGAGAGAGAGAGAGAGAGGATGGGTGCACCAGAGCCTTCAGCCACTGCACACAAACTCCAGACACATGTGCCACCTTGTGCATCTGGCTTACATGGGTCCTGGGAAATCAAACCTGGGTTCTTTGGCTTTGCAGGCAAATGCCTTAACCACTAAGCAATCTCTCCAGTCCCCAATCACAAATTTTTAATGAAACATCTTTACCAAGGGAGCATCTTTGGACTCAGATTTTTTTTTCCTTTCAAAGTTTTTTTAGTTAACGATTTCCATGATTAAGAAAAATATCCCATGGTAATACCCTCCCACCCCCCACTTTCTCCTTTGAAACTCCATTCTCCATCATATCCCCTCCCCATCTCAATCAGTCTCTCTTTTATTTTGATGTCATGATCTTTTCCTCCTATTATGATGGTCTTGTGTAGGTAGTGTCAGGCACTGTGAGGTCATGGATATCTAGGCCATTTGTGTCTGGGGGGAGCATGTTGTAAGGAGTCTTACCTTTCCTTTGGCTCTTACATTCTTTCTACCACCTCTTCTGCAATAGACCCTGAGCCTTGGAAGGTGTGATAGAGATATTTCAATGCTGAGCACTCCTGTCACTTCTTTCCAGCACCATGATGCCTTCTGAGTCATCCCAAGGTCACTGCCATCTGAAAAGAGAAGATTCTCTACCAAAAGTGAGAGTAGCATTAATATAAGGGTATGAACATTAAGAGAAGTACTTACTGGGCAGTTTGATAAGGATAGTATATACATTTAGCCAGACAGCAGCAGACGTTATACCTCTAGGGCTCATGACTACCCCTGTTTTAAGTTTTCAGTATCAGGGATGTATTCCCTCCCATGGAGCGGGTCTCCAGTCCAACTAGAGGGCAGTTGGTTTCCACCATGACAGACATGCCACTATTGCACCCATTGGCTCATTTGGCCTGGCTTGGACTTGGTGTTTTAAATCTTCTGAGCCATGACTTGGAGCTGCTAAGTAGGTTGTGGCCATGGATGTCAGCACAAACATCAACATTGTCATTCAAGAAAGCATAACTTGTGCTGGAGAGATTGCTTAGTGGTTAAGGCTCTTGCCTGAGAAGCCTAGGAATTCATGTTCAACTCTCCAGGTCCCACATTAGCCTGACACACAGTGACACAAGCTTGCAAGCTGCATATGTGCACAAGATAGCACACGTGTCTGGAGTTTGATTGCAATGGCTGGAGGCCCTGGCATCTCTCTCTCACACACTCTCTCTCTCTTTCATTCTCACTCACTTGCATAAAAAAAAAAAAAAAAGAAATTACAACTTACTGGTCAAGAGACTGAAAACTCATCGAAGTGTTAAGAATAGGAGGCTGTTGAAAGTTTAGTGCTAATTGCAACATCATATCGTCTCCTTCAAGGCTCAGGACACACTGTTGAGGAGGGTGCAGAAAGAATGGAAGAGCTGGGGGGGGGCGTGGAAAAGCTCTATGGAACTGTCATTTAAACATGACATGGCCATTGTGCTCATGAAATCAGAGTAGCTATGGTTACCTGCAGAAGACACACACGAGATAGGGTCAGTCAACATTCTCCACAGAAGGAGGAGAGGTCCCTGAGCCTCCACCCTCCCTGCTGAAGACACACACAAGGCAGGGTCAGTCAACATTCTCCACAGAAGGAGGAGAGGTTCCTGAGCCTCCATCCTTCTTTAAGGTTCTAATGGTAGTTAATGGGTGCTAGGGGAGTCATTCTCTTCACTGGTATAGTCACTGGTAAGTAGTAGAATAAAGGAGGGTCTCAGATGGAGTAGAAGGGGGATAAGAGAGGGCAATGGGGTATATGTGATCAAAATACAATATATACATGTATGAAGTTTTCAAAATAACAAAATTAACATATTTTAAGCAATACAATAAAAAGATATCACCACTTAGTTTATTTCAAAGTTGTAAATGCCAGTCTTTTGTTTTCAACTTAAAGAACATTACAAAAGGAAAGTTGATGAATTAGACTTTTTATAATTAATAACTTTATTAACATATACCATTAAGAGTGAAAAATAGGCCTCTGTCCAGATGTTATTGTCAATATAGAAAACTTACAAAAGTCTCAAGTACAGAATACAGAAGTAATTTCAATCAATTTCTAAAAAGATAAGCATTTATTTTTTGAGGCAGGGTTACACTCTATCACAGGCTAACCTGGAACTCACTTCGTAGTCTCAGACTGGCCTTGAACTTACAGCAATTCTACTACCTCAGTCTCCTGAGTACTTGAACTAAAGTCGTGTACCACCACACCTGGCTCGGATTTCTTTTTAATAAAAGGCAAAAGACTTTATTAGGAATTTCATAAAAGATAGTAAAATGTCCAATAATTATATAATGCACTCAATATACTTTTCTTGATAATGAAGTAAATTAAAACCAAAATGAGATGACTGCTCACACCTGTCAGAGAGTAGTGAATCTTAAAATATGTCATGGAAAATACTGTGTGGGGAAGTGTGAAGTCACTGGTCTCATACATGGCTGATAAGGGGGCTGAAGAGATGGCTTAGTGGCTAAGACGTTTGCTTGCAAAGCCAGAGGATCCTGATTCGCCTCTCCCGGACCCACGTAAGCCAGATGCACAAGGTGGCACATGCGTTTAGAGTTTGTTTACAGTGGCTGGAGGCCCTGGTGTGCCCATTATCGCTCTCTGATTCTTTCTACCTCTCAACTAAATAAATAAAATATATTTAAAGTAGACTGAAAAATAATTAGCTAGTCCATAACAAAGCTGATCAAGGGGGAAAAAACCAGGAGACAAAAATTAAACAGAACCAGGAAGGACGTGAGGATGTCACTATAAATTCTGCACACATTACACAGGAAATAAGAGGATGTTGCAACTTTGCAGATTGTTATCTAAATTTTCAGGTTTATTATACACTTCTAGGAAATCATAATTTACTCAAACAAATTAATCCAAACTGACTCTAGAAAAAAAATATCTGAAGTCTGAACAGCTCTATAATTCTGACATATATTATGCCAATGGTCAAAAAATTTTCCATATAGAGAAGTTATGACCAATGGCTTTCAGGCTTTTATGCTCAGTAGTCAACTAATTCCAGTTTTAAAAAACTTCTTGCTGGGCGTGGTGGCTCATGCCTTTAATCCCAGCACTCAGGAGGCAGAGGTGGGAGGATCGCCGTGAGTTCAAGGCCACCCTGAGGCTACATAGTGAATTCCAGGTTAGCCTGGACTAGAGTGAAACCCTACCTAAAACAAAAACAAAACAAAAAAAAAAACAAAAAAAAAAGGAAAAGAAAAAGAAAAAGAAAGAAAGAAAGAAAGAAAGGGAAAACAACTTCTAGAAACAGGGCTGAGAGGTGGCTCAACAGTTAAAGGTGCTTGCTTGCAAAGTCTGATAGCCCCCTTTGATTCTCCAATACCCACACAAGGCCAGATGCCACACAGTGGCAAGTCTGGAGTTTGTCTGCAGCAGGAAGAATCCCTGATACACCATGCCCACCCCTCTCTCTCTGCTTCTCTCTGAAATAAATAAAAACATTAAAAAAAAAAAACCAGTCTGGAGAGATGGCTTAGTGGTTAAGGCATTTGCCTGTATAGCCAAAGGACCTCGGTTCAACTCTCCAGGACGCATGTAAGCCAGATGCACAAGGGGGCGCATGCATCTGGAGGAGTTCGTCTGCAGTGGCTGGAGGCCCTGACATGCCCATTCTCTCTCTCTCTCTCTCTCCCTCTCAAATAATAAATAAATAAATAAATTAATTAATAAAATAAACCATCTACGTGGACGCCTTTAATCCCAGCATTTGGGAGGCAGAGGTAGGAGGATCACTGTGAGTTTGAGGCCACCCTGAGAACACACAGTGAATTCCAGGTCAGCCTGAGCTAGTGTGAAACCCTACCTTGAAAAATCAAAAAACAAAATAACAAAAATAAAACAAACCAAGCAAACAAAAAAACCATCTACGTGGCTGGAAGTAGCGCACACCTTTAATCCCAGCCCTTGGGAGGCAGAGATAGGAGGATCACCATGAGTTCAAGGCCAGCCTGGAACTACAGAGTGAGTGCCAGAGCCTGGGCTATCATAAGACCCTACCTCTATAAAACAAAACAAAACAAAAATTCTTGAAACAGAGCAAGAGAATACCTATAACTTTGTGTTTATGAGATGACTTTTGGTGTGTAGCCCAGCTGGCCTTGAAGTCAGTATTCTCCTGTTCCAGCATCCCAAGTATTGATACTACAAGTGTATATGCCACCATACTGGGCCTCTGAAACTTTTTTCTTTAATCATCTGTTATAAACTTAGTAGGGGACAAGAAAGGGAAATTACAGAGAATCTTTCTCATAAATATACATGAAAACATCTGAAATACACATGAATGTACACCCATACAAATCCATACAAGCACATATATGAATCTGTGTGGCTATATGTACAAAACAAAATCAAACAATATAAAACAAGAACAAAATATCATGACTGGGGTTCACCGCCCTCCCCAGAAAGCCAGGTACTTCAGAAAATTTATAACTCAATTCAACATGTTAAACAAGAAGATAAAGGCATATGATTATCTCAACAATTGTACTAAAAGTATCTGATAAATACTCTTAAGAATGATATATCTGGGCATGGTAGTGCATGTCTTTAATCCCAGCACTAGGGAGGCTGAGGTAGGAGGATTGCTGTGAGTTTGAGGCTAGCCTGAGACTAATTCCAAGTCAGCCTGGGCTAGAGCAAGACCCTACCTCAAAAAACAAAACAAAACAAAACAAAAAAAAGAAAAGAAAAGAAATGATATAAGCTCATCAACTAACAGAAAGGGACTTTTTTAGCTTGATTAAGGATATTTACAAAAAAAAACTTCCAGCAAACTGTACTTAAAGATGGAACATTGACAGCACTCTCTCAAAATTAGTAACATTAACAAGGAGCATTATTACTACCTCTCTTATCACTTCACAACAAAATATATATGAAACAGAAATGAAAGCATTAAAATTGAAAAGAAACCTTATTCTCCTAAATACATGATAAGATCATTTAACAGAAAACATACAAAAGAGCCTAGAAATTAAGAATTGGCTGTGATGTGGCCATACCTATAATCTCAGCACTTCTTGAGAGTTGAGTCAGGAGTTGAGGGCACTCTGAGCTATGCAGAAAGAGGGAGAGAAGGAGAGAGAGAGAGAGAGAGAGAGAGAGAGAAATATTTTTGTTCTTACTATGAAGTCCAGGCTGGCCTGTGCCAGCACACCTGGTTTAGTGGGTTTTTTGTTTGTTTGTTTTTTGTTCTTTGGTACTGGGGATTTAACCCAGGGCTTTGTACAGATGAGGTAAAAAGTTTTATTTTTTTGGCGGGGGGGATCGAGGTAGCGTCTCACTCTAGCTCAGGCTGACCTGGAATTCCTTTTGTAATCTCAGGGTGGCCTTGAACTCAAGGTGATCCTCCTACCTATGCCTCCCGAGTGCTGGGATTAATGGCGTGCGCCACCACGCCCGGCAAGGTAAGAAGTTTTTCAATGAGTTCCATCTTAGCCTTTTTGGTAAGGGTTTAAACACAAAAATTATCATGCAAAAATCAACTATTTCTAAGCACTAGCAACAGACAAAACCCGATTAAGGACAAGTGATTTTTATACTTGTGGATTTTTATGCAAAGCCATAAAAATCCACAAGTATAAAAATGCTACATATAAATCCACTTCTGAGAAATTATAAATTTAACTGAAAGAGTAAAAACACAACTAGAGAGTTCTGGCATGTATGTTTAAGGACTAGAAGAAGGCTCCGCATCATAAAGATGTCACTACTTCTTAAACGGACCTCATAGGTTTAATGAGATTCTAATAAAATTCATATTTTTTAATGGAAAAAGCTTATTCTAACACATATGAAAGTACACAGGCTATGAACAACTGTGACCATCTTTAGGAAGAAGGTGAGTGGTCGAGTTCTGCCAGATGTTGACTTGTGTAGCTATGCGATGTAAACCGTGTGCTATGTGTGAGCTGTGATGGACAGACAACTTCATGGCAGAGAAGAGTCCAGAATGAGGCATGTGCATCCAGGGAGTTCTGCTGGATCACAGAGCAGTTTTGCATATCAGTGGGTTAAGCATGGACTTTACAATAAGGTAATGCTAGAAGACAGTGAAATGCAATAATCATAGGTGTACAAAAAAAAAAATCTTTTTTTTTTTTTGGTTTTCTGAGGTAGAGTCTCACTCTAGCCCAGACTGAACTAGAATTCACTACGTAGTCTCAGGGTGGCCTTGAACTCATGGCGATCCTCCTACCTCTGCCTCCCGAGTGCAGGGATTAAAGGTGTGCGCCATCATGCCCGGCTCAAAAAAAAAATCTTTTACATTAGTTTATGATCCTAGGACTAACAAAGCTATGTGTGAGAGATTTTGAAGCAAATAGTGGTGTGATAGTTAAGGTGTTGTCAACTTGATCTGTTTAGTAATCCATAGGTTGCTTCTAAGAAGGATCAACTAAAAGAGGAAGTCTTTCCCCCAGGGTAAGCCCTTCCCCCAGAATGGGCGGCCCCGCCCAGAGGGGGACTTGATACAAGGGAGCTCTGGGTAAAAAAGAGTCCCTTCCTTCCTGCCTGCCTTGCTTCCATTTTGGCTGCCGGAGCTGCTTGCTACCTTCCAGCGTGGATTGAAGACCAGTGCGGATGAAAGACCAGCATCAACTGAAGACCCCCGTGGATTGAAACCCAGCGGCTCCTCAGGAAGCCTCCAGGCTTTCCAGCACCATCTGAGGCACTGCTGAGGCATCTGGCCAGGAGGACTGAGCAACTACCAGGTTCGGTGATTCTCGGGCCTGCAACTGCTATTGCACTACTGTAAGCTGATCCAATAAATCCCCTTTTAAAATAATTCATTCTAGCAGTTCTGTTCCTCTAGAGAACCCTGACTAATACAAGTGGTTAAGATAGAATAAGAGCCATGCTAGAACAACCTGGGGAGAAAGGAGGCAAGAATTTTGGGGCTTCTGTACAAAAGGGGATCTGCCAGACCCCCCCCCGCAACCCGGTAGGCTTGGGGGTGCATAAGTGAGGAATCAGCCTGATTCCCACACCCCGTATTGTCAGCTCACAGGCACCCATCCATCTGACCCCCACGCACACTAGAGCATGTGCACAGGCGGGTGCGCCACATGAGGTGCAGCCGGGGGGTGCTTGCAACAAACAGGCAAGCTACACGATCTCCACACGTTGCATGGCTGGGGCATGGGTGCAAGTGGACAGGCTGCCTGAACCCCATGTAAGCATGAACAAGAGGGCACTCCACCTGACCCCCACATGCCAAGTGGTCCATGGTGGAGCACCAGTGCCTTCTACATACTCAGTGTGGACAGGAAGGGGACACGAACAGAGATGTGGGTGACCTGCCTCACTTGGAGTGTCTGAGCATGTGCACAACTGGGGATCTGTGGGCCATCACTGAGCCCAAAGTACCCACACAACTGTGTGAACCAGATGGCCCTTCATCTACTGTGATTAAGACCCAGCCCCAATAGCTGGACCCCTCCTCCCCCATGAGCCAGCCACCAGCCAATCCCACCACCAAGGGCCAGAAAGCAAGTAGAAAGCATGGGGAAAAAAGGACCCTGCTTGGCCACGGACTTGGCAAGGCTTCCCAGGGTCTCACCCAGAGCTGCTAACAGCACACACAAGGAAGACACTGCCCAGACCCAAGGGCACCCAGCCAAAACCTGTGGCTATACCATCATTCTACTCCCATCTAGATCAAACCTGAAGAGAACACTCATCGCAGATCCCATAAGAGCCACTAATTGCTACTATTTATTTATTTATGAGACAGAGGGTGGGGTTGGGGAGAGAAAGAAAGAGAGAGGAAGAGGCAGATAGAGAGAATGGGCACACCAGGGCCTCCAGCCACTGCAAATGAACTCCAGACACATGTGACACCCTGTGCATCTGGCTTACATGGGTACTGGAGAATTGAACCTGGGTCCTTAGGCTTCACAGGCAACTGCCTTAACTTCTAAGCCAGCTCTCTGGCCCCTAATTGCTACATTTTAAATGAGACAATGACCTTGAGATGGGCAAACCCCAATGCCACACAAACAACACAAGACAGCAAAGTAAGAGATCCCCACCAAGAATATCTAGTCCCGCAATGGAACCCACCAATGAAAACCTGTTGTCCACACATAGAATCCCCGAATGAAAGCATGATAAGCAATATTAAATGAAGTTAATGAGGCCGTGAACGAACGTATGGATGAAATGGAAGAGAGCCAGCAACAGGTTCGCATTGCTCACTTCTCCATAACTGAAGAAAATCAAAAAGATCTCAATGGACAGGTAAACAATTTTGAAGATAAGTCAACCAATAGATTAGCTCAATAGTCCATGGAGTAAGCTCAATGAGGACATGATCTAATGTAGAAATGAAATCCAAGAGAAACCAAGGAAGTCAAACCAGGATCTGAAAATGGACTTCAATAAAGGGATGGAAAATCTGGAGGAAAATGCAATAGAGAACAAAAACGAAATAATCTTTTTTTTTTCAATTTTTAAAAAAAATTTGTTTATTTATTTATTTGAGAGTGACAGACAGACGGAGAAAGAGGGAGAGAGAGAGAGAGAGAGAGAATGGGTGCGCCAGGGCCTCCAGCCACTGCAAACGAACTCCAGACGTGTCCGCCCCCTTGTGCATCTGGCTAATGTGGGTCCTGGGGAATCGAGCCTCGAACCAGGGTCCTTAGGCTTCACAGGCAAGCGCTCAACCGCTAAGCCATCTCTCCAGCCCCCGAAATAATCTTTTAAAAGGCTCCCTAGAAAGCCTCACCAACAGAGGAGATCATGTGGAGCATAGAATTTCAGAACTAGAACACAAGACAGAGGAAACTGACCAGGAATCCAAACATTATGATAAGTTCAAAAAAAAAATGTGTGAACAGAATATAAGCAAATTGTGAGATACCTTAAAAAAGGCAAAATTTCTAGATCATGGGTGTTGCAGTCAGGTTCGCATTACTGGCAGAAATCACCTGACCAAGAGCAGCTTGTGGGCAAAAAGATTTATTTTGGCTTATGGACTTATGAGGGGAAACTCTATCATCAAAGAGGGAAAATGGTGGCATGAGCAGAGGGTGGACATCACCTTCTGGCCAGCATCAGATGGGCAATAACAGCAGGAGAGTGTGCCAAACACTAGCAAGGAGGTACTGGCCATAATATCCATAAGCCCACTCCCAACAATACACTGCCTTCAGGAGGTGTTAATTCCCAAATCTCCATCAGCTGGGAACCTGGCATTCAGAACACCCGACTCCACTAGTCTCTCTTTTATTTTTATGTCATCATCTTTTCCTCCTATTATGAGGGTCTTGCGAAGATAGTGCTAAGCACTGTGAGGTCATGGATATCAAGGCCAATTTCTATCTGCCCAATTGCATTGTAAGCAGTCCTACCCTTCCTTTGCCTCTTATATTCTTTCTGCCACCTCTTTGGCAATGGACCCTGAGCCTTGGAAGGGGTGATAGAGATGTTTTAGTGATGAAAATTCATCGGTCATGTCTTCTCAGCACTATGTTGCCTTTTGGGTCATCCCAGTAGTCACCACCATCTGAAAAGAGAAGCTTCTTTAACCAAAAGTGAGAGTAGCGTTAATATATGGGTATGAATGTTAAATAAAGTGCTTACAGGACAGTTTGGTGAGCAAAATATATGCATTTAGCCAGACACCAGCAGGCATTATACTTCTAATGCTCATGACCTCCCCCACCATAGGCTTTTGATTAGGTTTTCAGTACCAGGCACATATTCCCTCCCACAGAGCTGGTCTCCAGTCCAATTAGAGAGCAGTTAGTTTCCTCCATAACAGACATGCCACTATTGCACCCATTAGCTTGTTTGGCTTGGCTGTGGTTAAATTTGAGGCTTACAGTGTCCACTGCTTTTTACCACTGATGGCTTCTGTGTCCCATAAGGCTGCATGCAGTGCAGCTTTTTCCAGCTTTCTGTCAGATGGTCTACAGGGAGAAGGTTTTCAGCTCATCCCCAGTTTGATGTCTCAGTGACCTTGCAGCCCAGGCATGTGGAGTCTTCAGCAATAGGGTCTTATCATCTATTCCTGGTGGGAAACCAAGAGCCTTGGCAATAGCCTGTAATAATTTGGGGGGCATCAGGGACCTCCCTGGCCAACAACTCACTGGAAGATATCCTATCCCTGGCATTGACATTTTTCTAGTCTATGGGTGTGCCATGATCCAAACAAAAATTCTTAATGAGCTTCCTGCAAGGGCTGGAGAGATAGCTCAGCCGTTAAGGTGCCTGGCCATAAAGCCTTACAACCTGAGTTCGGTTCCCAAGTACCCACGTAAAGCCAGATACACAAAGTGGTACATGCATCTGGAGTTTGTTTGCAATGCTAGAGGCCCTGGTGCACTCTCTCGTTCCCTCTCTCTGTGCCAGGCGTAGTGGTGCATGCTTTTAATCCTAGCACTCAGGAGGCCAAGGTAGGAGGATTGTTGTGTGTTGGAGGTTAGCACCTGAGGCTACATAGTGAATTCCAGGTCAGCCTGGACTAGAGTGAGACTAGAGCTCAAAAACAAACAAACAAAAACACTCATAAACCAAATCCAAGGACACATCAAAAACATGATCTACCTTGATGAAGTAGGTTTCATCCCATGGAGAATTTGTTTTATTTTACAGGTATCAGAGAATACTGGAGAGATTCAAGACTCAGTGATATCACAAGAAAAGTCAGCTGACTCTGCATGAGATGTGCCACCTCTACCACATTTACAAGGGCCCAGGAGAACTTGCAGAGGAAGCAGGGACATGAGTGTTACTCATAATGCAAGCCTGACAACCTGCTCCAGGGAAACAGTGACAGACAGTGTGGTGAATCCAAACACACCAAGCAGAAATACAGAGGCTTCAGAGAACTCAACAGTAAGCCAAACTGCTAACAGACCTGCCAAGGCTCGGGGATTGTTGCAGAAGAGAGAACGGGAAGATTTTGGACATATCCTGAAGCTCACTCCTCCTACCGCTCCCCTGCCCCCAGGCTGACTGAGGCCTTGATGACCCCACAGTGGACGCCAGTAACCCTACTGAGGAAGGTCCTCATGGAAACGGGACCAGAGGTGAAGAGATGTAAGACTATAATCTATCTAAAAAATAAAATAAAATATACCAACAATATTCTTTTTTTTTTATCTTTTGGTTTTTCGAGGTAGGGTCTCACTTTATCCCAGGCTGACCTGGAATTCACTATGGACTCTCAGGGTGGCCTCGAGCTCACAGCAATCCTCCTACCTCTGCCTCCCGAGTGCTGGGATTAAAAGTGTGTGCCACCACGTCCGGCTACCAACACTATTCTTAAGGAACCCTTCCCTAGTGTGAGACTATAAATCAATAATAAAACCTCATCAGACATCCATGGATTGAGAAGCACATGGAAAGACAGATGCATGCACCTCCTTGAGCATCTGGGTCCTGGGGAATCGAGCCTCGAACCAGGGTCCTTAGGCTTCACAGGCAAGCGCTTAACCACTAAGCCATCTCTCCAGCCCCCGATAAGTTATTTTTAAATATACACAAATATGTATAATTTTAAATCTAGGACCTCTGTGAGAATGAACTATAGGAATCAAATACGGAAAATAACTGTGGGAATATTTCTCAAGGACCTTACAAATCACTTTTCTGAAAATATTGCTGTGAGATGCTTTATCTGCTAAGTTACTGATTTGTAATGTACCTTGAAGTTAATCTTAACAACCACGCAATCAGCCTGCTTAAAGTGATATAACTAGGTTGCCTCTGCCTTAGTTTACCTTGCCCTGAGCAGCACAGATGACCGGTATTGACAAGGAATGTTAGGAGACGCTGACTGATCTGAAGCTCTGCTCCTTGTCCTACTTCCTCAGTGACCTGGTTGTAGCCTTGACCCAGGGCAATGTGTGCCATGATTGAAATGTGCTGACCACCTGGTTGAAGACAGCACACACTAAAAGAAATGAATTTGAGCAGGGCGTGGTGGCGCACGCCTTTAATCCCAGCACTCAGGAGACAGAGGCTGGAGGATCGCTGTGAGTTCAAGCCGCCTTGAGAGTACAGAGTGACTTCCAGATCACCCTGGGCTAGAGTGAGACCCTACCTTGAAAAACAAAACAACAACAACAACAACAAAAATGCCCACAAACTTCCACAGATCTACTGAAGACAGCAGGTCGCCTTAGTGTGATTGTTTTTGTGAATGGAGTGTGTGCACGTGTGTGTGTGTGTGTGTGTGTGTGTGTGTTCTGTATCAGCAGAGTCCAATAGGTCAGACCCCTAAGTCCCTTCCTTTAACAAATGTGTGAAGAATCACTTAGAGTCAAACATTTCTTATCTTTTGCCTATGTAATGCTCAACGTGTTCACATATTACTGTTTTTTTTTTTTTTTTTGCGGTTCAATACAAACAGCAATGAGTGCGTGTCTGCAGGGTTACAGCCATCGAAGCATCTAAGCGGTGAGAGAGCGGAAGCAGAGGGTTCGCGCTCGGCTTGAATGACCCCACTGACTTCCTTCTCTCAGGCTCTGCTCCAAGAAGCACTCTTGGGCAACCAAATCCAAGAGTCAGTTTCTGGTATTCCAGGGCAGTGGTGCAGTTGGGAAGCTCCACATATGAGAGAAAAAAAAAAAATGCAGTATTTGGAGCCGGGTGTGGTGGCGCACGCCTTTAATCCCAGCACCCGGGAGGCAGAGGTAGGAGGATCGCCGTGAGTTCAAGGCCACCCTGAGACTACAGAGTGAATTCCAGGTCAGCCCGGGGTAGAGTGAGACCCTACCTCGAAAAACCAAAAAAAAAAAAAAAAAAAAAAAAAAATGCAGTATTTGGAGGCTGGGGAGATAGCACAGCAGTAAGAGGCACTTGTTTGCAAAACCTTCAGGCCTGGGTTCAGTTCTCCAGTACCCACAGAAAGTAGATATGTCTGGACTTTGCTTCCAAGATTCCCTGGGGCACCCATAGTTATCTCTCTCTCACACACACACTCACAAATAAAATGTTTAAAAAGGAAGAAAAAGTCTATCTTATTTCACTTAAGAGTTTTTAAAAATTATTTTATTTTTATTTTTTATTACAGTCAGAGAGATGAGAGAGAGAGAGAGAGAGAGAGAGGGAGAGAGAGAGAGAGAGGAGATAGAATGGGCATGCCAGGGTCTCCAGCTGTTGTAAGTGAGCTCCAGATATATGAGCCACTTTGTGTATCTGGCTTTATGTGGGTACTGGGGAACTGATACTGGATTTTTAGGCTTCGTAGGTAAATGCCTTAACCGTTAAGAAATCTCTCCAGCCCTCTCTCTCCTTTACTATATCACACAGAGGCCACTTCTAGTCCCTCATCTTACGTCTCTTTCTTTGTATGATAACTTCCAAGACCTACAGATGCTGTAACATTGGGTAGTACTGAACTCTGTGTGTTTTCTTTATGTACACATACCAGTGATGATATTTAATTTATAAACTAGGCACAGTAAGGTGTAAATAGTTACTGCTAATAAAATGGAACAATTAAAACCATACATCCTGATAAAAATTATGTGGACTGTGGCAAAATATCTTCCTGTGCTGTACTCACTCCTCTTGTGATGACGTAGACCACGCGATGTCCATGAGGTAAGGCAAGGTAAATGACAGGCACGGTGAACTCGTGTTAGCCTAGCATGAGCATTCTTACTTGAACACAAGCACTGAGATTGTCGCGAAAGTTGATCTGATAACCAAGATGGCGGTAAGTGACTGGCTGGTGAATAGCGGGTAGTGTGGATACGCCGGACAAAGGGATCATTTATGTTCCAGAAACGATGGAGTGAGACTGTGTGAGATATCATCACATGACTCAGAATAGCATGCCTTTTAAAACTTTAAAACATGTACATGCACACTAAGACTTTAAAAAAAATTTTATTTGAGAGAGAGAGAGAGAGAGAGAGAGAGAGAGAGAGAGAGAGCCATCTCTCCAGCTCTGGTCCTGACTTTAGAACCCAGTCCTCCCTGCTCCTTCCAAAGGTGGAACTCAGGGGACATCACTGACCACCTGGGTGGCAGGGATCATCAGTCACACTCGTGTCTTCTTCCACTCCCTCCTAGGGCCGGATTCCTGTCAAGTGGATGGCAATTGAGTCTCTTTTTGATCATATCTACACCACCCAGAGTGACGTGTAAGTGTGGGCATTGTCATTGTCATTGCACAGTGGCGCTTTCGGAGGCCATGATGCTTGGCCAGGGAATACTGCTGTCTCTGAAAACCCGTCTTCAGTATCAGCCATCCATAGTGACCCCCAAACTGAGAAGCTGTCAGCAAATAGCGGGGCCCAAGCAGCAGTTCTGCAAGCAATGGTCGGGTGCCTGGGAGTGGAGCTGGGAAGCCACAGGCAGTCTGTCTGTCTGCACTTCCTCCAAGCACCCCTCATTGCCTCTGGACAGGCCCTGCCAAACAGTTTCCCTCCTGTGGGTCCTGGAAGGAGTATGGTTCAGGCAGCGCATCTTGTGATGTTCACCCACCCACTGATGGGGCTTAGGGACTCCACTGGGGAGACAGCCTTGTGTGAGCTTGTGTTGTGGGCTGGTGTGTCCCAAACTGCTCAAAGGAGTGAGTCCAGGGTGACAAGAAAAGATCGTGGTCTTTTTAATGACACAACATACTTGCTCCTCAGGCAGTGTGCAATTTGCAGACATGCAAACCTTGAATGAATAATGTGAGCTGTGAAAATGAATTATTTCGTCAGCAGTTTGCTTTTGGTTTTGTCTCGAGGTAGGGCCTCACTTACCTCAAGCTGACCTGGAACTCACTCTGAGGCTCCAGGCTGGCCTCAAACTCACTCACAGTGATCTGATCCTCCTACCTCAGCCTTCCCAGCACTGGGATTAAAGGCTAAGCCACCACACTTGGCGAGCGCCTTCTACAATGGCTCTCCAACTTACTCATTTTCTTACTTTAAAAAAAAATTAAAAAATTTTATTTATTAATTAATTAATTTGATAGAGAAAGGCGGGTGGGGGGAGAGAAAGAGAGAGAATGGGCACACCAGGGCATCCAGCCACTGCAAACGAACTCCAAGCATATGTGCCACTTTGTGCATCTGGCTTACATGGGTCCTGGGGAATCAAACCAGGGTCCTTTGGCTTTGCAGGCAAACGCCTTAACTGCTAAATCATTCCTCCAGCTCCCCCACAAATTTTTTTTTTAAATTTATTTGGGGGGGGGGAGGAAAGGAGAGGGAGAGAAAGAAGCAGATAGAGGATGGGCGTGCCAGGGCCTCCAGTAGATGCAAACTCCAGCTGCATGCGCCTCCTTGTGCATCTGGTTTACGTGGGTCCTGGGGAATCAAATCTGCGCCCTTCGGCTTTGCAGGCAAGTGTCTTAACTGTCAAGCCATCTCTCCCACCCTCAGCTTCTTATTTTGAGACAAGGTCTCTCACTGAACCTGGAGTTCACCAACTTGGCTAGACTAGCTGGCCAGTAAGCCCCAGTGATTCCCCCATCTCTGCCTTCCCAGTGCCAGGATTACAGCTGTGTGTCAGCGTGCCCAGCTCTTTCTTCTTTTCTCTCTGTGTGTTCATGTGTGAGCGTGGGCTCCCGTGTGTCATGGTGCCGCGTGGAAGTCAGGTGACACCTTTCAGGTTGGTCCTCGCCTTCTCCCTTGTTTGAGTCGGGGACAGTTAGCTGTCCACCATTCTCTTTGCCAGGCTAGCTGGTGTGTGAGTTTCTGAGAAATCCTCCTGCTGCCATCGCGGTGCTGGGATCACAGAAAACCGTCTGTTTCTCACTTTTAGTGGGATCTGGAGATCTGAACTCAGGCACCCACGTGCTTGCACAGAAAGCACCTTCTCCACTAAGCCACCTTTGCAGCCCTGCACTTGGCTTTTGCATGGGTGCTGGGGATCCAAACTCAGCTCCACATGCTTGCCCAGCAAGCATTTTATCAGCTGAGTGCCTCCCGGACCCACTCGCATGATTAATCTTTACACTTGCATATGTACTGCTTTGTATTTATGATATGTCATAATAAAAAGAAGTAAGCTTTACCATATTTTCATTTAACTTTTGGTAACAAAATACTTTATTGGTACCATGTAATGTCAAAAATATAGTAACATTTCCTTTTTGAAAATTTTCCACCTTTAAATTAAAAGCTAGCTTTAAAAATAGTAGTAAAAGTAACATCATTGGATTATCTCAAAAAACAAGCAGCAGCTTACCATTGCAAATAATTAAGGGCTCTCATTTTCAATACTGGAAAACTCGCTGGCCATTGTAATAAATAACTGTGTACACAAGGAGACACTGGCCTGAATTATTCTGTAGAGAACATTTTATGCCTCTTCAAGATATACCGAAACACTATCTCAACCTACAACTTGCAGGAATAATTAAGTTACTGTAAAATTGGATTCACATAGCACCTAAAAATTTGGTATCTATATTTCAGATAGCATGATTTACTGAGTGAGGAGACTTTTGTGAGTTTTCATGGGTTATATACAAGTAGTTGGTCAAAAGTTAAAAAAAAAAATGTACTTTATCTCCAGTTTCTGGATCTAGATAAGGACTCTGATAAAAGATGTGTGATGAATATTATAGCACAGGCCTGTCAGAATATAATTTCCTATTCATGTTGTCTCATTTACATAACTTATACTTTAATTAAAACAGCATTCAATCATGTGTTTCTCTAAAATAGTCCACAATTAAGACTTGTTTGCCTAATTTTCCCTTTCTTTCCTTTTCTCAAATCAAAGTGATCTTATGGGATACTTCATTAAGCTGTTTTTTTTTTTTCTTCAGTGAAACTCTCTTCAACTGCAAGCATAACAGATGCAAATATAGATGTGGCAATATTAACATATGAGAAAATAAAGAGTAAATATGTATGGAGTCATGCTTAATAAGACAGTATGAAGCAAATCCATATAAAACCACGCTATGTTCATCTCTTTTAAGCCTTTTCAGAAAGGTTCAGATGCATCTGGCTTACACAAACAGATGTGCCCAAACATAGCTGTCTCCTGCACACCAATATAATTAAATGTTGTGTTTAAAAGTTTCTGCATTTACTTGTTTGTTCAAAACAGTCTACTGCAACTTTGATTATGAATTATGAACATGATAATGCAATAATAGATTATAATTAAGCCATAGCTTCTAACCTGTATCTACCATTGCCCATTTGTTTACAAACAAACATTTGGAGGCTAAGCAACAGTAAGTTAAGGGTTCGGTGACTTGCAGGAGTGTCATGTCGTCATGGCTTCTTCAGTGACCCGGGATTCTGCACACTCTCAGGCAAGACTCTCACTTCACAGAGAAGCAGAGCGATCACCTTGGTTGTCAGCAGTTGAAGGGACTTGTCTGTCCATCACGACCTGTGGAAATGTCTGACTGACCCGCCTACAGCCCAGCACACACCATTCCCTCCACCAGATGCTATCAGGATACCATGTGATCAAAACAGGCAGCAGATAGAAATGAACTCAGAACCACTTTTGTAACAAATATCATTTTGTCAACTGTTCCACAGTATTTTCACAAAGCAGAGGCTTGACATCAAAATGCTTTGTTTTTTGTTTCTTCTCATTTCCCATCAAGTTGAGATGCAAAGCACTTTCAGAAAGAACATGAACAGTAAGCACGTCTTCTCTGGAAGAGGCACCGTGTCTGAGGCTGGAGTCGAGGCTCACTAGATAGTGTTGGTCTGAGGTTCAGACTGTGGTATTTAGCACATCATCCCGCAGCCTCGCTGTTTGTTCTGTAGGCCTGCTTACGGAGGTGCATCTCGATTTCCTCCCTGAAGACCATCATTCCCAGGTGGGAGTGAGAGGCCTCGTTCATGGCTTTGGACTGGATGCACATTCGGTACTGCTCGGGGGTCAGCTCATCTGCACAGTGCTTCTCATGCCACAGGTGGAAAAGACCAGGAACTGGAGTCCGAATCACAATAAGGTCACCGTGTAAGTATTTGCGGTAAAGATGAACATCTTCTCCACCCCAACCTTTCACTTCCATGTCAAATCCACCTGCAGGATCGAAACTGACAGTGTAAGTAACCGCCCGGCAGCAATAGCACAAGCAACATCATACTAGTCAACACTCGGCTTCAAAGAAAACGGCATGATACAGCACAAGGCACCAACATAGAGAACTGACTTCCTGGTTTGGAAGTTCAGTTACAAGTCAACGTTTAGACTCTGGGAGTTCAATATTGGTTGCTAAATATTTGAGGGCACTTTGTAAATTAAAAGTTTTATAGAAGGTCCCATAAAGGAGAAGTAAATAAAATCATATTCTTACCACCACTAATATTTTATGATGTTTTTTTTCTGTCCTTCAAGAAGCAAGATCTTCTGGGTTACAGGAAACTTTCCAGAAGAGAAAACAGAAGGGCCAAACTGAAAATTGGGTACACATTTGTGGTTTAAAGCCACAAGAATGAAGGAGATTGCTAATGGAGTTCAGAAGGAAAATAAGGCCTAGATATAAACACTAAAAAACATCAAGTTTCAGACGTTAAACACAGGCAGAGAAAGGTAAATCAGCAAAGGAGACTGGTTCAAACAAGGAAGAAGATGAGGGAGGGATGCTAAGACAGAAGCCAACTGAAGTACCTTAAGTAAGGAGTTGTCATGTGTGTGACACTCAATTGAGAACTAGAAGAAGCAGCAACTGTGCCATAAGGGCAGAGCTAACTGCAGGAGGTGACTAGGAAGTGTATCACTGAGATTGTTCTCAAATTTGGTTCAAACTAAACAATTTTTTTAAAGAAGCACAAAAAAACCAAAGTATTTGAAGTATCCTGAACAGTTAGGAAAGCGTCTTTTTTTGGTGTGTATAGGTGATGACGTGTGTGTGTGTCACGGTATGAATATGGAGGTCAGAGGGTAGGTGTGGATGCTGGGTCTTGCCTTCCACTTGTTTCCAGGTAGGCTCTCTCATTGTTCACTTTTGTGGGCCCCAGACTAGCTGGGCTAACAACCACTGTAATCAAATTCCAGCCACGTACTACCCTGTGTGTGTGTGTAACCTTGCATACTTGCGTCACCTTGTGCGTCTGGCTTATGTGGGACCAAGAGAGTAGAACATGAGTCCTTGGACCTTGCAGGCAAGGACCTTAACTTCTAAGCCATCTCTCCAGCCCCATGCTTCTGAGTTTTACCTCTAGGAGTTCTACCAGCTTCTCATAGTGAACACCACAGAAAAATCAGGACTTTCTGGAAGGTATGGGAAGCCATTCTGAAATATGCCAGTGCACTGGGTCCTTAATAAGAAGACCTGACCTCACGAGAAACTATTTAATCAGATCCTACTGACACAAGGGAGGGGAAACACCCAAGTCCAGCCTCCTCTAGCCATCCTATCCAGAAGTTCCCAGTCCAGGACCACAGTCTCACTAAAACACTAAGGCCTAATCAGACTCAAAAACCCAAACTCAACCACCCAGAGATGCCACTTAATGTCTACTATGAAAGCTAACCCTCCACATGCTATTGATGAAGATACAGAAACTGTGCAACTCTCATACACTGCTAGGAGAGATGTGAACTGATAGAGCCATCTTAGAAAGCACCACAGCGATTTCTGAAAAGGTTAAACATAAAGGTACCACTGAACCAGCAATTCTACTCCTAGGTATACGAGAAAATTGAAAACACAAGTATTCAAATGTTCATAGAAGAAGTATTCATAATATCCTGAAAGGAAGAGCCTAAATGTATATCTACTGACAGATGGACAAAATGTGGCATGACCATACGATGGGACATTATTTGGCTATAAAAGGGAATAAAGTATCCGATAATGTGCTACCCCATGGACAAAGCTCAGAAGCATCATGCTAAGTGAAAGAGGTCAGTAGTAAGAGGCCACAGGGTGTGCAACTGCACTTACATAAAAATATCCAGAGGAGGCAAATCAATAGGAAGTAGATTAGTGGATGCCTAGGTTTCGCGGGGGGCATTGGTGGGGAACAGTCAATGACTCCTAAATGGGCCTAGGCTTACTTTTGGGGGCTGATAAATGAATGCCAGAAGGGTCTATAGCACAAGACATCTTTTATAACTTCAACATGTGCTGTGGAAATGGAGTCACTAAATGAGACATGGAGTTCAACCTGGCCTCCCTTAGCAAACTGCTCTTTGGCTTGTCTCCTGTGACAGGACAGAAGCTGAGGTGGGTACTTCACAGAACCTTGGGTCGGGAAGTGCACATTCTCAGGTGTATTGCCTCCAAGTCGCCAGCTTCTACTTCAAAGAAAGAGCTATTCTTTCCCCTAGCTGGGACTCTGCATAGTGGTCAAACAGAAAATCAAAAAAGGGCTTCATCACTAAATAAAAAAAACATAAAAACCTTTAACTAGGTAATCCAACATTACTCACTTGTAGCTATAACAACCCGGCAACACAACAATAAACTCTAGAGAGTTCTGTAAGAGTACTCCAAACAACTGCGAATACAGTAACATGTCAATTGTGTACTTTTAGAAAATAGTGATTTTTATTTTAAACTTGCAAATATCTTATTATACTTTTATTTTTACTAATCAAAAACCCACTTTAAAAAACTCAATTTACCACTTACTTTCAGATATAACCCCAGGTACTTGTAATTTAGTAAAAAGTACTCAAAGTTTTTAGGAAAATGCTATAGAGAGTAAAGATATAAAATCCTATCCTTAAGTGTAAGATATACTTACCAATGGCCAGAAAATCTGATTGATATTGACAAGTCATTCCAAAGCCAAAATCTCGCCAAAAACCAGAATCCTTTTTATGAACCTTAAGGGAAAGAAAAAAAAATCATTTCAATCTTCAGAACTAGAAGTTTATTTATTTATTTATTATTTTTTGGTTTGCTTTCAGTTTTTCAAGGTAGGGTCTTATTCTAGCCCAAACTGACCCGGAACTTACTGTGTAGTCTCAGGCTGGCTTCAAACTCACGACAATCCCCCTATCTCTGCCTCCTTAGTGCTGGGATTAAAGGTGTACGCCACCCTTCCCAGCTTAGAAGTTTAATTAAAAATATTTTTATTATACTAGAGAGACACAGAAAGAGAATGAATGAATGAATAAATATGGACATACCAGGGCTTCTTTCTATTGAAAACAAAGTCCAGATAAATGTGCCACTTTGTGCCTCTGGCTTCATGTGGGTATTGAGTAACTGAACCCAGGTCCTTAGGCTTTGCAGGTAAGCACCTTAACCACTTAGCCATCTCTCCAGGCCAGCACAGAGCCTTTATTCTATACAAATGTGAAATACAGACTTTTACTCTTTTGGCAAAGTAGACTGTGGAATTTTCTGGAAACTGTAATTACTGGTTCTTGACTGGAGGGGAAAACAAGCACAGCCATGTACAGGAAGACAGCACAGTCACTCAGGGCTCTGTCCACAGGGCCAGGGACTTAGCCACACCTGCTCCTTGAGCACAAAGGCCCCTCCTGCATAGTTAACTGCAGGCGGGGTTTATTTATTTATCAATTTATTACCTTTCCTGTCAGTTCACAGCTATGGCTAAGGAAATATATACTAATGTGTGGAAATGTGTGTCATATCCAACAGATAGTTAGAAAGGACTTAAGAAAACTGAAGAAGCCGGTTGGTCTGTGAGGGAGGGAGGAAGACCATTTCAGCTCCTTGGAAATGGGGCCATGTCTTGAGCAACCTGGTGAACTCAAGTGCAGACGACTACTAATAAAACAGCTTGGTCCTAACTTCAGGGGCATACGCGGCAGGAGAACGAGAGTGGCACAGGCACGTGGCAATCACCGTGACCAACTCTAACAGGCTTGGGTTCTGCCCAGCATTTGCCTCCTCCGCTCCTTTTCGGTCAGCAACTTTCCGGCCCCAGCCAGTGCAGGCATTCCGGAAGGATGCTGTCACCTGCAGCTTCGAACAGTCGTGAGTACTCCCCGCCTGTGAACTGGTCTCATGGCACTTACTGCAGGAATTGGTTCACTGACAGGCATTAAGATAAAATTCAGACCAATAAGCTAAAACAGGAAGGCAGTTGAGAATTTCAAAGAACAAAGCTCCCTTGCTCTTATGAGTTTTTGGAAAAGACAACTTGTTCTTTTTGGAGGCATAAGGCAGCAGTCAGCAAAGTACAACCTTGGGCTAACTCTGGCTACCACCTGTGTTAAAATCACTTTATTGGAACATAGCTATTCATTTGTTTACAAATGGTCTATGGGGGCATTCACAATAGTGGCGGATGGTTGTGTAGTTATAATAGGACTATGTGGCCCACAAAAATCCCAGATATCTCTTGCCTGGGTCCTTACAGAACACCACCACCACCAACCCCTGGTGAAGATACAAGCCTGGAAGTGTCAAGTCCTGTTCTGTGGAGGACACCAGCATTAAGAGAAGTGTTGTAGAGTCCAAGTACAGAAATACAGAATCAGGTCATTTGTGGAAAATTAGCAAACCAACACCTCTTTGTTTCAGGTGTTGAGATACGCCAGGGTAAGGGGGAGCATGCCCGATTAAAGCCTGCCTTGTGAAACAGCCTCTCCTGTCAAACATCCTGCAAGCCAGGGAGGCAGCGTCCACGGGCTCTCTGGTAAGAAACATGCTTAGGGGCTGGAGAAATGGCTTAGTGGTTAAGCGCTTGCCTGTGAAGCGTAAGGACCCCGGTTCCAGGCTCTATTCCCCAGGACCCATGTTAGCCAGATGCACAAGGGGGCGCACGCGTCTGGAGTTCCTTTGCAGTGGCTGGAAGCCCTGGTGCGTCCATTCTTTCTCTCTCCCTCTCTCTCTCTCTCCCTCTCCCTCTCAAATAAATAAATAAAGATAAGACAAAAAAAATTTTAAGAAAAAGAAACACGCTTAGTGTTAAACAAAAACACATACGAAGGAAAGACTGTGGCAAAAACAAGGGCTTGGGATGATTTTGAAGAGCCAAACTGTTAGGACAGGAGTGAGGAAGAATGGCTGGGGAGTCCTTAAGGGGGAAGGGATGAGCTCTAGGTCACCATAAAAGGACAGGCCGGCCCCTGCATAGTCCTCCCGGCACTCCCACTAAAATGCACAAGGCCAGCTGTCAGTGGTGAGGCTGACAGAATGCATGAGAAGACAATGAGGAAAATCTGGCAGCTGCTCTTCAGTCCAAATGCAGCCGAAAACAGAGTGAAGGGTGAAGACTGCAGGGATGGGCAGAAGTGACCAACACGGCTCCAAGAGCAAAGAGTGATTAACAGACTGGGTGCAAGGCTCCGAGGACAGCGCAGCAGCTAAGGCCTGTGGTCACAAGTGACGACGATGGACCTGAGAAGACAGGAAAGCAGAGGCGCCCCAGCAAACTGCGGAGTACTGACGACAGCCTCCCCCCAAAACGGGGAGATGGATTCTGGAAAGACAGTCTCAAAATGCTGCTCTGATAACAAGAGAACGGATCAGAAAACAGAATGAACCAAGCAGCCCCGCCAGTCACCTCAGGTTGGAGCTGGTGGTGAGGTCTACGCTTTGCATTTTCCTGAAGGGGAGCCTCTTTCTCTAGATGTCAAGCTCCCTGAGGGCAGATTCTGAGCACTGCAATAGTAACTCCAGCCCCCAGAACAAGGCACAACTTGAATGAATAAATAAGTGAATTTATAGGAACATAATTTTATTAGTAGAATAAAGTCCTTTTTTTTTCTCTTTTAAATAGTGCTGGAGATCAAGCCCAGGGTCTAGTTATACAGCTGAGGCTAGAGAGGCCTCGAACTTGAAATCCTGCTTCTCAGCCTCCCAAGTTCTGTGATTAGAGGGTGTGGACCAACATGCCTGTGTTGAAGTAATTTTCTTATCTCTTTCATCAAAACCTAGAACAAAATATTTTAAAGTAAAACACTCTGATATCTCTACCCCAGTTCTGATTTATATAAATACTATGACCATGAATTTATATGAATACTATGACTTGAAAAATCAAAAAACTAAACACCATGATCATGAAACTTCTTTTCTATAAAAGTTCTTCACATGTCATTATATTAGGGGAAAGGAGTGATTTATTTTGCTTGATTTTTAGCTATTTGGACTTTAAAACTTTTCACCAACCCCAGTTGATATTTTATTGCATTGCTTTGTCCATCCTCCCCCCGCCCCACCTCAAGCCCTGAATTCACAAGGCAAACTGGCAGGCTACCCTCACTGGAGGTCTGCAAATAGCACACACCAACTAAGGTGACAGCTACATCCAGATCTCGCTCCATTCCTTTCTTTGCCTCAGTCTCTATATTTGATCCTATAGCTGGCTGCATGAACTATCTGAAGTAGATCATAGTCACTAATTTTACCTGTTCTTTGGTAAAAGTCTGAAAAAAAAACTCTTTAATAAAGCCTGCTTATGGGGCTGGAGAGATGGTTCAGTGGTTAAAGGTACATGCTTGCGCAGCCTGATGGCCTGGGGTCAATTCCCCAGTACCTATGTAAAGCCAGATGTACAAAGTGGCACATGTATCTGGAGTACATTTGCAGCTGCAGGATTCCCTAGGGTGCACCCACCCCCTCAATACACATACACACACTCTCTCTTCTACAGGGTAGTTTTCTCAACAATTGCCCTAATTATTGGTCTCTTAACTATAAAATCCTAACATGAACAGCTTGCTTAATATTTTCTAGCCTCTTGATTTTTTTCTTCTGTTCAAAAGCTTTAAAGTTTAGTAGAAAAATTTTGATTTCTCACAGTTTTTCTAATTTCCAATGTTGTCTTTCCCCTGAATCTCTACTTTGTGATTTAAAAAATTATTGTTTGCACCTATGCAATAAGCTCCTCTGTCAACTATATTTTTATCTCATTAATTTCTGCCTTTCCTTCCTTTCTTGGAATTTTCATTTAAATCGACCTCTTAGTTCATTTGCTTTTCAATGTTTACAATAAAAGCTTATATTAAATGTAATTTGGCATCCTGGACTGGATCCTGGAAGACGAAAAGGACATTAGTAGAAAAACTGTCATAACATCTGTAGTACAGTCAGCAATATCTTATCAACATCAATTTCTTAATTCTGAAAAGTATTCCATGGCTACATAAGATGTTAGCATTAGAGGAGACTGGACAAATGATGCGTGGAATCTTTATGTACTCTCTCCTCAACTCTCTGTAAGTCTACATTACAAAACAGCAAGTATAGAAAGTAGCTTTAGGAATTACTATAATTCTGTCTCTCTGCCACGTGTCTTCATGACTTTCTGAGTAATTTCTCATAGCACATGATTCCCTTTTAGTTACTTAGAAGAATAGTTTTAATTGTGATTTAATGGAGTTTGAAAAATTAACTTTAATTTCAGCATTACTAAAAGTTGGCAGAAATGACTGAAATTTCCACATTCTTGAATATGAAATTTGTCTTGTGGCCTAAATGTTTGCACCTGCCCCTGACACTTAATAGTGAAGTAATAAAAGATTTTATGGGGGTGGGGATGCAAATTGTATTTAAAAAATACAGTTTTTTTTTAAATTGAAACTTTATTTTCTATTTGCACAAGCATTAAGGAAACTGGGAGAGATGTTTGGAGCCTTTCATAACCAACAACATAAAAACCTCACCAGCTGCTGCTCCACGGAGGGCGGCACATCTTGGTTGGCATAAACAATGGCAGGATTGTACAGACTGAACACCACAGGATAAAATACCTTTTTACCTACAAATCAAAACATATATTTTTGTCACACAAGGAAGCTATGAAAAAGAGCCAACCTTACAACCGTATTTACTGAGACTTTATTAAAGTCTTCTATCATTCATAATTTTATTCATATTCAGGCTGCAGACTAGGTCATTAGATCAGCATGATTCTTTTTTTTTTTTTTTTTTTTTTTTTTTTGGTTTTCCGAGGTAGGGTCTAACTCTAGCTCAGGCTGACCTGGAATTCACTATGGAGTCTCAGGGTGGCCTCGAACTCTCGGCGATCCTCCTACCTCTGCCTCCCAAGTGCTGGGATTAAAGGCATGCGCCACCATGCCCGGCTCTAGATCAGCATGATTCTGTAACATCTCAGTAGGTCAGGCAATGAAACCATAACTTCAAAAGAACAGAGACAAATAGACTAAAGGGCACATCACATGTTTATTCCTTTTGACTTGATGCACAAAAGTGTTCTCTCCGTTATCCATTAGTGAGTCATTTTATTAGTCATCATTTTACCTAGCCAGCAGTAACAGATGTAGATTACTATTTGATAATCACCAAGAAACCCAAAAATTCCTGTTAAATTCACTCTTTAAATGGAGAAAGACAGTGAATCCCAAGAATGTGCAGTGCACAGACATGTAGAGACTAACTAAAATACAAAGCTGCAAATAGATTTAAACTAGGATCTGGGAGAGTTGGAAAGGGTTAAAATACTCGATGTAATGGTCCTTGCAGAAGGCCTTGTCATTAGCATTGAAACTGACTGCACAGAAGGACCTCACAGGCTAACTAGACCACTCTCCCGTAACAGAGGAACCCTTGCTATGAATGGCTTCAATCAGATGTAGTAGCCTCAAGTACTCAGTAGTGATCAAGGGGCCTGTTAACATAACAGGCTCCTTATTACTAAATCCTTAGTAGATGCTCGTGCAGCCTTTTAAACTCATTGCTGCAACACAAGGCACAGTCCAGTGGAATGCTGCCGGATACACAACCTGAAGGCCAAATACCAACTCCCAGGATGCTCAACTTCTCCAGCAAATCTATTTCTGGATTTGAAAATATTTCTTTTACACTGAGTAAATATGTCTCCTCCAACATTCACACTGAATTTCATGCTGCCTGAAGTAATAAAACCAAATGTCTCAGAGAGCTCCTGAGAGCTAGCCCTAGTCAAAATGATTAATACAAATTAGTCATTTGCATATATGAAACTGTTCTACACAAAATATTTGAAATTCTTTTATTAAAAATTATTTTTAAATTACAAATTAAAATTTGTACACATTATAATGTGTGAGGTTTTGACATGTGTATATTCCACATAAAATAATTAAACCAAACTATACTATCTTATACAATTTGTTTTCTGAACTATTTCTAATGTTGAGATTCTTTTTTTTAAAATTCTTTTTGTTTATTTATTTATTTATTTATTTGAGAGCAACAGACACAGAGAGAGGGAGAGAAAGAGAAAGAGAGAGAATGGGTGTGCCAGGGCCTCCAGGAACTGCAAACAAACTCCAGACGCATGGGCCCCCTTGTGCATCTGGCTAATGTAGGTCCTGGGGAATCGAGCCTCGAACCGGGGTCCTTAGGCTTCATAGGCAAGCGCTTAACCGCTAAGCCATCTCTCCAGCCCTAATGTTGAGATTCTTTAATAAACTTTTCACATTTAAAATAAAATTCGATTTATAAAATTGTTATTTGTTCATTAATTTCAAAAGGGATGCATAATATAAAGAAAAGTATAATAAATTAACACCTTAAAATGTATAATCTGAAGACAGATGTGGTGGCTTACACCTATAATCCCAGTACTTGGGAGTCTGAGACAGGAGGATCTCCATGAGTTTGAGGTCAGCCTGGGGCTACAGAGTGAGCTGCAGATCAACCTGGGCTAGAGTGAGACCCTGTCTCAAAAAAAAAAAAAAAAAAAATACACAATTTGGAAACCAAATACCTCCTGTATCTAGATCTCTGCATGAGTGTGCCTTGGTGTATATATGCGTATACGTGGGTGGATGTATGTGTAGATATGAGCACAGAATCTGCTTAAGGCTGAGTCCCTCTGGCTCTCACATTTCCACACCTCCTGTGCTGACCTGACTTTTTCTCAATTCCATCAGTTTCCAGACTTCATTCCTTTGTATTTCTTTCTTCTACATCTCTTTTAATGTGGTGCTGCAGATTGAAAAACATCCTAACAACATGCTAGACAAGCATTCTACTATGAAGGTCACCTCAGCCCTTTTTGCATGTCTTCATTTGGCTTAAAATATGGCTACTGAAATTTGACCACAAGAAAACAAAGGATATGAACTTCAGAGGATCAAATCTACAATTTCCTATTTAATGTATTTATTCATCTGTGTGACTCCGAGAGAGAGAGAGAGAGAGAGAGAGAGAGAGCGAACACATATGTGCATTCTAGAGCCTCTTGATGCTGCCAACAAACACCAGACGCTTGTGCTGCATCTTATATCTGGCTGTTGTGGCTTATGGCTGGGGAACTGAACCCAGGCTGCCAGGTTTTGCAAGCAAGCATCAGTCCCATGTTTAATATTTCAATTAAATTATACCCGATATGACATAAAAAATCCTAAGCTCTAATTAAAACTTTCTATCAAATTAACCTGATTAACCATGCTGGACATCTTGACAGTGTTCTAAATTCCACACTCATCTCATCTACCAGTGTTTTACACACCTGGCTCAGCATTTAACCGGCAGCTGTTGAGGAATTCAGCAGAGAAATATATATCAACATCACAGAAAAACATCAAGACCTCTCCCTTGTCCCAAGCACGGGCACCCACATTCAGGCCTCGTCCACGATTAAATTCTTCATTCAATGAGATCAAGGTGTAATTGTTAAAATTAGACTCACTGTGAGGAAAGCACAAACAGCACTTGTTAGTCCCACTTAAAGTAACAATGCTCTTTCTTCAACAGAACTTACAAGATACATTTTACATTTCACATAGTTTATTATGTTGGTTCTATACTCACACAAAGCTTAAAATATTTGGTCATTATCAAGAACAGATATTTACTAAGTGCCTACACGTCAGGGCACTGGCTTTGAGATCTGAAGTAAGTAAGGGGAAGTAAGCTATAATGGAAAAAATAGCCGCAATGATTTTGGTGAGTAATAATACATTCTATATGCATAATATACACAGAGTCTTTGCATAAGCGCTCCCTTGCCAGAGGGACCCTCCCTGACACTACATGGGAAGTAGTGTGAACTCTCTTTTTTAATCTCTGCCCTCTTCCCCAGCTGTTTTCCTTAGTGTCATCAGACATGGGCATCTCCCTACTCTGTGACCCCATGGGTTTTATTTTGTTCCAGACTATGATACAGTGGAAAATAGACATCACAAAATAGAAGTTCAATAAATATTTGCTAAATGAATGAAAGAACAGAAATTCTGGGAAAATAAATTGCTATTCCTATAGTAATTATAGACATGAGAAAGTGAACTTCAGTTACACTTGGTTAGAATCCCAAAGTCAGTGTCAAGTGTGAAGGTCATTCTGAAGCAAAGAGGCAAGAAAGCAGAAAACGTTTTAGAGAAAACATTTAGGGGTTAGATGAATCAGATGGGAAGACAGGGACCCTGAAAAGAGAATGAATGAAGAGGAGTCATTCTGAGGAGCCTAACATAGGAAGAGCAAGAGGAAGACGGGACTGAGGAGCACTGTATGTGCCCTGTCAACAGACCTGGTCTGCACCCTGAAGGAAAGGGGTGTCAGCAGGGCATTTACTAGGACGATGGCTCTTTCGGTGAAGCCCCTCAACCCACAGCATCAGAACCTGGGAAGGTCAGGTGCAAATACACAGGCTGCAGCTCAGTTACTGACCTAGAGGGAAGGGTGGAGCTAGCCTCTATTTTTTTTTTTTTTTTTTTGGTTTTCTGAGGTAGGGTCTCACTCTAGCTCAGGCTGACCTGGAATTCACTCTGTAGTCTCAGGGTGGCCTCGAACTCACACAATCCTCCTACCTCTGCCTTCTGAGTGCTGGGATTAAAGGCGTGCACCCCCATGCCTGGCTCAGCCTCTATTTTTAATAAGCCCTTCAGGTACCTCTGATAGTGAAGAACCACTGACCTAAGACACAAGGGGATCAAAGGAAGTAACTATGCAAGTCAAATAGGCAAGCAAGCACTGGACGGCTCGCACAACAGCACAGCATGGGTAATGGGGGGAGGAAAACAATGCTCAAGCTGTAGGGAGGGACTCCAGATGCTCTGGTACTCTTCATTATGGCATATCAGTTGCTTATTTCTTTGGGGGAAATTGTCCGTTAACAACCCACATGCTCAGCACCACATGGAGGGTTGATCACTCCATCCACCCCAATCACAGTAACTTCCTAGAGACGGGGGCCAGGCTCACGTGGGAGCCATGAGAGAACCTCAGCTCCACCTGTCTATAGGATTGCACTTCCTAGAGACGGGCCAGGCTCACGTGGGAGCCATGAGAGAACCTCAGCTCCACCTGTCTATAGGATTGCACTTCCTAGAGACGGGCCAGGCTCACGTGGGAGCCATGAGAGAACCTCAGCTCCACCTGTCTATAGGATTGCACTTCCTAGAGACGGGGGCCAGGCTCACGTGGGAGCAATGAGAGAACCTCAGCTCCACCTGTCTATAGGATTGCACTTCCTAGAGATGGGCCAGGCTCACGTGGGAGCAATGAGAGAACCTCAGCTCCACCTGTCTATAGGATTGCACTTCCTAGAGACGGGGGCCAGGCTCACGTGGGAGCGATGAGAGAACCTCAGCTCCACCTGTCTGTAGGATTGCACTTCCTAGAGACGGGCCAGGCTCACGTGGGAGCCATGAGAGAACCTCAGCTCCACCTGTCTATAGGATTGCACTTCCTAGAGACGGGCCAGGCTCACGTGGGAGCCATGAGAGAACCTCAGCTCCACCTGTCTATAGGATTGCACTTCCTAGAGACGGGGGCCAGGCTCACGTGGGAGCAATGAGAGAACCTCAGCTCCACCTGTCTATAGGATTGCACTTCCTAGAGACGGGCCAGGCTCACGTGGGAGCAATGAGAGAACCTCAGCTCCACCTGTCTATAGGATTGCACTTCCTAGAGACGGGCCAGGCTCACGTGGGAGCAATGAGAGAACCTCAGCTCCACCTGTCTATAGGATTGCACTTCCTAGAGACGGGCCAGGCTCACGTAGGAGCAATGAGAAAACCTCAACTCCACCTGTCTATAGGATTGCACTCAGTAGTTGCTGCTCCTCAGGAGTGGGCAAAATGTCCTTCCTTGGGAATTTCTCAACTGGAGCTCACTGACGGCCAAGTGGAGATGTGAGCCCGGAGCCGCTAACAGCCATGCCCCTCACCATGTGGAAGAAGCCAGTCTACTACAGGAGAATGAAGTCAGTGTGCAGAGAAAACAGGCAAGACAATAAGAGGCTCTTGCTGGTATTCAAGGGTCGGGTTCCAGTTCCTGAAACCCCAAAGCTGTTTTGATTTACTTCTCTAAATCTGGCTGTAACAATCCTGTCAGACTCTTCAATACTGCTAGTCTCCTAGTCTCTGCGGGCCAGCTCCAGGCTTCTACCTTTTTCCACCAAGGAATCTTGGTAACAAAAGGATGATTTCAGTAGTACGAGGGTGAGTACTTAGTGATAGAAAAAGAAATGAAGTGGGGGGAGAACTGAGGTTAGGTGACGTTAACAAGGAAGGGGCAGAGCAGAGGTCATATGGCACAAGCAGGAAGTAACTCAACAGAGAGAGGCAACCCGAAGTAGAGTGAGAGTCTGGCTCTGGCGTGGCCCTCTAGTGAGCTGCAGGAGGGCCACCATGAACTGATGCAGGGAAGGAAAGTCAGTGAGTTGTATTTATGTGCATCCAGGTTTTCACAGTCCTGGCAGGGCAGGAACAGCGCTCACTCACTCAGCTGTGATTAGTTTTCTTTCAACTACCCCAGCCAGGATCCCAGGCCGCGTACCTGGAACCCAGCAGATGGGACCCAACGAATGTCAGCTAACAATTTGTGAAGAACGGGTGGCCACGTCTGAACTCTTGGGGGAAGGGCCATAAGTAGCAGAGAGGTCAAATGAAGGTACAGAGTTTACAGTGTGTCTAGAACAGACACAATCTAACAGTTTATTGCATACATATTTTTAAAACAAGTATTTTGTAAGTATATTTTATCAATAAAAACATTTTAAAATATTTTTATTTAGTTGAGAGAAACAGACATGCATGGAACATGAGGCATACCAGGGCCCCTTACCAGTGCAAACAAACTCCAGACTAATACATCACATCGTGCATCTGACTTAACATGGGTATTGGGGAATCAAACCCTGGCAAGAGATTTTACAAGTACGTGCCTTTAAGTGCAGAGCCATCCCCCCAGCCCTAAGAACATTTGAAGAAGGACGGTTATGTTATGAAATGTAAAAGAAAGCCAGGAAGCCACAAAGAGGGTAACAGAGAAAAGGGTATGGGTAAAGATATGGGACACCTGGGCTGGAGAGCTAGCTCAGTGGCTAAAAGGTGCTTGCTTGCAAAGCTTGACAGCCTGAGTTTAATCCCCCAGTACCCATGTAAAGGCAGATACACAAAGTGGCACAGGTGCCTGGAGTTCATTTACAGTGGCAGGAAGCCCTGGTGCACCCCATTTTCTCTCTCCTTGCAAATAAACAAACATAAAAAAATATATGGGAGGGAGGCATAAGCAACATTTGCAGAGGGAGAAGGAGCATGAGGATATACAAGAAAGAAACAATGACCTTGGGATGACTCCGAAGGCATCATAGTGCTGAGAAGAAGTGACAGGAGTGCTCAGCACTGCAGTATCTCTATCACACCTTCCAAGGCTCAGGGTCCACTGTGGAAGAGGTGGCGGAAAGAATGTAAGAGCCAAAGGAAGGGTAGGACTCCTTACAACGTGCTCCTCCAGACACAAAATGGCCTGGATATCCATGACCTCACAGTGCCTGACACTACCTACGCAAGAACATCACAATAGGAGGAAAAGATCATGACATCAGAATAAGAGAGAGACTGAGATGGGGAGGGGATATGATGGAGAGTGGAGTTTCAAAGGGGAAAGTGGGAGGAGGGAGGACATTACCATGGGATATTGTTTATAATCATGGAAGTTGTTAATAAAAAAATGTGAAAAAAAACCACAACATATAACAAACAAACAAAAAAAGAAACAATGACAAGAGACAAGTGACAAGCTCAGGGGATGATGGTGTCAAAGCACAGGAACTAGCTTAGAAGGGAAAACAGCAGCAAATGCAAAGGTGGTGAGGAGGTCACAGGAGGAGTGTCCTGATCATGCCAGGCTGCCTGCTAAGCAACTAAGAGGTGAGGAGCTCGTAGGACTGAATAGGAAATGAACAAACTACATCACTACCAACCTTCAACCAACATCTCAGCAGGCTTTTTTTTTTTTTTTTTTTTTTTTAGGTAGGGTTTCACTCTATCTCAGGCTAACCTGTAATTTAGTCTCGGGCTAGTCCCAAATGCCTCAAACTCATGGCAATCCTCCTATCTCTACTTCCCGAGCGCTGGGATTACAAGTGTGCACCACCATGCCTGGCTCTCAGCCAACTTTTTTTTTTCTTAATGAGAGAGAGAGAGAGAGAGAGAGAATGGGCTCACCAGGGCCTCCAGATGCTGAAAACGCACTCCAGACACATACACCACCCTGTACGTACATCTAGCTTACATGGGTCCTAAGGAATCGAACCTGGGTCCTTTGGCTTTGCAGGCAAGTACCTTAACAACTAAGCCATCTCTCCACACCCCCCCCCCCCCAGACAACTTTTAAATAGCAGCTATTCAAAATTACTAAAAGCCAACTTTTTTTTTTTGTCTGCATCCCAGAGGTCGGGATCTCAGGATGCAGCCCCAAATTGTTTGGAGTGTCAGCTTTTTTTATTTTCATTTTTATTTATTTAACAGAGAGAGAGAGAGAGAGAGAGAATATGAATATGGGCATACCAGGGCCCCCAGCCACTGTAAAAGAACTCTAGACACATGCGGCCCCTTGTGCATCTGGCTTACGTGGGTCCTGGAGAATTTAACCGTGATCCTTTGGCTTTACAGGCAAACACCTTCACCGCTAAGCCATCTCTCCAGCCCCCCAGCCAACTTTTATTTATTTATTTATTTATTAAAAATTTTTTTTTTGTTATTTTATTTATTTGAGAGCGACAGACAGAGAGAGAAAGAGGCAGATAGACAGAGAGAGAGAGAATGGGCACGCCAGGGCCTCCAGCCACTGCAAACATACTCTAGACACGTGCACCCCCTTGTGTATCTGGCTAACATGGGTCCTGGGGAGTCAAGCCTTGAACCGGGGTCCTTAGGCTTCACAGGCAAGCGCTTAACCGCTAAGCCATCTCTCCAGCCCCCAGCCAACTTTTAAATAGCAGCTATTCAAAATTACTAACTCTAAATAATCTGAAATTCTCATTTTTCTAATGTTATATGTATCAAGGACTTCACTATGGACATGGCTCACCAACCTTGTGACAGATTCCAGGATAGACTTGACTTTAGATAGTCCTTCTTTACCAAAATATACAACTGTGAGATGAATCCTCTTGTCCTGATGAATACAAACATCCCTAACAGAATTGAAAAAATACTTTGTTCAAGAAAACACATAAGGCACTGCTTATTCAAAAAGCAATCGTATGAAGCTTTGACAAGCCACCTCTGATATAGAGTGGAATCGCATGAAGCATAGTAAATATGAGCGTGACCGTGCGGCCCACTTGTTGAAGGCATGGCAAAGGCACAGTGAGGCCTGTGTGCTAATGAATACGGCCTCTCTGATGGCCATGAAGCAGTGCCACAGCCATGTCTCAGAGCATTCTAGAACACTTGATTTGGGACTGCCCTCAAGTAAATTATAAGCTATTCAAGAAACTCAGTTGAGTCAGTTTGGAACCAATATTCAAGTTCTAGATCAGGAGATATTTTGTCCTCAAATTGGCTAATTCCAAAATCCCTCAGAGTTGCTGGTGCAGTGGTAATTACACCCGTCATCATGGACTACTTGCCAGATTACTCACTATAGCGAAATATAGTCTCAAAGGCAAGTCTAAGAAAGGCAATCACACTTGAGGGAGTTGCTTCAAACAGGCAAAGCTCATACAGAAGTCTGACTTCTTTACATCCTGCGGCAGAATTGTGTTAACTACCCTTTGAACGTGAGAACAAAAATTAGAATCATAAATAGCTAAAACTGATATAACAGTAATTAACACATAGAAATTGTTACTGTGAAATTAAAATGTACTATTTTTTCTTATTCTAGCATGTTACTTTTAATGCTTTAACACATCATTATTTTTAAAATATACAAAATCAATAACAAGAAAAGAAAGACATAGATACCTTGCTTCCCAAGATGGAATGATTTTCTCCCATTTTCAGTTGAATGCATTTCTAAGCTTATTTCAATCTTAAGACTCAAATTGTTTTAAAAAGATATTCTTTGAACAGAATAATGTTCTATATTCTTATTGGGGTGGTGGTTTGTGAGTGTAGATGTTTGTCAAAAGTCATACCTTTTAAATTATCCTTGGAATATATGAGTTTTATCTATGCAAATTTGGCCTTGATGAAGGCAGTTTGTAACAAAGTTAAACTTGTCATAAGACCAATTCAAAAACAATTATCAAGCCACCAAAATTAGTTTCTAACAGTTGTCCCCCTCAATTTATTTCATAGCTCAAACTGTCAAGAAACAATGTACCATACCATATACATGATTAAGAAAAAATAAATTATAAAAAATAAAGTTCCTTTAAGCACTATAAAATTATTCTATAACTGTAAGTAATCATACTTGGTAAAAATAAATTGAGTAAAATTGTTCATAATATAAATTTTTTAAAAAAGGACTTAGCCAAATCAGCAAGCTCTAACAGTTACCTGAAGTTCTGCATGAACTGTACAAATGCTTCAGTTCTTTCGGCAAGTGGCACAATGATATTAATAACTGATCTAGTAATATCAATCATCTCACTCTTCACTTTCATGAGCGGTCCAAAAGGGCGGAAGAGGGTCACATGTCTGTATTCCATAATATCTGCTTTCTTAAAAAAGAGTTCATATTGGGTGCCCTTATCTCTCTCAGTACGATAATAACCTAAAAGACAAGAGTTTGGAATAAAGACATATTTGTGTCAAAGTTTACAAATTCAGTAGAAATACAGACTTTACTCAGCCAACAGAACGAAAGTATTAAACTAGACCTACAGGGGTTTTTAAACTACTCATGAAAATACTGACTACCATTCCATAGTTAGAAACAACTATTCTTTTAAAAGAAAATGATTTTTTAAAAACCTTCCTATGTTGCTGCATTATTCATTCCATAAAATAATCTCTTCCAAGTGGTAATGGTTCCCTTTTTTCTTTTAAATGCCAGAGCCTATCACCACAGTGCCAAATTATATCAAGCAATATTAAATTATAAGCCCAAGATCAAAATTATGTTACTTGGTTCAACTCAACAAAAATCAGTTAGGTACATTCAAGTCAGTCACTGACGGTGTAGAGACCATGTGGTCTCAGTTATGAGGAAGGCTCAGCCTAGCGAGGAAGACAGAAAACTAAACTAATAGTGACAGTAGAGTGTGCAATATGTGTGCACCTGTGTGTGTACACATATTCAGACCTATATATTTAGAGTGAAGACAGATAAAGAAAAAGTAATCATGTTTAGGAGAAAGTATGGAAGTTGACTGGGCAATGCGATTTTTAAGTGTAACATTCAGGAGAGGTCAGCCTTACACATCTGTGAGTCACTCAATCACATCTGGTAGGAAAATGGTGAACAATATTTGTTCCAAACCCCTCGAGACTTACAGTCAAGTAGAAGCTACGAAGAAGGAAATGGGCAAAAACAATACTGCAACAGAGGATGCGTTTCACAGGTGATAAGAGCACACAGGAAGTACTGTTTTAGGCTTGAGGTTGGAAATAACTTCCTGAAAGAAGTGACACTGAGCTAAGGTCTGGCAGAGGAATCGAAGTTTCTTAGTGGTTACAAGTAATTATTTAAGAGAAAGGATGGTGGCACAGTGGAGGAAAAAGAAAAGACAAAAGTATGTTCCAGGCAGAGAAAAGTCTTGAAAGTGGCAGAATCCAAGGAAAGTTACAAGCAGAATTTTTAGAATATAAAGTATCATAGTTCCCCCCACACACCTTGTTTTTGGCACGAAAGTTAGAAAAGTTTCGAGAGAAACAATTCGTCAAAAATGGCATAAATGTGGCTGGAGAGATGGCTTATCAGTTAAGACACTTGTCAGCAAAGCCAAAGGACCCAGGTTCGATTCCCCAGGACCCACACATAAAGCCAAATACGTAAGGTAGCGCATGTGTCTGGAGTTCATTTGCGGTGGCTATAGGCCTTGGTGTGCTCATTCTCTCTCTGCCTCTTTCTCTCAAATAAATAAATAAACTATATTTAAATTTTTTATTTTTACTTATTTATTTGAGAGATAGATAGATAGAGAGAGAGAGAGAGGAAGAGGCAGATAGAGAAAAAGAATGGGCACACCAGGGCCTTTAGCCACTGAAAACAAACTCTAGATGCATGCTCCACCTTGTGCATCTGGCTTACGTGGATCCTGGGGAATCGAACCAGGGTCCTTTGGCTTTGCAGGCAAGTGTCTTAACTGATAAGTCCTTAACTGCTAAGCCATCTCTCCAGCCCAAATAAAATATATATTTTTAAACTGATAAGAAGTCCCTGCAAGCTCTATGGCTGGCCAGCCAGGCCAAATTTACTAAATGGTGCAATGATGACATGTCTGTCATGGGGAAAACCAACTGAATTCCATGCCTGGTACTGAAAACCTAATCAAAAGCCTGTGGCGTGGCAGGTATAAGCCCTATGAGGAAAACTGCTACTGTTATTTGGCTAACTGGATATTTTATGTCCACCAAAGTGCCCTCTAAATGCTTATGTTTATGTCCTCATATTAATGCTACTAACACCTTTGGTTAGAGAAACGTCTCTTTTCAGATGGTGGTAACCACTGGGGTGACTCAAAACTCACCAAAGTGCTGAGAAGAAGTGACAGTGGAGTGTTCATCACTAAGTGAGACATCTCTATCACACCTTCCAAAGCTCACAGGTCATTATGGAAGAGGTAGCAGAATGAATGTGAGAGCCATAGGAAGGGGAGGAATATTACAATACTGTCTTCCAGACACAAAGTAGCCACGGTATTTAAGACCTCGCAGTGGCTGACTCTACCTGCAAAAGACCTGTGTAATAGGAGAGGAAAAATGATGACTTCAAACTAGAAAAGAGTCTAGTTGGAAAGAAGACGAGATTCACTGGAGGGGAAAAGGGAGGGTTTGGGGAGAGATTATGGCATATTATATATGTTGGAGGTTGGCAATAAAAAGCTTAAAAAATCATCAGTTATAAAATAAAAAGTCAGTAAATAAGAAAAATGGTAGGAACTGATATAGCAGAAGAAAAGAGGCCACAGGGAGAGGGAAGCTGAAATGCCCTGATGCCTCCCGAGCCTCAGCACTCTAGACTCCATTGTGCTATTCAGCCCTGACTCAGAGTAAAACAGAACAAAACACTACATGTGGTGACTGCTTACAGAGTAAAGCAGAAAGAACTTAAAAAAATACATCCAAAAATGGTTATAAGCCCGCAATTAACATCTGGCAATGGATACTAATGGGGTGATGGGTAGGGATGTGTAATTATTTCTGTTTAGATACATTTTCAGCAGCATTCCTCAACCTTTACATCATGTAGCACCTTAAAAATCCCATGTCTCTTCTGCTAGGAAAATATTCTACTTTATACTTTTCCAAATACCCCAAATGCAGAACTCTGTATGTCTCTTGACATTTTCACCCTGTGCTAACTCCTTCCTCAAAATGGAAAATAATCACTCCCATTAGATTTAGATTTTTTTCCTTATCGAATGGTTTTTAAATTTTGAGCCTTAGTTTATAACATAATTTAAAACACAAGAGGACATTAAGATATGAGAAGAATGCGAATCACAGACATGCAAATACACACACAGTGCACAAGAACCCTTCAGCCTAGGTCAGCAGTGTGCTGAATTTAGGCTCATATTTATTCTATTTCCATGACCTTTATTCTTGTTCTCATTATGATCTCGTTGTAAGTTTTTCCAAAGAGCCACTTTAAATTCTTGGTGAAATGAAGTGGGAAAACTGAAATGTTTTAATGCTATGGTAATAACTGACACATGAGCATACAATATTAACATTCTGCCATGCTAACAACCGTTCACTAGTATGTTTTTCTTATTACCTTCTATGAAGTCATTTTCATTAAACATCAGTTTCTCTCCCAGGGGGCCATCCTCATCATCCTGTTCGTCGTCTTCATCAGGATTATTGATGACCTCCAGGCCAGCTTCAATAACTTCTACCAATTCATCTCGTTTATCTTTTCTAACTGGCTTTTCTTCCGGATGGCGAGTGAGACCCATTTCCAGCTGAAAGACTTTCATTAGGGTAAAGCTTTCAAAGGGAATGACTCCATACTCACTGGGAAGTTTGGCTCCTACGCTAACCTCGGCTTTGTCAATCTGGGAATGAAGAAACTCGAGGAGGTCGCTGGGGGCCTGTTCTTTGTGGACTTGGAAGCCGAGGCCATTGGCCCCTGGGTGCTTTCTCTCTTGCAGGGCTCTCATCTTCTCACTCATTTCCTGGAGCTCCTGCTTCAGCTGGGCAATCTGGCGTTTCAGACTGGTCGCTCTGGTTTGGTAATGTTCTTCTTGCTCCTGCAGGAGGGCTTGGTAATACTCTTTACCGTAATTTTCTCTAACGATGCCGGGAAGAGACGCATTCCCATCGGTCTGGGGGGCACATTCCAGAAGATACATGAACAGCACCAAACTGCACAGCAAAGCCAGGCCCAACAGTAGCCAGTGGGTCCGGGTGTGAAGCACTGATCCTCTTCTAGGCATTATTATTAGTGTGTATTTGCCTAATAAAATGAGCTCGTGGCTTGTTCATACCTTTAGCGTAAAGTTACCCAAAGTTAAAAACAAAATTAGGATTTTCATAAAAGGTAACAAAATGAATTCTGCTGTAGTTTATAATTTTTATTTCTTCAGTAGTCATGACTACTTGCAGAAGTGAGAAATTAAGTTTACTTCCTATATTGTTACCATGACATCCACACTAATGGAACCTGATCTATCCATTATAAGGGTGGTGACTTTCCTGGAAAAAAAAAAATCAGAACCAATCAGAATTTTGTTTCTTCAAGTACATCAAATTGTTGGCCACTTCAATAAGCCTAGTTACATGCAGTGTACCATGAGAAGGGCATAGTATAATTTAGAATACTTAGTAACTACTTTTAAATATTTTTTATATTTATTTATTTTATTTGAAAGAGAGAGAGAGAGAGAAAGAGGCAGATAGAGAACGAGTGCACCAAGCCCTCTAGCCATAGCAAACAGACTCCAGACGCATGCGCTACCTTGTGCATCTGGCTTATGTGGGTACTGGGGAATTGAACCTGGGTCCTTAGGCTCCACAGGCAAGTGCGTTAACCAGCAAGCCATCTCTCCAACCTGGTAACTACATTTAAGTGGTATGTATACACACACCTATCACTTCCCAAGTCAAAAAAACATTAAAACTATGTTGAGTAAAATTATGTTCAATGTGGTACAGATTCTAAATTGGCTCTGTGTGTGTATGTGTGTGTGTATGTGGTGTGGTGTGTGATGCATGTGTGTGTGCCTGTGCCCTGTGCACAGAGCACACGTTGGGTGTCTTTCTTTATTGCTGTCCACAAGTTTTCTTGAGCCAGAGTCTCTTACTGAACCCAAAGCTGCCATTTTTCATTCAGACTTACTGACCAGCAAGCTTTAGCAATTCTCTGTGTCTCTGTTCCCTACAGGACTTGGGTTACAGATGCGCACAGTTGTTTACATGGGTCCTGGGGAATTGAATTCAGGGAGAAACAGGCCCTTTTGGGCCCTCATGCATATATCACCCGTGCTCTTACCTGCTAAGCCATCTCTCCAGCCCAATTTTAATTATTTTTAAGTTATATCGTTCATAACCCTTTACTAATACAATATTTCAATTAATGCATCATTTTCCAACTAAGGCAAATAACACTTGGGAACTGAATGTCTATAAATTATTTTTATGAAACAATAATGGTTTACTGGTGAGATAGTTTTTTCTAGTTTAATAAATTAAAATAATGTACCTTATTAATTTTCATTGCTCATTTCAACAAACCTAGGGGCCATAAAATCAAGTGGGACTGGGGGGCAATCTCAAATAGTCACAGACATCTGGAAAACACATTAAGAAAACATTTTTACATCCAAAGTCCTCTGGTAGATTATTTGAGCATTAGATCACAGAATTCTTTCCACTGTATTACACAGCAACAGATTTCTGACAAGTCTGCAAAGCTTGCAGTCAATAGAAAGAAAACACATGAATAATTCAATCATGTTTATCTGCCAAGATAAATTTATAAATTTATAAAATTACAAGATACCTTTCATGATACAACCAGTTCTGTGAGCTTTTCCATGTCTGTTTCTAAACTAAGGATTATTAACTTTAGGGACAGAAAAGGTTAAATTTAGGAATGGGGAGGCAGGAAGGCCTCTGCTGCAAATAGAGCTTCCACTTTGACAGTGTTTTTGAGGATAATGTGATTGACAGTGGACAGTGCACAATGATGCGTTCTCTAGTGTAGCAGAAGCGATAGAAGATGAACAGTAGGAAACATGAGCCCTAGTTACTTCCTTACAAAAACCTAGACGGGCCTGGGAAGATGGCTCAGTGGTTAAAAGTGCTTGTGTGCAAGCTGACAACTGAAGTTCAAATCTCTAGAAATCATATAAAAGCAGACACAAGTAGCACATGCATCTGTAATTCCAGTTCACCTATGGGACATGGGAGGCGGAACCAAGAGAATCCCGAAGTTGGGTGTGTGTGTGTGTGGGGGGGGGAGTACAGCTAGCCTGGTGTTCACAATAGCAAAAAACAAGAGGGGGGCTGTTTCAAACAAGGTGGAAGGTGAGGAGCCACACCTGATCTGCCCCCTCCTCACCACACACACACACACACACCAAAAAAAAAAAAAAAAAAAAAAAAAAGACCTGGGTGCCTTCTATGGAAGATGCTGCATTTTGCGTATGTTTTGTGGCACATTTGCATTAATTGTAGGGAAGATTAAAATTTCTTATGCCTAGCAGAATACAAATAATGGACCTAACTCCCCTAAGAAATTTATTACTTTAGCAAACCAAATGATAAATATCCTGAAAAACTTAATTCATTGCAAGTATCTTTTACTATGATAATGTCTTTCTTACTGACTATAAATCTTGTTTAAGTGATACAGAAAAATAGGAAAAAATTCAGTTTTAAGAAATAGAATTTAATTTTAAAATGAGACAAAGATAATATTAGTTCTGAATATTATGCCTCAAAACCATACTCATTTTAAAACATTTTTATTTTTATTTATTTGACAGAAAGAAAGAGGTGGAGGGGGTGAGGGAGGGAGGAAGACACACACACACAGAATGGGCACGCCAAGGCCTCCAGCTACTGCAAACAAACTCTAGACACATGTGCCCCCTTGTGCATCTGGCTTCCGTGGATCCTGGGGAAATCAAACCTGGGTCTTTGACTTTGCAGGCAAATGCCTTCGTTGCTAAGCCATCCCTCCAGCCCATCAAGACCATTAACAAAAGAAAGCACTTGTGGGCTGGAGGGATGGCTTTGCAGTGAAGGCACTTGTCTGCAAAGCCAAAGGACCCAGGTTCAACTCCCCAGGACCCACATAAGCCATATGGACAAGGGGGTGCATGTATCTGGAGTTCGTTTGCAGTGGCTAAAGGCCTTGGCGCGCCCATTCTGTCTGTCTCTCTCTCCCTCCCTGCCTATTTCTGTATCTCGTTTTCTCTCAAATAAATAAAAAAATTAAAACATTTTTAAAAAGAAAGCGCTTGGATGTCATACTGAAAAGATATATTTAGAAGTATCTTTTGTAAGTTCTCACTAGCCTACTTGTTAAAGAAAAAAGTCTAAAATTGAACATATGGAGATATAATCTTTTATAAATTATTAATAAAGATAAAACACTTGACCATATTATACTCAAATGGTTTTGAAGTGAAATGATCATAAAACAGCATATAATCTAAGTACCACTACCTTTTATTAACAGGGTACTTCATGGTCCTTTCCTTCACACAGACAATGTATTTTAAACTATGGTTGACTACTAAAGATTTACTTTAAAAAAATTCCATTTGTTCTTTTCTCTATTCTTTCTTCATTTGTAAGCAGAGAGAGATAAAAGAGAAACAGACAGAGAATGGGCTCACCAGGGCCTCTAGCCCTGCAAATGAACTCCAGATATATGTTCCACTTTATGCATCTGGTTTTTATGACGGTATTGAGGAATCAAACCCAGGTCATTAGGCTATGCAGGCAAGCACCTGCAAAGCTATCTTTATAGCCCCCAAATTTACTTTTTTTTGTTTGTTTGGTTTTCTGAGGAAGGGTCTCACTCTAGCCCAGGCTGACCTAGAAGTCACTATGTAGTCTCAGGGTGACCTCGAACTCATGGCAGTCCTCCTACCTCTGCTCTCCCAGTGCTGGGATTAAAGGCGTGTGCCCTATGCCTGGCTAAGATTTACTTTTTTAATGAAAGATAAAATACCAGGTTTAGTAATCAGTGTTGCACTGTGATTATGTATGTGTGTGCACAATGAGATCTCTATAAAATGTATTTATAATAGTCTGTGATTCAAAAATTCTGAAAGACACTAGTTTAACACCTACTTTTTACATCCCTACAATCCTTTCAGGACAGTGGTGACACCAGCTCAGAAATGAAGATCTAAATAGGGTTATATACACTAAGTGGGGAACATTAAAACTGAGGTGGTCTATCTCTCCCTTTAATAAAAACAGAGGTGATGGAAAGTTTTACATGTGATTTAATATTACAGTTGACTATTTTCCAGTGAAATGAACGCTAATTATCTTAGCATGCAAATATTAGTTGCATAGCTCTGTGGTAGTAGGAAAAATAAGACATTTCAATTAAAATCTTTACTTGCCTAGTTCCTAAAAGGAACTCTTTGGCCACATACTAGAAGACTACATTATAGCAGCTCTAAAATGTTAAGAGTAGTCAAAGTACTGGGGTACAGCTCAGTGGTACAGTACTTGCTGAGCAAGTATGAGGCCCTGGATTCAACTCTCAGCACCACACCACGGGGTCCTCAGGCTCCACAGGCAAGCACTTAACCGCTAAGCCATCTCTCCAGCCCCCCACCAACCTTCTAAACACAAGCAAATAATACAGTGTTTGGGGAGAGAAAGGGATAATGTGGTAATAGGAAAATGAGCTATCAAAGGTATGCAAGACAAAAATCAAAGATCTCACAGTTGGAAATTTCAGAAGCCATCAATTCTAATTCAAAAACAGAATAGAGACTTCATCCACAGACGGAGTAACAGGGACTAAAACAACACCAAACTAACAGACAACAAAAACCAAACACAGCCCTGCCCTAAACTGGACACAATAGTTTTAGGATCTTGACTACTAGGTTATAAAGACTCGTGATCCTTGGGGAACTGAGAAACAACTGACTTCCCAACTTACGAACCAGTCTCGGGGCTATAACCCAGGGTGGGGGGCGGAGGGGAGTCTAAACAGAGCAGTGCACTTCCAAGCTGACAAGATGAAGCTGACAGGCTGAGAAGATCAAGGCAATGAAGGTTTCAAAGGATGCAATACCAGAAAACAACTCCCAGAGACCCCAAGAGGACACCCTTTGGGTATTCTGCAGAGCACGGATCAGTGTCGGCTTATAAGGAAGCAGGCTGAGGAAAGGACTATATTAAAAAGCACAGGACACAGAACCCAGCAATCATCATACAGGACCAGGAATAGTATATATTGCTGCCAGACAAATTGGAAAAACCTCAAAATTCACGGGGCAGTGGGTTGTTAGAAAAGAGTTGCCTCAAAAGTTGGAAATAATTAGCTCTAAACATGAGTATGGTCCTGCCAACAAATTTGAAAGGATCGCATTGTTTCTAAGCAACAGCATAAGCTTCAAGAATATTTACGGGACTATAAAACAGCTAGTAAACAACAAAATAGAATTCATAATATCTGACACAGAAATAAAAATTGTGCCAGGTATAGTGGCATATGCTTATAATCCCAGCACTTTGAGGACACAGGCAAGGAGGATCAAGAGTTCAAGGTCAACTTCAGCTACATAGCAAGACTGAGGCTAAGCCTAGGCTACAGGGGAACCCATCTCAGAAAAAAATTGCCAGCTATAATTAAAAACATCATTGCTTAAGACTGACCTAGGCTTGACAAAGATGTGAGAATTCACAAATGTACACTGAAGCAGTCACTACTATTCTATTTTTAAAAGATGCTCACACTCAAAAATGAAATAGAAGCACTGAAGGAGGATAAAAATTAAACTTCAGGGATGAGAAAGTCCATCTCTGACATGAGAAACACACTACCTGGGATTGGCAGTATGCATTAGTCACTTTTCTGACCACCATGACAGAACACCTGGCCATAACAATGTAAGGGAGGAAAGGTTTATTTTGGTTCTCAGAGACACTGTGGTCATGGTGACAGGAGAAGCACGCGGTTCCATCCACGGTGACAAGCATGAGGCAGCAGCTGTCCGCATGGCCTGGACCAGTGAAGCTAGACCAGAACTGGGGATGGGTATAACTCAAAAGCCCAACCCCACTCTCTTAGCCAGGCTCTTTCTCCTAAGAGCTCCAGTCTTCAAAACAGCACTATAAGCTTTGGACTCAGAGTTCAAAATATGAGCCTGGGGGCAGAGAGGAGCATTTGAGATTCAAACCATAACAATAGCTTAGGTATTCCAGAAGAAAACTGTAGTGAACTAAAGACAAAGTAATAGAAATGGAGCAAGATGTAGAAGGAGAAAGAAAGAAAAGCATGAGGGACAGAGTATCAGTAAGTAAGTATCAGTAGATCCGCAATGACATCAGGTCATCGTAATTGGAATTCTTAATGAGGGAGAGGGAATCTGAGGCATATTTAAAGAAATAGGGCTGAGAAGTTTCGAATGTGATGAAAAGTACAGACACTGAGCTCTAAGAAGCAAAAAAAAAAAAAAAAAAAAAAAAAAAAAAACTCACACAGAGAAAACAAGGGTCTGGAAGACGGCTCACTCAGTGAAGTGTATGCCTTGCAAGTATGAGGAACCCCAGTTCCACCTCCAGAACCCATGTGCAAAAGTGGGGCACGGTGGTATTCTAGCAGTGGGGAGGTGGAGTCAGGCTCGCTGGCCAGCTGGTCCAGCCTAAAGCAGAAGGTGAGGGTCATGGACAACATTCCTGAGGAACACCACCTGAGGTTATCCTCTGGCCTACACACAAACATGAACACAATGTTGCATGCACACACAAACATACACACACAGTCATGTACAATCACACACAAACATTTTAAAGAAGGAAAGAAAACAAGGTACATCATAATCAAACTACTTGAACTCAATGATAAAGACATGGGTACTTTTTGGTTTAGTTTTCTCTTTTGAGACAGGGTCTTATTATATAGCCAAGGCTGGCTAAGAATTTGCTATGTAGCCCAGGTTGACCTCAAACTCATGACCTTCCTGCTTCAACCTCCCAGGTGATGAGATAATTGGCATGCACCACCATACCCTGATCCATGGGCACTTTTAAAATACAGCACCACCGTCATACACTGTCTCATTCTAAATGAGAAGTCTAATTGGAAGTCTGATTTCTATTTTATAAGCAAACAATCTTGGCATCTACTAAGAGTTGGCAGAGAAGGAGAGTGGACAATAGGAGCTATTAGCATAAGTAACTTGTCTTTCCACGAGCTGTCTGAGAAGGTGTATTTCCTGACCCTCCTCATCACAGAGAAACAGAGGGAATCAAAACCAGCCCATCAGGCTTGGTTCTCAAGTGCCTTTAACAGCTGAGCACTACTTCTGCTCTTTCAACTCACCTCTAGTATTCCTGTCAGAAATACACTGGCTCTTCCAAATTGACTTTTCATATCTTAGCTATTCCTTCCTGTCTTCCACATTTCAGTATTTAACAACTTACTGCTCCTTTTGTAGTAGCCTATGTGTTCATTAGGCAGAGGACACCCCCCAAATTTGAGGGTGCTAATATTTATTTTAAAGGTTTTTTTCAACCCCATTGCTTCTTGTGTTTGCTCAGTCTGGAACTTTCCTTACACACTATTGCTTTCCCACAAATGGCTGGTGAGTGATGTCTGTTCTCTGTTCATATAGTATCTCTGACACGTACAAATGCACTAGCATCCCTATACTACCACAACAAACTCACATTTGAAACTAACCCTGTAATTCCATTTTATACTTTACCTAGTATGACAATAATGTAAATTTGTTATCTTGAAATCCCATGATTCTTCAATCCATTTTTAGTTGTATCCTTTTCGAGTTTCACTTCCCCTAACAACCACTACTTCATTTCCCTTAACAACCACAATCTTGAGGAACACAGTTCTTACCTAACTGTTACACCAAACTTTTGAGTCAGATCTTAACCAGCTCTAACTGACTTGTCTAACAGACAAATAATGTCAGTGTGGGAGAAGGCTGTTACAGATGTGCAAATACAAAGCTAATAATATGGTAACAGATCATGTGACCCTTGAACTCATGATACTTATATTTTTGCCAACCTTTACTGTTATATTAGTTAAGAGAGTCTGTTACAGTTGTTAATAGGAGAGCTTCAAGGATGTTAAATAATCTTATGCCTATCTTATGAACTGGTCATTCTACAGTTGACAGAATGTATCCACATATTCACCAAGACATTTACAAGAGTGTTTACAGTATTATTAATAGTCCAAATAAATAATACACAAAAAATAAACACAAATGTTCATGAACAAAAGAGCAATCATATAACACAATGTAATATTACATAGCAATAAAAAGAACTACCAGCACCACACCATGATATAAATAAATGATATCACGGGTGAGTTTCACAAGCGATTTACTGAGCACCCTCTCATTATGAAGCTCAAAATAGATAAAACTAATAGCTGACGAGAGAAGTCAGAATACAGACAGAGAAGTAGGACTATAACTGACATGAAATCTTCTGCACATACAATTTGATGTTATGTACCAGTGAAGTAAATGAGGTAATAACTATGTACAATTAATTGACCTATACGGTTAATATTCATGCATTTGGCTTCGTAGGTATATTATAACTCATCAAAAAGTTAAGGAAAAAAAGATAACTTGTAAATCCTTCGGAATTAAAATCGTGTGCTTAGCTCCAAATTCTCTAAGCCACAGATATTGGAAAACCAACATTCTTTTTGCATTCTTTTAGTCACATGAACATTTCTTTTAAATATTTTATTTATTAGAGAGAGCAAAAGAGGCAGATAGAGAGAGAATAGGCATGCCAGGGTCTCCAGCCACTGCAAACGCACTCCAGACACACACCGCCACCATGTTCATCTGGCTGACATGGGCTCTGGGGAATTGAACATGGGTCCTTAGCCTTCGCGGGCAAGTGCCTTAACTGCTAAGCCATCTCTCCAGCCCTTTTAAACCTAGGGGCCATAAAATCAAGTGGGACTGGGGGGCAATCTCAAATAGTCACAGACATCTGGAAAACACATTAAGAAAACATTTTTACATCCAAAGTCCTCTGGTAGATTATTTGAGCATTAGATCACAGAATTCTTTCCACTGTATTACACAGCAACAGATTTCTGACAAGTCTGCAAAGCTTGCAGTCAATAGAAAGAAAACACATGAATAATTCAATCATGTTTATCTGCCAAGATAAATTTATAAATTTATAAAATTACAAGATACCTTTCATGATACAACCAGTTCTGTGAGCTTTTCCATGTCTGTTTCTAAACTAAGGATTATTAACTTTAGGGACAGAAAAGGTTAAATTTAGGAATGGGGAGGCAGGAAGGCCTCTGCTGCAAATAGAGCTTCCACTTTGACAGTGTTTTTGAGGATAATGTGATTGACAGTGGACAGTGCACAATGATGCGTTCTCTAGTGTAGCAGAAGCGATAGAAGATGAACAGTAGGAAACATGAGCCCTAGTTACTTCCTTACAAAAACCTAGACGGGCCTGGGAAGATGGCTCAGTGGTTAAAAGTGCTTGTGTGCAAGCTGACAACTGAAGTTCAAATCTCTAGAAATCATATAAAAGCAGACACAAGTAGCACATGCATCTGTAATTCCAGTTCACCTATGGGACATGGGAGGCGGAACCAAGAGAATCCCGAAGTTGGGTGTGTGTGTGTGGGGGGGGGGAGTACAGCTAGCCTGGTGTTCACAATAGCAAAAAACAAGAGGGGGGCTGTTTCAAACAAGGTGGAAGGTGAGGAGCCACACCTGATCTGCCCCCTCCTCACCACACACACACACACACACCAAAAAAAAAAAAAAAAAAAAAAAAAGACCTGGGTGCCTTCTATGGAAGATGCTGCATTTTGCGTATGTTTTGTGGCACATTTGCATTAATTGTAGGGAAGATTAAAATTTCTTATGCCTAGCAGAATACAAATAATGGACCTAACTCCCCTAAGAAATTTATTACTTTAGCAAACCAAATGATAAATATCCTGAAAAACTTAATTCATTGCAAGTATCTTTTACTATGATAATGTCTTTCTTACTGACTATAAATCTTGTTTAAGTGATACAGAAAAATAGGAAAAAATTCAGTTTTAAGAAATAGAATTTAATTTTAAAATGAGACAAAGATAATATTAGTTCTGAATATTATGCCTCAAAACCATACTCATTTTAAAACATTTTTATTTTTATTTATTTGACAGAAAGAAAGAGGTGGAGGGGGTGAGGGAGGGAGGAAGACACACACACACAGAATGGGCACGCCAAGGCCTCCAGCTACTGCAAACAAACTCTAGACACATGTGCCCCCTTGTGCATCTGGCTTCCGTGGATCCTGGGGAAATCAAACCTGGGTCTTTGACTTTGCAGGCAAATGCCTTCGTTGCTAAGCCATCCCTCCAGCCCATCAAGACCATTAACAAAAGAAAGCACTTGTGGGCTGGAGGGATGGCTTTGCAGTGAAGGCACTTGTCTGCAAAGCCAAAGGACCCAGGTTCAACTCCCCAGGACCCACATAAGCCATATGGACAAGGGGGTGCATGTATCTGGAGTTCGTTTGCAGTGGCTAAAGGCCTTGGCGCGCCCATTCTGTCTGTCTCTCTCTCCCTCCCTGCCTATTTCTGTATCTCGTTTTCTCTCAAATAAATAAAAAAATTAAAACATTTTTAAAAAGAAAGCGCTTGGATGTCATACTGAAAAGATATATTTAGAAGTATCTTTTGTAAGTTCTCACTAGCCTACTTGTTAAAGAAAAAAGTCTAAAATTGAACATATGGAGATATAATCTTTTATAAATTATTAATAAAGATAAAACACTTGACCATATTATACTCAAATGGTTTTGAAGTGAAATGATCATAAAACAGCATATAATCTAAGTACCACTACCTTTTATTAACAGGGTACTTCATGGTCCTTTCCTTCACACAGACAATGTATTTTAAACTATGGTTGACTACTAAAGATTTACTTTAAAAAAATTCCATTTGTTCTTTTCTCTATTCTTTCTTCATTTGTAAGCAGAGAGAGATAAAAGAGAAACAGACAGAGAATGGGCTCACCAGGGCCTCTAGCCCTGCAAATGAACTCCAGATATATGTTCCACTTTATGCATCTGGTTTTTTATGACGGTATTGAGGAATCAAACCCAGGTCATTAGGCTATGCAGGCAAGCACCTGCAAAGCTATCTTTATAGCCCCCAAATTTACTTTTTTTTGTTTGTTTGGTTTTCTGAGGAAGGGTCTCACTCTAGCCCAGGCTGACCTAGAAGTCACTATGTAGTCTCAGGGTGGCCTCGAACTCATGGCAGTCCTCCTACCTCTGCTCTCCCAGTGCTGGGATTAAAGGCGTGTGCCCTATGCCTGGCTAAGATTTACTTTTTTAATGAAAGATAAAATACCAGGTTTAGTAATCAGTGTTGCACTGTGATTATGTATGTGTGTGCACAATGAGATCTCTATAAAATGTATTTATAATAGTCTGTGATTCAAAAATTCTGAAAGACACTAGTTTAACACCTACTTTTTACATCCCTACAATCCTTTCAGGACAGTGGTGACACCAGCTCAGAAATGAAGATCTAAATAGGGTTATATACACTAAGTGGGGAACATTAAAACTGAGGTGGTCTATCTCTCCCTTTAATAAAAACAGAGGTGATGGAAAGTTTTACATGTGATTTAATATTACAGTTGACTATTTTCCAGTGAAATGAACGCTAATTATCTTAGCATGCAAATATTAGTTGCATAGCTCTGTGGTAGTAGGAAAAATAAGACATTTCAATTAAAATCTTTACTTGCCTAGTTCCTAAAAGGAACTCTTTGGCCACATACTAGAAGACTACATTATAGCAGCTCTAAAATGTTAAGAGTAGTCAAAGTACTGGGGTACAGCTCAGTGGTACAGTACTTGCTGAGCAAGTATGAGGCCCTGGATTCAACTCTCAGCACCACACCACGGGGTCCTCAGGCTCCACAGGCAAGCACTTAACCGCTAAGCCATCTCTCCAGCCCCCCACCAACCTTCTAAACACAAGCAAATAATACAGTGTTTGGGGAGAGAAAGGGATAATGTGGTAATAGGAAAATGAGCTATCAAAGGTATGCAAGACAAAAATCAAAGATCTCACAGTTGGAAATTTCAGAAGCCATCAATTCTAATTCAAAAACAGAATAGAGACTTCATCCACAGACGGAGTAACAGGGACTAAAACAACACCAAACTAACAGACAACAAAAACCAAACACAGCCCTGCCCTAAACTGGACACAATAGTTTTAGGATCTTGACTACTAGGTTATAAAGACTCGTGATCCTTGGGGAACTGAGAAACAACTGACTTCCCAACTTACGAACCAGTCTCGGGGCTATAACCCAGGGTGGGGGGCAGAGGGGAGTCTAAACAGAGCAGTGCACTTCCAAGCTGACAAGATGAAGCTGACAGGCTGAGAAGATCAAGGCAATGAAGGTTTCAAAGGATGCAATACCAGAAAACAACTCCCAGAGACCCCAAGAGGACACCCTTTGGGTATTCTGCAGAGCACGGATCAGTGTCGGCTTATAAGGAAGCAGGCTGAGGAAAGGACTATATTAAAAAGCACAGGACACAGAACCCAGCAATCATCATACAGGACCAGGAATAGTATATATTGCTGCCAGACAAATTGGAAAAACCTCAAAATTCACGGGGCAGTGGGTTGTTAGAAAAGAGTTGCCTCAAAAGTTGGAAATAATTAGCTCTAAACATGAGTATGGTCCTGCCAACAAATTTGAAAGGATCGCATTGTTTCTAAGCAACAGCATAAGCTTCAAGAATATTTACGGGACTATAAAACAGCTAGTAAACAACAAAATAGAATTCATAATATCTGACACAGAAATAAAAATTGTGCCAGGTATAGTGGCATATGCTTATAATCCCAGCACTTTGAGGACACAGGCAAGGAGGATCAAGAGTTCAAGGTCAACTTCAGCTACATAGCAAGACTGAGGCTAAGCCTAGGCTACAGGGGAACCCATCTCAGAAAAAAATTGCCAGCTATAATTAAAAACATCATTGCTTAAGACTGACCTAGGCTTGACAAAGATGTGAGAATTCACAAATGTACACTGAAGCAGTCACTACTATTCTATTTTTAAAAGATGCTCACACTCAAAAATGAAATAGAAGCACTGAAGGAGGATAAAAATTAAACTTCAGGGATGAGAAAGTCCATCTCTGACATGAGAAACACACTACCTGGGATTGGCAGTATGCATTAGTCACTTTTCTGACCACCATGACAGAACACCTGGCCATAACAATGTAAGGGAGGAAAGGTTTATTTTGGTTCTCAGAGACACTGTGGTCATGGTGACAGGAGAAGCACGCGGTTCCATCCACGGTGACAAGCATGAGGCAGCAGCTGTCCGCATGGCCTGGACCAGTGAAGCTAGACCAGAACTGGGGATGGGTATAACTCAAAAGCCCAACCCCACTCTCTTAGCCAGGCTCTTTCTCCTAAGAGCTCCAGTCTTCAAAACAGCACTATAAGCTTTGGACTCAGAGTTCAAAATATGAGCCTGGGGGCAGAGAGGAGCATTTGAGATTCAAACCATAACAATAGCTTAGCTATTCCAGAAGAAAACTGTAGTGAACTAAAGACAAAGTAATAGAAATGGAGCAAGATGTAGAAGGAGAAAGAAAGAAAAGCATGAGGGACAGAGTATCAGTAAGTAAGTATCAGTAGATCCGCAATGACATCAGGTCATCGTAATTGGAATTCTTAATGAGGGAGAGGGAATCTGAGGCATATTTAAAGAAATAGGGCTGAGAAGTTTCAAATGTGATGAAAAGTACAGACACTGAGCTCTAAGAAGCAAAAAAAAAACAAAAAACCTCACACAGAGAAAACAAGGGTCTGGAAGACGGCTCACTCAGTGAAGTGTATGCCTTGCAAGTATGAGGAACCCCAGTTCCACCTCCAGAACCCATGTGCAAAAGTGGGGCACGGTGGTATTCTAGCAGTGGGGAGGTGGAGTCAGGCTCGCTGGCCAGCTGGTCCAGCCTAAAGCAGAAGGTGAGGGTCATGGACAACATTCCTGAGGAACACCACCTGAGGTTATCCTCTGGCCTACACACAAACATGAACACAATGTTGCATGCACACACAAACATACACACACAGTCATGTACAATCACACACAAACATTTTAAAGAAGGAAAGAAAACAAGGTACATCATAATCAAACTACTTGAACTCAATGATAAAGACATGGGTACTTTTTGGTTTAGTTTTCTCTTTTGAGACAGGGTCTTATTATATAGCCAAGGCTGGCTAAGAATTTGCTATGTAGCCCAGGTTGACCTCAAACTCATGACCTTCCTGCTTCAACCTCCCAGGTGATGAGATAATTGGCATGCACCACCATACCCTGATCCATGGGCACTTTTAAAATACAGCACCACCGTCATACACTGTCTCATTCTAAATGAGAAGTCTAATTGGAAGTCTGATTTCTATTTTATAAGCAAACAATCTTGGCATCTACTAAGAGTTGGCAGAGAAGGAGAGTGGACAATAGGAGCTATTAGCATAAGTAACTTGTCTTTCCACGAGCTGTCTGAGAAGGTGTATTTCCTGATCCTCCTCATCACAGAGAAACAGAGGGAATCAAAACCAGCCCATCAGGCTTGGTTCTCAAGTGCCTTTAACAGCTGAGCACTACTTCTGCTCTTTCAACTCACCTCTAGTATTCCTGTCAGAAATACACTGGCTCTTCCAAATTGACTTTTCATATCTTAGCTATTCCTTCCTGTCTTCCACATTTCAGTATTTAACAACTTACTGCTCCTTTTTGTAGTAGCCTATGTGTTCATTAGGCAGAGGACACCCCCCAAATTTGAGGGTGCTAATATTTATTTTAAAGGTTTTTTTTCAACCCCATTGCTTCTTGTGTTTGCTCAGTCTGGAACTTTCCTTACACACTATTGCTTTCCCACAAATGGCTGGTGAGTGATGTCTGTTCTCTGTTCATATAGTATCTCTGACACGTACAAATGCACTAGCATCCCTATACTACCACAACAAACTCACATTTGAAACTAACCCTGTAATTCCATTTTATACTTTACCTAGTATGACAATAATGTAAATTTGTTATCTTGAAATCCCATGATTCTTCAATCCATTTTTAGTTGTATCCTTTTCGAGTTTCACTTCCCCTAACAACCACTACTTCATTTCCCTTAACAACCACAATCTTGAGGAACACAGTTCTTACCTAACTGTTACACCAAACTTTTGAGTCAGATCTTAACCAGCTCTAACTGACTTGTCTAACAGACAAATAATGTCAGTGTGGGAGAAGGCTGTTACAGATGTGCAAATACAAAGCTAATAATATGGTAACAGATCATGTGACCCTTGAACTCATGATACTTATATTTTTGCCAACCTTTACTGTTATATTAGTTAAGAGAGTCTGTTACAGTTGTTAATAGGAGAGCTTCAAGGATGTTAAATAATCTTATGCCTATCTTATGAACTGGTCATTCTACAGTTGACAGAATGTATCCACATATTCACCAAGACATTTACAAGAGTGTTTACAGTATTATTAATAGTCCAAATAAATAATACACAAAAAATAAACACAAATGTTCATGAACAAAAGAGCAATCATATAACACAATGTAATATTACATAGCAATAAAAAGAACTACCAGCACCACACCATGATATAAATAAATGATATCACGGGTGAGTTTCACAAGCGATTTACTGAGCACCCTCTCATTATGAAGCTCAAAATAGATAAAACTAATAGCTGACGAGAGAAGTCAGAATACAGACAGAGAAGTAGGACTATAACTGACATGAAATCTTCTGCAGATACAATTTGATGTTATGTACCAGTGAAGTAAATGAGGTAATAACTATGTACAATTAATTGACCTATACGGTTAATATTCATGCATTTGGCTTCGTAGGTATATTATAACTCATCAAAAAGTTAAGGAAAAAAAGATAACTTGTAAATCCTTCGGAATTAAAATCGTGTGCTTAGCTCCAAATTCTCTAAGCCACAGATATTGGAAAACCAACATTCTTTTTGCATTCTTTTAGTCACATGAACATTTCTTTTAAATATTTTATTTATTAGAGAGAGCAAAAGAGGCAGATAGAGAGAGAATAGGCATGCCAGGGTCTCCAGCCACTGCAAACGCACTCCAGACACACACCGCCACCATGTTCATCTGGCTGACATGGGTTCTGGGGAATTGAACATGGGTCCTTAGCCTTCGCGGGCAAGTGCCTTAACTGCTAAGCCATCTCTCCAGCCCTTTTAAAACAATATCTAGTTGAGAGACAGAGGTGGGGGGGGGGGAGAGAGAGAATGGGCGTGCTAGGGCCTCCAGCCACTCCAAATAAACTCCAGACGCATACACCACCTTGTGCAGCTGGCTTTCGTGGGTCCTGGGGAATTGAACCTGGGTCCTTTGGCTTTGCAAGCAAGTGCCTTAACCGCTAAGCCATCTCTCCAGCAGCCCCCCCCCGCCCCGCCCCATGAACATTTTAAATGAGTAACAAATACAAACTGTTCATGCACATTCCGTCATCAAACACTGGCTTCTCACTTTCAAGATCGAAGGCATTCTTTTAACATAGCATGAAACGGTATGGTGAATCCCAGCAGAAGTCAAGGCCCCTGGAGCCTTCGGTGACAGGGAACTGTCACCAGCCTGCAATGCCCTTCACCAGCGGGCTGAAAAGCACACCTTCAGCCTTCATGAACCAGGGCTCAAAGGGAAAAGTTTCGGATGGATCATCCAATTGTCACGCTGTCGACACCGTCACCACGGACGCACACACACGCACGCACGAACGCACCGGGAGCCCACGGGCGTCCAGGGCAGGAAGCCGGGCACGGAGGGTCGGCAGGGCTCGTGCCCGAGGAGACTCCCCGCCAGGCTGCGCGTGCGCGTGCTCGGGACGTGCGCGGTGACGACGCCCGCGCGGCCGAGGGAGGGCGGTACTCACCGCGCGGCCGGCCTTCCGTCGGCCAGTCCGTCCGTCCGCAGCCTCGCCCCGGGTACACTCGGCAGCCAGCGCGCCCCGTAACCAACGCCCCCCCACCACACCCCGACCCGGCCCTCCCGGGCGCGCCGCCGCGCCCACACCCGCCACTTCCGGCGCGCGCGAGGAAATGAGGCCGCGGTGGAGGAGCGCGCCGCCCACAGGCCACGCCCACATCGGACAACCACGCCCACATCGCGTGGCCACGCCCACTTCTGCATGGCCACGCCCACTCCGCCTCCGAGCGGCGCAGGACCGCCAGAAATGGAGGCGTGGTGCGAGGCAAGCAACTGCTTGGCTTGCAGCAATGCCCCTGGGCTGTCTTTGCAGGCGACAAACCTTGCGAGATCTCTGATGGGACTTAACGGATGGAGGTGCACCACGCCCCTGCTCTGGGAACCCTAAGTGGGAGCCCGAGTGTTTCTGTGGTGAGCGTTCTGTTAGGGACCCACGACTCTCCAGAGGTGTCTGAGCATCCTCAGGAGGGCTGGGCCAGGCAGGAGGCCCCAGTCAAGGAGCCTGGGCTAGCTGCCCGGAGCCATTTGGACTAGCCAGTCCTTTGCAGTGGACCCAAGTTTCCTCATGCGTTGAAGTAGAAGCTTGAAGGGGAACAGTCTGGTAGATGGTTTTTGAGGTCTGACATTGAATGGCTTTAGTGAGTAGATTAAAAACCCCTCTCCCACGCCTCCTCTTTTCCAGTGATTTGTTCCAGAAGCATCCTCAGAACACTTTGAACCCTTGTGGTGGTTTGAGTAGATGGCCCCCAATGTATTCAGTTTTTTATTTGTTTGTAGTTTGCATCTGCAGCCACCTGGCTGGAGGCAGTGTCACTGGGTGGATCTTAAGGTGTTGTTGGTGGGTTTGAGATTTCAATCTAAAGATATGCAAAGTGTGCCTAGCTGGAGTTCCTGAAGTGTGCTGTGCTGTGTGGCTTTTGGCTTCTTGGCTGGTGCTTCCTCTCTCTCTCTCTCTCTCTCTCTCTCTCTCTCCTTGGTCCTGGGAAAGCAGGCCAGCTTCTTCTGCCATTATGGAACTTCCCCTGGGTCTGTCAGCTTCAATAAATATCCCTTCCTCCATAACTGTGCCTGGTCTGCAAGTTCATCTCAGTGAACCTGAAGCTGTCTGCTACAACCCTCAACTACCTGCAGGAGGCGCCTGACAGTAACCCAGCCCTATCTGGGTCTGGGAGGAACCTTGTGGCACTAAGTAAGAGCCAGGTCTGGGGTCTGTTCCACTCTAGTTTTCCTTTCTTTCCAGGGTTACCTCAGCAGGCGGCTGGTCCTAGCCCCTTGGAGCCTCAGTTTTCTCGGCTGTTTTAGCAATGGTAACAATAATATGTGCTTCCTAGGATTGTAAGAAGTAAATGCGATTTTTATTTATTTTATTATTTTATTTTTTTTACTAAAATATTTGGCACTACACCTGGCAGGCAGCCTGCAAAGCCATGCTTATCATCACTATTAAATGCATTTGACTGGGAGGCTGAGGTGACTGCTGGCTACATCCTATAAGGTATCATTCCAGGGAAGGAGTATTTATTTGTAATCAACAGATGACTTTATTGACTGATAATTGTCAGGACATCTGTAACCCAGATGTTCTTCTCTCATGCCTTATGGGAAATCCTAGAAACTTTAAGGGTCCAGACGACTGACTGCTAAGCCAGGTTTGCTAAATATCCACTCTCTCCCCAAATTTAAGGTCTTACTCTTTCATGTCATTTCTAGGAAAATGTAAACATTTATAGCTCTAATGCCTCTTGGTCCCAATCTGGCCCAAAGCAAAGGTAAAGATTTTTTTTTTAAATTAAGTAGGAACTTTGTATGGACACATCATGTGTTAGTACCATCATTTCCCTCCTCCCTGCCCCCATTCTGCTGAGTGCCCTCCTCAGTGGGGTTGTTGGTATTCCCCCTGGAGTGGTGTGTTATGAGATATGATATCAGCATTCATTGTAAGTGAGGGGCAAAGCCTCTGGACATTCTCTTCCACTCCGTGGCTCTTACAATCTTTCCACCCCCTCTTCTGCAAAACTCCCTGAGCTGTGGTGGGTGTTTTAAGTTTACTTTAGTGTTTTGCTCGCAGCAGGTTCTGGATTTCTGCTTTGGTGCATTCTGAGTATCCTCTGTGTCTGTCTCCATGATCCCGGTGCTGGTTGACAGGCTCACTACGGAAGCAGCGCTCATGCTCATCTCACCAATACCTCTGTGGTTTCACCTAGGCCCTGGCTGATGTGGTTGATCTTCTGGGTTCTCGCTACCTTCTGGAAAAGAAAAAGATTCTCCAAGTGAGAATGAGGTCAGTATGGCTTCAAGGCATTGTTAATTGAGAGAGATTTGTAGCCTTTCTGTTGGCCAGAGACTAGTAGGAGCTTCTTGCTGGAGTCCAGGATCTTGGTCTCCATAGGATTCCAATTTAGTTCCAAGTTCAAGCTAAGGGTTCCTTTCCACTAAGCAGATCTCTTAGCCAGTCAGAGAACCATTGGTTACCCACCTAGGCCTGGTGCCACCATTGCACTGGTGCATCCATCTTATCAGGTTGGTTGCTTTTGTATAGCAGTGTCCCCTGTTAGCACACAAGGTTCTTGGCTATTTCCCCCCAGCAGCTCATGTAGCACTTTCCAGCACCATATGGGCAGACCATCTGGGAACTGGCTTCCTTCCAGATTATATCTGGATCTCATTTAAAAAAAATTTTAAATTTAATTTAATTATGAGAGAGAGAAAGAGGGAGAGAGAGGGAGAGAGAGAGAGAATTGGTACACCAGGGCCTCCAGCCACTGCAAACGAACTCCAGATACATGCCCCCCTCTTGTGCACTAAGCCATCTCTCCAGCCCTCCATTCGGATCTCTTGATGTTCTGTGCCAGCAGCATGTATTGTCTTCAGCAATAGAATCTTACCAAGGGTAAATAATTTATCCAGTCATGGAACTAGCATTGGTCTGTGAGTTCCTCAAGTGGAGTGTTTTTTTAAAATAAGTTTATTTGCAGAGCAGGGCAGGGGGTGTTGGAGAGAGAATGAGAATGGCACGCCAGGACCTCTAGCCACTGCAGACAAACTCTAGATACATGTGCTGCTTTGTGTGTCTGGCTTTATGTGGGTACTGGAGAATTGAACCCAGGTTGTTAGGCTTTGCAGGCAAGTGTCTTTACCGTTGAGCCATCTCTCCAGCCCAGACAGTGTTATTATTCATCCCTTGGTACTTTGAATATAGCAAATATTCTGTGATTGAATTGTTTAGAATAAAAACATCCAAGTAGTCTCCAGTGTGCAGCCTTCCTTGAGCGGAAGACACACCTGAATACGTCAACTGCCCCCCGTGATGAAGCTGTCTGGTTCGCAGGTTATGCTCTAACATCAGTCATATGCGAACTTTCTAATGTTTTCAGTGATGACACTGTCATGCATATTTGTCCTCCAAGTCTGAGCACCCAACTCAGAAGTGTGAATAGAAAGGCAGCAGCATTCTCTTTTGGGAGAATTAGAGTGGGATCCCTCTGGCCGACGGTGTACAGCTCAGTGTTGGTAGGTTTAAGGGAATAAGACGAAAGCTCACTGGGGTGTTAATACAACGGTTGCAATTACCTTCTCATTGTTGGGTCAAAACACTCGACCAAAAGCAGCTGATGGGAGGAAGGATTGATATTTTGGCTTGCAGTCTCAAGGGGGAGCTTCGTGATGGCAGGGGAAATCATGGCATGAGCATAGGTTAGACATCACCTCTGCCATAGCAGGTGGACAACAGCAACAAGAAGAGTGAGCAGAGTTCTGGCAAGGGGAACTGGCTATAACATCACTAAGCCTCTGGCCAACAACACACCTCCCAAGGCTCCGCCTCCCAAATTGCCACCAGCTGGGGACCAAGCATTCAAAGCACATGAGTTCATTAGGGACATCTGATTCATACCACCACAACAAGCAACCGTAAATAATCTCACGGAACTGTGAACATGACAGCTTTGAAGTTCTCAGCCCAAGTCTAAATCCCTTGGTTAAATGCTATGCTTGACTTCCACACCACCGACTGTTAAGAAGTCCACAGGAGCCAGATATGATGCAAGCTCCTAGTCTTAGCACTCAAAAGTCTGAGGCAGGAGAATTGTGATTTTGAAGCTAGCCTGGGTTACACAGTGAGTTCCAGGAGAACCTGGGCTTCATGTTGAGACCCTGTCTCAAACAGAAACATGGGACCTCTGGACTTTGCTCTCTAGTCTTACATCCAGACATGGTAAATGCTTGGACTTGCTGTTTCCTTGTGGGCACTTTAAGTTGGATGGAACTATCTGTTCTACTGTTACCAGTTTTGAGAGCAACATGAGCTCTCTGGGCTCTGGATGGGTGTAGCTTAGGGGCTGGCATGTTGGACATTCATTAGTCACTCTAATTACACAAGCCGGTGGTGTGCACTGGAGCTCAATGTCTTACAACTCACAAAGAATTGATGAGTGTAGACACACAAAAAAGCAAGTTAAGAAAGGCTGATTTTAAGAAAGTACAGTAGAAAGTTCCCAAGTTGGAACAGGTTCCTAGTGGGTAACCACTTATAACCTTAGAGATGTAAACTAGCCATCGAGTTTGGATAAGTTTCATTGGTTAAGTCTAAATGTACATGGAGGACCTTGATTGGGGGGGGGGGCGGGTAAGGAAGACTGGGAAAGAGCTCACCAGCAGGGTGAGACAAAGGGGAAAAGAAAAAAACAAAAAGGCAGTGAAAACTTTCTTGCTACAAGAAGCAGGGAGCTATTCCTGATTGTCATCTTAAGCCAGGTTTAAGTTCAGATTGGAGCTGCCTTCTAGTTTTCCAGAGCAGGTTGACATCTCTGTTCTTTAGGCCTGTGTCCCTAACTATCTGCAAGAGAAGGCCATCTTGCTCCTAATCTCTATGAGCATGAGGGAAGGGATGAGACCTCTCTCACTTTCTCTGGCATCCCAGCGCTAAGCACAGGGCCAAACCCTACTGTAGATACTCCAAGAAGCCCCCTGGATTTATGAATGGATGAATGGTGGTAAACACCCCCCAAAGTTTGTATCTCCAATCACCAAATTCAAGACGACTTCACTTCTCAGCAATATAGGATAGATCCCTACCCCCCACATCAAGCATTTTCTTCCTTCCTTCTCCTTCCCTGTTAGCCCCACAGACACTGGGTTGGTTTTCTTCTTACTTACGGTGTTTGCTGTCTTTCTTGTATCCTTCTTTCCCGATCACACTGTGGACAGAGCCACATGCCTGTGCTACGTGGTACATACGCTGGGCATATGGGCATGCCCTGCCCTTTCTCTGAAACTGAATCCTCCTCAAAGCCCTACCGGGTAGGCAAGGGCCCTCAGTTTCTTGAGAGAAAACAGAAATACAGAAAATCAAATGTTACAGTTTTTCCAGGATGGGACTTGGCATGACATTGGAGTAGTAGAGTTAGATTCAGTTGTCACATAAATATTTTTTAACTTTTTGTTACATAGCAATGGACATCATTATGGCATTTTTCATATACACACGTACTTCCTTCTGGGTCATCCCTCTCTTTCACTCACCTCCCTCATCCCCTCTGCATTCCTTTTCTTGGTCACTTTCCTCCACCCAAATAGTCCTCACCTGTGCTTTCATGATATATGCATTCTATTGGCATGAGCTCCAAGAAGGAACTATGGGCATGAACTATAAGAATTAAATGTGAGGCTGGAGAGATTGCCTAGTGGTTAAGGCGTTTGCCTGCAAAGCCAAAGGACTTCAGTTCAATTCTCCAGGACCCACGTAAGCCAGATGCACAAGGTGGTGCACGCATCTGGAGTTCGTTTGCAGTGGCTGGAGGCCCTGGCACACCCATTCTCTCTCTTTCCCTCTCTCAAATAAATAAATAAAAATATATTTTTTTAAAAAAGAACAAAATGCAGAGCCAGGTGTGGTGGTGCACGCCTTTCATCCCAGCACTCGGGAGGCAGAGGTAGGAGGATCGCTGTGAGTTTGAGGCCACCCTGAGACTACATAATGAATTCCATGTCAGCTTAGGCTACAACAAGACCCTATCTCGAAAAAAAAAAAAATAAACAAACCAAAAAGACAGAGAAAGAGAAATGGGAATGAATTATGGTACAGAACAGTGGGAATGTCTCAGACGACCTTACAGATGACTTTGCTGAGAACAGTGCTGTGAGGTGCTTTTGTGCTGCATTCCTGACTTATAACTTGCCCGGAAGTTGACCTTACAACCATGTAACCAAGTTGCTTAAAGTGCCGTAACTGGGTTTCCTGTGCCTTCGCAGACCTTTGCCCTGACCAGCACAGATGACCAATATTGACAAAGGATGTTTAGAGATGCTGGCTGATTTCAAGCCACGCTCTTTTCCTTACTTCCTCAGTGACCTGGTTGTACTCCTGACCCAGAACACTGTGTGCATGAGTGGCATATAGGTGAAGAAAACACAGGTTAAAAGTGACAAACTGGGGCTGGAGGGATTGTTTGGTGGTTCAGGCACTCGCTTGCAAAGCCAAAGGGACCCAGGTTCGATTCTCCAGGACCAATGTACACCACCAGATGCACAAGGTGGCACCGTGCTTCTGGAGATTGTTTGCAGTGATTGAAGGCCCTGGCCTGCCTATCTTCTCTCTCTCCACCTCCCTCTCTCTCTCTCAAATAAATAAAATAAAATAAATAAAAAGTAAAACAATAAAAAAGTGACAAATTGCCCAGAGAACTATTGAAAACAAATAGGTGGGTTCAGTGTGATTGCATTTGTGAATGGCGTGTGTGTGCGTGTGCACGTGTGTGCATGTGCGCGTGTGTGTTCTGTATCAGCAGAGTCCAACAGATCAGACCCCTAAATCCCTTCCTTTAGCACATGCTTAAAGAATTATTTAGAGTTAACGGTTGCTCGTCCTTCGCCCATGTACCCATGTAATGCTCAACTTGGTCACGTATTACATTTTTTTTTCTGCTCAATAAAATCCCTATCAGCAGAGGCTACAGCTGCAGGAACATCAGAGCAGCAGAGACAGTGGTGCAGAGGGTTCATCCTGCTTTAAATGGCTCCGAGGGTCAGGTTTCCTTCTCTCAGGCTCTGCTCCAAGAGGCAGCTAAGCCCTCTCTTGGGCAAACAAATTCAAGAGTCAGTTTCTCTAACTCCACGGCAGCGGCCCAATGAGGGCAGTATTCTAGTCCTTTCTCCTCCTTCTTGCCCCTCCTTTAGGAGTATGACCTCCCCTCTCATGATCACAGATGTCTACATACACACTCTCTCTCTCTCTCTCTTAAATCTAGAGTCCACATATGTGTGAAAGAAAACAGAAGCATTTGTCTTTCTAAATCTGGCTTATTTTGCTTAACATAATTTTTCAGTTGCATCCATTTTCTTGCAAATGAAATGCTCTCAGTTTTCTTTACGGTTGAATAAAACTCCACCGCGTATTTGTACCACGTTTTCCTTATCCAATCATCTCTTGATGGACAGCTAGGCTCTTAGCTATTGTGAATAGTGGAGCAATAAACATGGATGTGCAAGTATGTCTGTGGCATGCTGGCCTAGAGTCCCTCCATGTGTGCATCTGGGAGTGGAGAGTTGAGTCATAGGGTGGTTCTACGTTTAGCTTTTTTTAAGAAACTATTTTCTTTAATTTTTTTAAAGTTTTATTTATTTGAGAGAGAATGAGCATGCCAGGGCCTCTAGCCACTGCAAACAAACTCCAGATGCCTGCGCCCCTTGTGCATCTGGCTTCTGTGGATCCTGGGAAATTGAAACTGGGTCCTTTTGCTTTGCAGGCAAATGCCTTAACCACTAAGCAATCCCTCCAGTCCTACATTTAGCTTTTTTGTTTGTTTGTTTGTTTTGTTTTGTTTTTTCGAGGTAGGGTCACACTCTGGCTTAGGCAGAGAATTAACTATATAGTCTCAGGGTGGCCTCGAACTCATGGCAATCCTCCTACCTCTGCCTCCCAAGTGCTGGCATTAAAGGTGTGCACCACCATGGCCTGTCCCTACGTTTAGCTTTTTGAGTAACCTTCAAAGTGACTTCCATAGTGGAAGTGTTCCTGTTTATCACATCCTTGGCAGCTGTTGTTTGTTTTATGATAGTAGTCATGCTAACTGGGGAAAGATGGAAGCAAAAACCAACTTTAACTTGTATCTCTCTGTTGACTAAGGATGTCAAACACTTTTCAAATATTTATTAGCCATTTACATTTCTCCTTTAAAATGCTGTCTGTTTAGTTCATTGGGCCTGTTGGTTTTAAACCCATGTCTGGTATAGCTGGCAAAGATCTTCCTCATTCTGTGCATTGTCTTCTCACCTCCTCACTCACTCAAGTGTTTCCTTTAATGTGAAGTGCTTTTGTTTGTTTGTTTGTTTGTTTGTTTGTTTTTGGTTTTTCCTAGGTAGGGTATCTCTCTAGCTCAGGCTGACCTGGAATTCACTATGTAGTCTCAGGGTGGTCTGGAACTCATGGCAGTCCTCCTACCTCTGCCTCTGCATTCTTATAGTCTTTTTATTTATTTAAGAGAAAGAGAATGGACACACCAGGGCCTGTAGCCACTGCAAACCAACTCCAGATGCATGCGTCACCATGTGCATTTGGCTTATGGGGAGTTGAACCTAGATCCTTTGGTCTTACAGGCAAGCGCCTTAACTGCCAAGCCATCCCTCCAGCCCTCACCTGTTTTTTTTTTTTTTTTTTAATATCCTCTATAAGATTGTGGACCCTTTTAAACCAATAAACTTTTTTCTTTTTCGGTTTTCCGAGGTAGGGTCTCACTCTAGCTCAGACTGACCTGGAATTCACTGTGGAGTCTCAGGGTGGCCTCAAACTCACAGTGATCCTCCTACCTCTGCCTCCCGAGTGCTGGGATTAAAGGCGTGCGCCACCAAGCCCGGCTTAACCAATAAACTTTTGAAGTCTTCATCCAGCATTTTACCCACTTCCGTGTGTGATCTTTTGGAGGAGTCATGCTGTCGTACTTTTCATGTTTCTTATGTTTCTGTGATGCCCCTTGTGCATTTGTTAGTGTGGATATTTATCCTGGTTCCATTTGAGGATTCTCTCATTGAACCCCCTACTTTTGAGGTCTCAAACTCCACACAGTGAGGAAGAAAGTAGCTATAACAGCAACAATATCAAACCATACAAGATATAAAAGTGCATTTAAATTTTATCAAAACCCTCTAATACACATCAACGACCATAAACCAGAAAAAGGGAAAACAAATGTAGAAGGTGCTATGAAATTAAGATTTATTTAGGATAAATGTGAAAACAGGAAATGAATAAAGGATAAAGGAAAGAGGCAGTGAAACAAGGAGAAGGATGTAGGGCAATGTTTTAGAAGTGAAGAAAAAGAGAACTGAAATGAGAAAAGAAGAAAAAAAAAAGCAAAGGAAGGTTTCCCAATAATGAGAAGTCTAAGCACAACATTAGTCGAATAGGGGAATAAAAACTGAAGACATGGGAAGAAATCCAACATGGTGGGTGACACTCAGGTACTATTGGCCAGGGTCTCCAGGGGACAATGGGGACTATGGAAAAGCAGTGCAGGGACACTGTAAACAGCTGGGTGAAAGGCCAGAACAGCCCTGGCAACAGCAGAAGCAGAAGCCAGGAAAGAGCCACCCAGCAGCTTGGCAGCCTGAGACGTTCCGTGAACCACACCCTTGGGACACTCAGACCACGAGTCATGAGACTGTGTGTTGGAACTGAACAAGTAATACTGTGAGGCTGTGAGAAAGAAACATTAGATCCAATCCACACAGCGTCCAGTGAGCTGAAAACATGGTGGTAATCAAAACATCCACAGGAACTTTCACACAGACTCCAAGGAGCATTGAGGGCATTGTCAAGACCTGCACAAGGGTGGGGCCAGCATTTGCATCCTGAGTCCTGAAAGAATTTACAGAGACATGACCATGTGTGGACAGCCTGCCTCTGAAGTGATGCTGGAACACAGAGGAGCTCCCAATCTCACAGTAGCGGCACCCAGTTGTTAGGATGTTAGGGTTTGAGACTTAGAGGACTGACACCCCACTTTTTGGAATAGGGAGTTGATCAATGGCTCAGAGTAGGAGTTTTAGGCAAGGGAGAGGGACAAGAAGCCAGGAGAACTGGTGACGGATTGCATCACTGCCAGCCCAGAAGTGGCAGTTTGTGGCGGGTGAGAAGGGGGGTGGGAGCTGGGCGTGAGCCCGGAAGCATGGGAGGTGGAGGAGAGAGACAGAGAGAGGAGAAGAGAGAGAGTGAGAAAGCAGTGTATCTAAAAAGGAAAGCTGAGCCTGAGACAGAGGGAGACGTAGAGACAGAGATTATGGTCAGAGATAGAGAACTACACACCTTTCAGGAAAAAGGCCAGGAGAGAGAGAGAGAGAGAGAGAGAGAGAGAGCGCGCACACACACACACACACACACACACGTATGCCACCTGGGCTTTTTATGCCCATGCCCTTAGGGCATGGACACTTGCTTAGCAGTGGGGAGGAGCTCCAGGAATTGTGGAAAGAACCAGGTTTGATCCCCGGTTGATTTTTAGTTGGGTGGTAAAGGATCCGGAGGGAGTGGATAGGGAAATATGAGATGCTAACATCCCAGAATCTTTGCTTATATATAAAAAGAACAAGAGACAATTTTTTGAAAGGGGAAGAGAATTTGAAGAAAGGCTAGAGGTTCATAGTAGGTGTGTCTTTAACTTCTTCAAGCTGAAAATGGGGTGCTGAGTTGTGCTGGAGGCTTTTCTGTTCTAGAGTGTCAGGGCTCGTATCTGCACTCTTGCATCAGAATGAGTTGGTCTTCATAGCATGCTGGGGTGGTCAGGAAGAACAGAAGGCTAGAAGAGGGGCCTGTAAGTATTAGAAATGGCTGTTGGACGGCTGGAGAAATGACTCAGTAGGTAAAGACTCTTGCTTGCAAAGTCTGACTGCTCAGGTTTAATTCACCAGTACCCACATAAAACCAGATGCCCAAAGTGGCAGGATGCCCTAGAACACCCAATTTATCTCTCTCTCTTTTTTTCTCTTTCTCTTTTACTGAGGAAGCAAAAACTGGGTCTGTTGAGTTGCAGGCAAATAATAGACTGAACTGTAGTAGATATGGGGAAGCCCTGGCATCTGAGAATAAGTTATATCTCAGAGGCATGTGCAAGTCTAGCTTAAAGGAGTTGAACTAGGAGAATTGAAACTCAGAACGATAGGTGTCTCAGCTGGTTACAGAGATGTCAAGTCATATACAGAAAGATAATCTGGCTATTTAAAAAGGTTAACATAGGCTGGGCGTGGTGGTGCACACATCTTTAATCCCAGCACTCGGGAGGCAGAGGTAGGAGGATTGCTGTGAGTTCGAGGCCAGCCTGAGACTACATAGTGAATTCCAGGTCAGCCTGGGCTAGAGTGAGACCCCACCTTGACAAACAAAACAAAACAAAAACATTAATATACTCCAAAATAATTTTAGCTCTGGGCAGGCAACATTTAATTCTCCACAGTTACTTCAGTCCATCATTGAAGCTCGAATAACATAGGTGTGGCTTCTCAGAGCCTCAGCTTTTGGTTTCCTTTCTGCCAAATACCACGTTTTTACTTTGTGTGCGTGGTAAGTGGCTGCCCCACATGGCCAGTGGCCTTCTCTTAAGGCAGCTAAAGGAGGCCCTTCAGGAGAGTCATAATTAGCAGAGCCATTAAGGAAAGAAAGTCCTGGATCATATTAAGCCTATTATCCATCATGATCCTGTCATTATCTACATATATGACTTCTCTGCATGTGACATGACATGTACAGGTGACACGTTGTACAAGTATTAAATCTAAGGTTGAAAGTAGTGATTAGCACAGGCAGATAAGGAAGCAAGGAGTACTGTCTGTGCAAGTAAGGAGAAAGGCAGTCTTAATTTGGATAAGAAGAGTGCGTTGAAATTTCTGGAAATATGAATACTTGGCTTAGGTAAGGTAGGAAATGTAAAAGTCTTTTGTTTACTTGATACAGGCTGAAGGTCTCAGATTTGGAAGAATTACTGAAAGCGTGTTAAGCTGGAAGAGCTAAAGCTTTGATCGCTATTGTCCGTTATTTAACCATAAGAGCCATGAACTTTGTATAATCAGGCCAATTTTGTTTATTAGAATAAGGTTTTTTTTTTTTTTTTAATCAAACAAGTAAGGTTTTACCTAGCAGGAAACCTTATGAGATCAGAACAATATCTAAGCATAGAGATTCAGGTGTTCTACTGAACAAATAGCAGGTTTTCCCAATGGGAAAACATACAAGCATTACACTTAGACATAATTTATTTTAAACAAAGGATATTAGAGGCTCCAGTTGGTAAAACCAAAATAATATTCAAGAAAGAAACCTTATTGTTGTGGACAGAGAAACATCACCTCAAATAAAATAAAGGCTTAATCTAATAGAAAGCATATCAATTTAAAATTCTTATTTGTAAACAATTTTGTAAGCATCAGCAGAAGTATAGCAATATCTCGATGTATTGTTGTAATTAGAGAATTAGGCATTTGGGGGGGAATAATACCAAAATTATATTTAATAAAATTTGAATTTTTATTGTAGAAGTTTGATATTCTCTAATAATAATACCCTCTAACACTATAATCTCAATTAGGAATTTAATAGCCTTTGGATTAGACATTTTATTTAACCCTCTAACTTAGAAATACATGTATATTATCTCTTTTATCTGCCTAGGATCAGTCTTCTGGATAGAGGGAGGGGTACTATGGATAAAGGAAATTGGGTCAGTTCTTTACTGACCTCTAGGCCTAATGTTTGGCTAGGCTTCTATCAGGGGTCCCTTTTTAAGAGTTGAGATCCAAATAACTTAGGAAATAGGTGTCAATTCAGTCTGGCTTCTTCAGGCTGGAGGTGCACAAAGTAGGGTTTTTAGAGTCTCTTTTTCACTTTTAGGCCTTGAGGGGACAATGAAAGAGACCCTAGAAGATCACTTATACTAGTCTTGTATTTTGGGATTTGATGTATTATTTTAAAATAAGGCTTAAGCTGGGCGTGGTGCACTCAGGAGGCAGAGGTAGGAGGATCACCATGAGTTAGAGACCACCCTGAAACTACATAGTGAATTCCAGGTCAGTCCGAGCTAGAGTGAGACCCTGCCTTGAAAAACAAACAAACAAAAAAAGGGGGGCTGGAGAGATGACTTAGAGGTTAAGGCACTTGCCTGCAAAGCCAAATGACCCAGGTTCAATTCCCCAGAACCCATGTAAGCCAGATGTACAAGGTGGTGCATGCATCTGGAACTTGTTTGAGAGGCTAGAGGCTCTGGTGTGCCCATTCTCTCTTTCTCTACCTGCCTCTTTCTCTCAAATAAGTAAATAAATAAAAATATTACAAAAAGAAAAAAATGTTTAAATAATATAACCCCTAAATCGATTAAATTGTTGTATCTTTTATGATGAACACCCAGGAAACTATAATTAGGAACACTTTTAAGTGAAAACTTGATAGAAGATGTGTGTATTGTATTTAGTTAGTTACAGCTAAAGCTTAGTGACACTTAGAGGCATTTTAAATTAATCAATTCAGAAGAGAGGGAGTACAAAGATGGCAATTGGTTTGGTTAGTTTGAGTATGTAGCTAAAATCTGGAGAAGATATCACGTCTTGAGAGTTGATTAATTTAATCTTTTAAGCAGTAGGATCTTGAGATATGAGAAGTGGTACAATCAACATCTTGGTATTAAGCCCTTTTGTTTAAGCTGGAAAAAATATAACTATTGACAAAATTGTTTTGAAAAAGAAAAGCACAGCTTGACAAGTGATGTTCTTTACTTAATCCTGAAAGAAATATCTGCAGCAATTAATTAATCTGATGTACATTTTTGATTAATATAAAGCACTTTTAATGTTTACCTATAATTATTAAAACAGGTGAAGTTTAAACAGGAAATCTAGTAAGTTATGTCTACATAGTACCAACATTATTTGTAAATAATAGGTTCTAGTGTTATGACGTAGGGTTAACTCATTTTGACTGGGGCCTTTTGACATGATTTTAAACACAGACATTACTAGAATATGGAATCTTCTTTGTTTCTTTAGGAAAAAGAGTTATAACAACTAAAACTAGATTATTTCTTTTATAAACTCTAGGTGATAGACCCAGTAATGACCATTTGGCAGAATTAGCATCATTTAGTTTAACAAGACTGGAAATTAATTACCTTTAAGTAGTGAATAAACCTTGATAAAATTTATATTGGATAATATAAGAATAAAATGAAATGTTATTAAAAACCCAAATTGGGGGCTGGAGAGATGACTCAGTGGTTAAGGGCTTGCCTGCAAAGCCTAAGGACTCGTCTGACTCTCCAGGTCCCACATAAGCCAGATACACAGTGATGCAAACATACAAGGTCGCACATGCGCACAAGGGGGCGCATGTGTCTGGAGTTTGATTGCAGTGGCTGGAGGCCCTGGTGCACCAATTCTCTCTCTCTCTCTTGCTTGCTTTCTTACATTAAAAAAAGGTAACTCAGGGCTGGAGAGATGGCTTAGCGGTTAAGCGCTTGCCTGTGAAGCCTAAGGACTCCGGTTCAAGGCTCGATTCCCCAGGACCCACGTTAGCCAGATGCACAAGGGAGTGCATGCATCTGGAGTTCGTTTGCAGTGGCCCATTCTCTCTCTTTCTGCCTCTTTCTCTGTCTATCACTCTCAAATAAATAAATAAAAATAAACAAAAAACAACAACAACAAAAGGTACTCAGGAGCTAATCTAAGGGAGACACTCTCACAGGTGATTCTAGGTCCTGTCAAGTTGACAATCAATATAAGGTCAAATAAAGTTAAAACAAGACCAGATAGATAATTTTAACATATCTATAATAAGCAATAAGATTGAAGCAACAATTAAAAATCTTTCAACTAGCCAGGCGTGGTGGTGCACACCTTTAATCCCAGCACTTGGGAGGCAGAGGTAGGAGAATGGCCATGAGTTCGAGGCCACCCTGAGACTCCATAGTGAATTCCAGGTCAGCCTGAGCTAGAGTGAGACCCTACCTCGAAAAACAAAAAATCTTTCAACTAAAAAACCCAGTCTCAAGTGGATTCACTTCATAATCCTACCCCACCTTTAACACCAATCCTTCTCAAATTGCTTCACAAAGTAGAAAGGCAAGGAATGCCCCCCCAAATCTAGCAATACACCTACCGAAAAACAAAAACAAAAACAGATAGATTTGGGTTACAGGCTAGGCTTTTACCTGCTCTCACCTTTCACATGGCAGGAGCTCTGTGTACTTCCTTCTCTCTTTAAAAAAATATTAATTCTTTATTTATTTGCAAGCAAGAGAGATAAGAGAGAAGAGGGATAGACAGAGAGAATGGGTGCACCAGGGCCTCCAGTCACTGCAAACACACTCTAGATGCATGCACCACTTTGTGCACATGGCTTTATATGGGTACTAGGGAATTGAACCTGGGTCATAAGGTTTTACAGACAAGCACCTTAACCATTGAGCTATCTCTCCAGCTCTTTCCTTCTCTTGATCTAATAAAGTCTCTGTAAACCTTGAAAAAAACAGAGATATAACAAAAATAGGAAACTATAGGCCAATATCTCTGATGAACATAGACACAAATATTTCCTATCAAATACTTGTAAGCAGAATTCAGAAACACATAAAAAAGATCATGCACATGCTGTCTTCATTCTAGATATGTAGGTAGAGTTCAACATAGGCAAATCTATTATTAATGTAGCACATCACATTAGTGGGCTCAAGTACACAAATCACCTGATTATCCCAATAGATGCACAAAAGGCCTTTGGCAAAAGTTCATATCCATTCATGATAAAAACCCTAAAAGACTAGGAATAAAGAGATCATATCTCACCATGATCATGACTATTCATGCCATGCCTATAGCCAACATCATACTCAACTAAGAAAATCTCAAGGCATTCCCACCAAGATCCAAAGCAAGACAAGTTGTGGCCACTGTCTTCAACCTATTCAATAGAGTGGTTGAAGTCTTAGCTACACGAATAAGACAAGAGAAAGAAATAAAAAGGATACAAATAGGAAAGAGGGAAGTCTAATGTATCCCTGCTTGCCCAGGATATGATTCTATACATAAGAGGCCCTTAAAACTTGGCCAGAAGACTCTCAAGGCTGATAACTACTTTCAGCAAAATGGCAAGATACAAAATTAACATATATCATTAGCCTTATTTTATACCAACGACAAACATACTGAGAAAGAAATCAGGGAAATTGTTCCATTCACAAGAGCCTCAAAAAATCCAAGTGAAGCCTCTCAAAATAAACTTAACGAAGGAAGTAAAAGATCTCTGTGGTGAAAACTTTAAAATTCTGAAGACAGAAATTGAGGAAGATTCCAGAAGAAGCAAAACCATCTGATACACTTAGATGGCAAGGACTAACATTGTGAAAATGGCTGGCCTACAAAAAACAACCTACAGATTCAATGCAATCCCCATCAAATTCCAACCCTATTTCTCACAGAAGTAGAACAAAATTTTAAAATTCATATGAAAGCACACAATTCTACGATAGGTGAAGCAATCCCGGAAATGAATACTGCTGAAGGTGTCAGCAGGTATCACCATAGTGGATCTCAAGCTATACCACAGAGAGCCACTTTAATAATAATAGCCTGGTGCTGACAAAAGACAATGGAACACGATAGAGGATACAGATATAGCTATGCCCACCTGACTTTTGATGACGATGCAGAAAAGAAAAATATACTGTGGCGAAAGACAACTTTGACAAATGGTAGAAGGGAAATTAGGTATCCACCTATAGAATGGAACTAGATACTCATATATTAGCATGCACAAAAATAAACTCCCGAATAGATTGGAAGCTTTAACATAATAGAGGGCAAAACAGTGAAAACAGCTCATGATATAGACATAGGACTGTGGTTATTCAGTAGGTAAGGCCAACAATCAATAAGTGGGATCTTGTGAGACAAAAAAAATTTTATAGCAAAGGAAACAGATAATCAAGTGAGATACAGAATGGGAGGAAATCTTTGATAGCTATACATTAGACAGCGAATTAATATCTAGAGTATACAAAGAATTTTTTTTAAAAAAAACTAAGCAAGGAAACAAACAACCTAATCAAAAATTGGGCCAAGAAACTGAAGAGTTCTCAACAGCAGAAATATGAGCTGGGTGTGGTGGCACATGCCTTTAATCCCAGCACTTGGGAGGCAGAGGTAGGAGGATTGCCATGAGTTCGAGGCCACCCTGAGACTACATAGTGAATTCCAGGTCAGCCTGGGCTACGGAGAAATCCTACCTCGGGAAACCAAAAAAGGAAAAACAAAAACAAAGGAGAAATATGGAGCATGTTACTTCTTTTGTCCTTTGTCACTTAGCTTCCCCAGCAGGTAACTGGACCCATACCTGCTTCTGTCACCTTCTCACCTCTAGGCACCATATGAGAATGCATCTCAATTCATGTTGGCCAGGCTGGTGTCCAGATCACCCATGCTTGCTTAGTGCCTGGATCATGACATCCAGTCAGATGTTAAATGTCAAGACCGCTGGAGAAGAATTAACTTCCTTTAGTGAGACCAGCTCTGCCAGGCATGTGCTCAGGGACGTTTTCACACACCTACAATCAATGATCATCGAGGAATTTCACCCTGATACCTACCAACAGCTCGTTCACCCTGCTGTTGGAATGTCTCTCTGTTGATTATGACAAAAGGTCCAAGCTGGAGTCCTCTGTTTACCCAATCCCCTTTCCCCCAGATTTCAACAGCTGCGGTTGAGTCTTAAAACTCCATCCTCACCACCCAGAGCATCCTGGGGCACTATGATTATGCCTTCATGATAGACAACGAGGCTATCTATTATATCTGTTATAGAACCTTGATATTGAGCACCCAACCCACACTAACCTTAACCTCCTTGTCAGTCAGATTGTTTCTTCCAACACCGCTTCCTTCGCATTTGATGGAGCCCTGGATGTTGATCTGACAGAACTATAGACCAAGCTGGTGTCCTACCTCAACGTCCGACTCCCTCTGGTCACATATGCCCTTGTCATCTCTTCTAAGACAGCTATCATGAGCAGATTTCTGTAGCAGAGATGAACCATGTCTGTTTTGAGCCAATCAACCAGATGGTGAAATGTGACCCTCGCTATGATAAGCACATAGCCTGCTGACTGTGGTACCGTGGTGATGCCCTTACCACCAAGTTTGTATCAGTTATTTTCTTATTGCTGAGACAAAATACCCAACCAGCAACAGCTTAAGGAAGGAAAGGGCTTAGTTTTGGCTTTTGAGGGGAAATCTATCACATAGCAAGAGCTGAAAGCCTGGGTCACATCATTGCACCAGCAGAAGCAGGATGGAAGGAGAGAGAGAGGGAAGGAGAGAGAGAAAGAGAGAGAGACAGAGACGCACAGAGAGGGAACCTCAAGGCTATCTCCTCAGTTAACTTCCTTTAGTTCTATAGCCATTAAAATCTCTTTGGTCCTCTATCACCTACTCCCCCTCCCTATTTATTTACACGTCTCTTTCTCTCTCCCTCGCTCCTGCAACAAAAAAGTCTTAACTTCAAGAACAGTTTGTCTTTGTGCATATATGTTTTTGTGCATATATATGTATTTTGGCCCCCAAATCTAACAAAAACTTCCACAACTTTCCCAAGCAGTGCCCACAGCTAGGGATTAAGCATTCAAACAACACGCGTCTATGGGGAACATTTACACTGAAGCCACTGCAAGGTCCAAGCACAGCACCCAGTCTCTAGACTGGTGTCCCACTGGTTTCAAGGTTGGCATTAGTTAGCAACCTTCCACTGCGGTTTCCAATGGAGACCTGGCCTGGGTACAGGCCAACTGTGTGTCTGCTCAGTGCCACCACAGCCGTTACTGAGGCCTGGTCTCATGTCACCACAAGGTTGATCTGATGTCTGCCAAGTGTGCCTTCAACGGTTCGCTGGTTATGTGGGTGAAGGGATGGAGAAAGGAGAGGTCCCGAGACCCACAAGGACGTAGTTGTGCTATAGAAGGACATGAGGAGTGTGGATTCTGTTGAAGAGGAGGCTGAGGAAGGGCTCGAATACTAATTATCCGTTCTTTTCAGCCCTGCAGCAGGTCGGCCAAGTGTGTCTTGTTCACTGGCAGGTGAGCAGAGGTGGAGGATGCGCAGTGTTCTTGGTCTGTGAGGACATGGACGCCCTAGGAGAGGATTATGAAGGCTCAGTTGGATTCTGTTGGAGAGGGTGAGGAAGGAGAGGAACCCCCGCTGCTCATTTCTTTCAGCCCTGCGGCCTCAGCATGAGCTGACAGGCCCTGACGTTTTCTGGTTTCATTATCTTCGCCCAGTCTGGATCAAATCTCTCCTTTCCATGTGTAACTATAAGATTTTAATATGATTTTTCACACTAAAGACTTTTTAAGGAAATAAAGAAGAGATACAAATGCCCAACAGATATTTTTAGAAGTGCTCAACGTTTTTAGCCATCAGAGAAGTGCAAGTTAAAACGACTTTGAGATTCTGTCTCACTCCAGTCAGAATGGCTACCATCAAGAAAACAAATGATGGGCTGGAGAGATGGCTTAGCGGTTAAGCGCTTGCCTGTGAAGCCTGAGGACCCCAGTTCGAGGCTCCATTCCCCAGGACCCACGTTAGCCAGATGCACAAGAGGGTGCACGCGTCTGGAGTTCGTTTGCAGTGGCTGGAGGCCCTGGCACGTCCATTCTCTCTCTCTCTCTCTCTCTCTCTCTCTGCCTCTTTCTTTCTCTGTCACTCTCAAATAAAATAAATAAAAATAACAAAAATTTTAAAAAAGAAAAAAATGACAAGAAATGCTGGCAAGACTATGAAGAAAGGGGAACACTGATTTCACTGTTGGTGTGTGACCTGGTGTCATCACTATGGAAATCAGTGTGTATGTTTCTCAAAATACTAAAAACTGAACTTCCATATGAGTCAGCTTTACCTTCCCTGAGCATATACCCAAAGGACTGTATCATTCCACAAAGATACTTGCACATCTAGATCTACTGCTGCTTTACTCACAATAGCAAGGAAATATAATAAGCCTAGATGTCCATCAAGTGATGAAAGGACAATGAAGATGTGATACATATATATATATATATATATATATATATATATAGATATAGATATAGATATAGATATAGATATAGATATATATATAGATATATATATAGATATATATAGATATAGATATATATAGAAATAGACATGAAACTTGCAGGAAAAATGAATGAACTAGAAAATATTAACCGAGGTAGCTCAGGCTCAGAAAGACAAACACCCCATTTTCTCTCTCTCATATGCAGATCCTAACTGTTTATTTATTTATTTATTTATTTTTTTCACAATAGGGTCTCACTCTAACCAAGACTGACCTGGAACTCACTCTGTAGTCCCAGGCTGACCTCAAACTCACAGCGATCCTACCTCTCTCTCCTGAGTGCTGGGATTAAAAGTGTGAGTCACCATGCCCAGCCTAACTTCTTTTTTTTTTGTTTTTGTTTTGAGGTAGGGTCTCTCTCTAGCCCAGACTGACTTGGATTTCACTTGATAGTCTCAGGCTGGCCTTGAACTCTCTGTAAGTCTCCTACCTCTGCCTCCCAAGTGCTGGGATTAAAGGTGTGTGCCACCACACCTGGCTCTAACTTCTTTTGAAAATCTTTTTATTTATTCATTTGAGAGAGAGAGAGAGAGACAGACAGACAGACAGAGAAAGAATGAGCATAGGCATGCCAGGGCCCACTGCCAGTGCTAACAAAATCCAGATACGTACATCACTTTGTACATCTGGCTTTACCTGGATACTGGAGAGTTGAACCCAGGTCATCAGGCTTGGCAAGCAAGCATCTTTAACCACAGAACCATTTCTCCAGCCCCAGATCCTAACTCCTTAGTTTTTTATATGTGCATTTGCGTGGGAGTGAGTGTATATGGAGCCAAATAAATGAGAGGTCCATGGGAGGAGAGAAAATTCTTCAAAGGAGAAGAAGGTGGGTTAGTAGAACACATGTGATATGAAAGTAGAAGAAAGAAGACTGGGGTTGGAAAGGTTTAAGTGGCGAGAGTAGACAGGAATATCAGGGAGAGGAGGGATAGGGGCAAGACCAACCAAATGTAACGACGCATGAAAAAGCTATAATGAAATCTGATACTTGATAAGCTAGTCAAATATAAATGTAAAAGAGAAAGACTTTGAACGGAGGGACCCTGTGTTAATAGATAAATCTGGTTCCTGCTAGATTACTAAACAAAAACCACAGTGCCAGAGTGGACTACCTTTCTACAAGTTGTTGGTCAGGGGGGCCTCTGAGGTCCCCAAAATAATATTAGCAATTGCAACTGCCGTTAGTGCCCACTAAAACCAGATGGTAAGATCCTATTGCTGGAGATGTGGTCCATCTCTACCTCGATCACGGGACACGAAAAGATCAAGACTGGAAGCCTCCTCTCTGCTTGCTGGCTTCAGAGTTCCACAGGGGCCGTGCAGATGAATTGTCATCAACAGTCACGCTCCGTGTGGGCCCTGTGTGCCGTAATTCTAATGAGCCAGGCAAGATGAAGCTACTGGTGCAACAGTGGCAAGTCTTTCACGGGGGCAACTGACCATGCTCAAATTGCCCTTGATGCCCACGTCACAGGGCACAATTCGTACCCGGTACTGTAAGCTTGATCAAAGGGAAGCTACTACTGCTGTTTTGCCAAATGGACACGTGCCCGTCAACTTGCTTTCTGAATGACTGTGTTCTGTCTCCATTCGTGACACTTGCTGCCAGCTTTGGCCAGAGAAGCTTCTCTCTCTCTCTCTCTCTCTCTTTTTCTTGCAGTAGTGAGCAGTGGCTGAAGAGAACCTGTAGCTGGTCAAAGGCTGAGAAGAAGTGACTGGTGGATGTGCAGCCCTAACTGAGGCACCTGGAATCACTCCCTCCAAGGCATGGGGAATGTCACAGAAGAAGAAGCAGGAAGAATGTGCGAGCCGGAGGTGGGATGTGTGGAGCCGTGTGCGATGCTGGCTTCTGGGTATCACGTGGAGGTTGTGCTCTTGAACCCACAGCAGCTGCGATTCCCTGCACGAGACTGGGCCTGTCAACACCCTGTCATCAAAGGGGAAGGGCTCGCGCTGCCCTGAATTTATACAGCTCACAGTTGAGAGGGACACTTTCTTCAGTGGCCGGTTGCCCATGCTCCTGTAAACAACACTAACTGTGGGAGTGAACGATAAGAATGAAATAGGGAATGAATTATGGAAAGAACTGTAGGAATATTTCTTACTAGCCTTACAAATAACTTTTCTGAGAATAGCGCTGTGAGATGCTTTTTCTGCTAAGTTCCTGACTTGTAGCTTACCCTGAAGTTAATCTTACAACCATGTGGTCGGCCTGCTTAAGGTGATATAACTAGGTCTCCTCTGCCTTAGTTTACCTTGCCCTGAGCAGCACAGATGACCGGTATTGACAAGGAATGTTAGGAGACGCTGACTGATCTGAAGCTCTGCTCCTTGTCCTACTTCCTCAGTGACCTGGTTGTAGCCTTGACCCAGGGCAATGTGTACATGGGAGAATATAGTGACCACCTGATTGAAGACAAAGACTTTAAAAGTAACAAACTGCCCACAGAACTGTCAAAAACAACAGGTGGGCTCAGTGTGATGTTATCTGTGAATGGTGTGTGTGTGTGTGTTCTGGATCAGCAGAGTCCAACAGGTCAGACCTCTAAATCCCTTCCTTTATCAAATGGTTAAAGAATTACTGAGGGTCAAATGTTCCTTGTCCTTTGCCTAGGTAGTGCTCAATGTGATCACTTATTACTGTGCTTTGCTGTCCAGTAAAAACACCTGACTGGGTGGCAGCGGAGGCGACAGTCCCCAGGAACACAAGAGCAGTGCTTCTAGCAGAAGCAGGGGTTTCACCCTCGGTTCAAATGACCCCAGGAGTCGGGGTTCCTTCTCTCAGGCTCTGCTCCAGGAAGCAGCCAGTCTACTGCTGGACAACAAATCCAAGAATCGGTTTCTATAATTCCACAGCAGTACCCCAATTGGGCACTAATGAAAAATTGGGCCATAAATTGTTTGTTTTTTTTTAAAGACACAAAAGTGAAGAATAAACCAGAAACAATGAAACAGCAATAATAAATAAACAAATGGTGTGGGAGTTTGAATGTAAAAATGCCGCCCCCCGTGGGCTCATGTGTTTGAACAGTTCATCCCCAGGTGGTGGCCCTGCTTGGAAGGTTGTGGAACGACAGGGAGGCAGAGCCTTGATGGAGAAAGTGAGTCACTGGAAGAGATCCTTAAGGTGTGACAGTCCAGCCCTACTTGACGTTCATCCCCTGCGGTTCCTTCCCGGCAACGTGAGGACATGACCAACTCTGCTTCTGGTCCTGCCCTTGTGCCCTCCAAATCCACAAAACTTCCCCTCAAAACTGTAAGCTGAGGAGATGGCTTAGCAATTAAAGCACTTGCCTGCAAAGCCCAAGGACCCGTGTTTGACTCCCCAGTACTCACGTAACAAGGTGGCACATGCCTTGTACATCTGGCTATCTGCCTCTCTCCCCCTCTTTCGAATAAATAAAATAAAAATAAAATAAATAGTTTACAAAAAAACCCCAAACTGTAAGCTGAACTGAACCCTTTCCTTTTATAAATTCATTCTGGTCAGATAATTTATGCCAGCAATAAGAAAGTAAGTGATACACATGTGTTCTAGTAAAAATATAGAAAAAAAAAAGCACAAAAGAACACAAAAGAGAAGGGAAAAAATATTTCCTAATAATAAAAAATGTGTAAACAAATTTTCATGAATGATGGTGAATAAGAAAATGAAATGCTATGAGGTAAAAAAAAAATGCTAAAAACAAGAAAGCTGAAAAAAAGCCTTCAGGACCTGTTGGGAGGTCCTGGAGGACTTTTTTTGTTTTTATGCATAAGCAGCTTGAAATTACTTTGGAGGTACTTTTACTGCCCCCTCCATTATGTGTTATACAGACACCAGATAAGCGTTCAAGATTCCACAGATATGGGGAAAATGACTGGACCAGAACTAATTAAAATTTCAGATAGATTCTACCAAACCATTTCCCAAACTTCTCTAATGTCCCTTGAGTCCAGAGCCAGGAAAAGGATCAAATGCACACTGTTAGGGTTTCTCATAGCTGGAACAGAGGCCTTGTAATGACCCCACATGTCTAGTGAAGAAGCCAAGATGGTAGGCAATTTAAAAGCAATAATGGGTTTCCTTAATGTGTTTCATACTTGCGTCCCACTGTATTTTGCTTTCCCCATTGTACGCACCCCCCTTTTCCTCCTTCCCATTCCTGGCCAGCTGACTTCTGGTGAGATTGTGTTTCTCGCTCCTGTTCCCAGTACTTACTACACTGCAGCTCTGAGTCCGGCCGCTCTGCCACCCCCTCACAGAGAGAAGAATGAGAGCAGCTTGGGTTAAAGGGAGTATACAAAGTTATTGGAGGGTTGTGTGTGTGTGTGTGTGTGTGCGCAAGCCCACTCTTGTTCAGAGAGCAGTGAGGGCTTCTCTCTGAAGTCTGGGGTTCTAACTTGATTTCCAGTACCAGATATGAGTTCTCTCCTACCGAGTGGGCTTCATGTCTAATCAGAGGACAGTTGGTTGCCCGCAGAGGCTGTGTGTCACTATTGTAAAAGTGTGTATTTCTTGCCCAGCTGGTCGATTTCATAGTCTTCAGGATCCCCTGCTTATTCATGCTGTTGGTGACCGTTGTCTTCCAGCAGCTCCCACAGGGCTCTCCAGCACCGAGGGCTCACCAGCAGCGGGTTAAGTTTCCTTTGTGGTGAACCAGTGACTGTATTGGGGCTACTTATAGAGCAGGGGTGAGGGTTTACTTACAGGAGTGTGCATAAGTCAAAGGCAGCTGCGTTATTGCAAAGTCCTGCTCCGTCCTGGATGGAAATATACATATATACATCATGGAGTCCCCTTCCCGTTTACCTTCCACTACCTCTATACTCTAGCATCTCCCAACATCTCTTGCAGCTGGGAGGGGGAGTAAGAAAGAGCAATAGCTGGAATCCCAGGTGAGGGTCTTGTGGCTTCCCCTCCTCCTTCTACTAGGGACTCTTAGTACCTCCGTTCCCACGGCCACCCACATGGCTATCACTGTACTGTCGTGCTTCAAAGATGCCATGGCTACCTGGCCACAGAATTCTCTACTTCAAGATGGTATCATGTTATACTCAGAGGAAAAACGTCATACAACATGTCCCCTGTCAATGATATAATTTTTGAAAAAACTGTTAAAAGTGCGACAGGGCCAGTGTGGTGGTTTGAATGTGAAATGCTCCCCCCATAGGCTCATGGGTTTGAATACTTGATCCCCAGCTGGTGGTGCCGTTCGGGAAGGTTGTGGAACGTTTAGCAAGTGGAGCCTTGATGGAAGACGTGGGTTACTGTCACCGGGGGCAAGCCTTGAGACTTTATTTGGCCCGGCCCCACTTTCTGTTCCTTCGTTGCTTCCTGACTCTGGTGAGACGTGTCACTGCCTTGCTGCTCCTGCCAGACTCTTTTCCCTCCATGATAATACGTGCACTTGAAACTGTAAGTGAATCCTTTTCTTCCTATCAGCTGCGTCTGGTCGGATGTTTTGTTCCAGCAAAGAGAAAGAAACAGACACAGTCAGGAACCAAGGCCTCAAGGGCCCTTTGGGCACACATCCATGGCTTCCATCCAGCTTCTACCTTTCAGACACTTGAATATTTCCAGCCCTTGGATTTGCTTTTCACAACTAAAGAAACCGCTCAGGGCTGGAGACCTAAGAGCACTTCCTGTGGAAGCACAGGGTCCAAGGAGGCCTAACAGAGACCACTTGAATTCGATTCTCAGCGCCCACATAAACATCAGGGTGTGGCCATGCGTCTGCAACTCCAGTCCCCTAGGTGCACAGAGACCTGAGAATTGCTGGGGCTCATGGGAGGTGGGGGTAAGGGAGAAAAAGAAAAATACTGTAAGCTCCAGGATCGGCAAGAGACTGGCTCGAATACTGTGGAATGGCGTGTGCTAGAGTTCTGCTCTGGGTTCCGCAAATGAGTACTCTGCCACAGGTAAGCACATAGGGCATTGCATGGGCACAAACACATGCATACACACACACACACACCACACACACACACACACACATGAAAAAAAGAAACACAGAACCACACCAATTGTGGCAGGCTACTCCATCATAGCTGGGGTGGGCGGTGGGGGGGGGAACTCTTGGATCCTCTAAGGAGCTGCTGATCTTAGAAGCAGACAGCTGGTATGAGACCTTCAACAGCAAGCAAGTGATTTTGGTCGATAGACAATTTCTACTCAAGATGCTGGACCAAGACCCTGGCCTAACTGCTTGTATATATTTGTTTCATTTTCTATACACCCTTGCTTATCATCCAGCAAGAGAAGCCTTTTCTCCTCTCCTGTCCTCAGTGACAATTGGCAGGTCAGTATATATTCATTCTAATGGCATTCTTAGATTGTTCCAAACAGCAGCCATTGCTCCTGGATCTTCCTGACAGCTGAAGATGCCAGGAAGTTTCAGCCTTAGCAAGGGTCCACAGGTATAATCTCTGACTTCACTAAAATCCCTCTCTCCCAAGAACCAATGTGCTGATCAGATCCTAGGCGATCTCAATGGAACCTTTATAGGGTAATAAGAGAAGTTTTTGCCATCAGATGGATACAAACATGTAACCCAGTTAATAGACAGCTTGGTTCTCTCCTGGCGCTTTGAACAACTTTTTTGTTTATTTAGCTCTCCATGTTATCCTTCTGAGAACTACTTACTTTGTGGTCAGGATACCTGTCCTGTTTGGTTTAAGTAACACCTCTTGAACTTTACAAGTTCCAGTTTTAGTGTCTCAAGGTTTGTCTGCTAAGAGACCTTAATTCCATAAACCATAAATGTGAAAATTTCAACTCAGACACGAGCTCCAAGTTTAACTCACCCAGCTCAGTCCTTCATGTTCAGGTGCAATATCTGAAGCTGGGTAATTAAAGTTACAATTGGCTTTAAAAAAAAATAGTTTTGAAGACTAAGAAGTGCAAAATTTAGGTGTTTCCTTGTAATACTGTATAGGAACATAGGGGAGCTAAGCCACTGTTATGTAACAACTTTAGTCCCATCCACAAGGGAGGAATCTCTATAGCCTAATCACTTCTGGTTTTCTTTCTTTCCTTCATCCATCCATCTGTCCGTCGTCCTTCCTTTTATTTATTTATTTTTTTTTTGAGGTACGGTGTCACTCTAGTCAAGGCTGACCTGGAGTTCACTCACAAACCCATGCTGGCCTAGAACTCATGTAATCTTCCTAACTCAGCCTCCTAAGTGCTGGGCTTCAAAGGCATGCACCACCATGCCTGGCCCACTTTTTTATTTTATTTTATTTTTCAAATTTTTATTAACAACTTCCATGATTATAAAAAATATCCCATGGTAATTCCCTCCCTCCCCCCACTTTCCCCTTTGAAATTCCATTCCCCATTATATCCCCTCCCCATCTCAATCAGTCTCTCTTTATTTTGATGTCATGATCTTTTCCTCCTCTTAAGATGGTCTTGTGTAGGTCGTGTCAGGCACTGTGAGGTCATGGATATCCAGGCCATTTTGTGTCTGGGGGGAGCACGTTGTAAGGAGTCCTACCCTTCCTTTGGCTCTTACATTCTTTCCGCCACCTCTTCAGCATTAGACCCTGAGCCTTGGAAGGTGTGATAGAGATATTACAGCACTGAGCACTCCAGTCACTTCTTTCCAGCACCATGATATCTTATGAGTCATCCCAAGGTCACTGCCCTCTGAAAAGAGAAGATTTTCTACTGAAAGTGAGAGTAGCATTAATCTATGGGTATGAACATTAAGAGAAGTGTTTACTGGGCACTTTGATAAGCATAATATATACATTTAGCCAGACAGCAGCAGACATTACACCCCTAGGGCTCATGACTACCCGTTTTAAGTTTTCAGTATCAGGGATGTATTCCCTCCCATGGAGTGGGCCTCCAGTTCAATTAGAGGGCAGTTTGTTTCCACCATGACAGACGTGCCACTATTGCACCCATTGGCTCATTTGGCCTGGCTGGCCAATTATAAGGCTTGCGGTGTCTACTGTTGAGAATCTTCACTGGTGATTTCTCTTTCTCCCATTGAACTGCATGCAGAATGGCTTCTTCCATCTTTCTGTCAGCTGGTCTACATGGAGGAGGTTATCAGCTCAGTTCCAGCAGGATGGCCCACTTTTAATATGGAACTTAAGATGGAATTCAAATTTCAAAATGAGTTTGAGAGGGAATAAACATTCAAGTCGCAGCACTCTACTCATTATTTGACTCACTATGCAAACAACCACAGTCTTATTAATTTAATTTAATATGTATATATTTTTTAGTTTTATTTATTTGAGAGCGACAGACAGAAAGAGGGAGAGTGAGAAAGAATGGGCATGCCAGGGCTTCCAGCCACTGCAAACGAACCCCAGATGCTGTGTGCCCCCTTGTGCATCTGGCTATCGTGGGTCCTGGGGAATTGAGCCTGGAACCAGAGTCCTTAGGGTTCATGGGCAAGCGCTTAACCACTAAGCCATCTCTCCAGCCCTTTTTTAAAAAAAAAAAATTTTAGTTGTATTTATTTTTCTTTATTTGAGAGAGAGAGAGAGAAATAGAGATAATGGGCGCACCAGGGCCTCCAACCACTGCAAACTCCAGACGCAAGCGCCACCTTGTGCATCTGGCTTATGTGGGTCCTGGGGAATTGAACCAGGGTCCTTTGGCTTTGCATGCGAGAGCCTTAACTGCTAAGCCATCTCTCCAGCCCCAGTCTTTACTTTTGAGACAGGGTCTCACTGTACATTCCAGGCTGGGGCTTGGAGGTCATAATGTAGTCCAGGCTGACCTTGAACTCACAGCAATTCTCCTGTCTCGGCCTCTTGAGTGACAGGATCACAGTCAGGAATCACCTGGCCAGAGCAGTGTTCTCATCTGGGAATCATACTGTATGAAACATCCCCGGCCCTTAGAGAAGTCAGCAGCGATCTCTCTTCTTTCCATGGAACACAAGCAGTCTTGTTGTTGCACAGGTAGCGATGGACAGTAGTTTTTACTCTGGATTTCTTGTAGCTATGGTCTCTGCCAATGTTAAGTCCTGTATATGGATTCGTGAGACGGGGAGGTAGCTTAGGCACACACATCACCGTGAAGCAAAAGCCTATTGCCTCTGAGGTCGATCTGTACGGCCCGTGTGAAATTGGTCTTTGCCCTGAGTTAAGTTAGCTGGCACTCTTGGTTCAAAGTATCTTAAGTGGCATTCTGGCTTGTTGTGGTCACACTGGTCATGATGTTGTTCCCCCTCCCCCGCATTCTGTTCTTTTTGATAACCATAAGGGCACAAAAGGAACAGCAAGGTCTTCTCATGCCACTGATCACGGAGACGGCCCAAGTAACCCAGAGCTGTGAAGATGTGGGTCTCTAGCCTTTCTGGAATTACTCAAGGAGCAAGAAAATAACCCAAGCCAGAGGCTGAGATTGAACATGCAAACAGACAATGGCCACACTGCACATGATGGATAGACTCTTGACCAGATACCAAATCAGTTTCCACAACCATAGGCCCAGAATGATCAGGGTTTGGTCAGTAACTGCCGGTTTCTCTATTTTTCCTCCAATGTCAAACTTGAAACCAACCATACAAAGACAAAAACGTTCCTTAAGTCAGTAAGATGCACCGCTGTTGGCTAGCCTGGCCTGCAGTTTCCCTGGCCAAAACCTCTAGTCAGTGGAGACAGGGTTTCACACTGCCAGCCCAGGCTGACTTGGAACTAGTGATACAGATTCTTGCCTCAAACTTGAAGCACCTCCGGACCTGGATTGCTCCTTTCCTCTCAAAAATCACCGAATTGTTCTTATTTTTACAAATCACACCTTCACTTTTCTTTCTAGAAACTGCTTTGGTCTGTTCCTTTACCCTATGATTCTGTGTAATCCAAGAATTTCACTCCCCCAGACCCTAGAGCTCCAGCATCTAGAACATTCCCAACTTCTTTGAAAACTCTCGGAAAAGATACAAAATATGGGGCGATCACACGCCTTGGTGGTAGAGTAGGCCCCAATGAAGGGTCTATGATCCAGGCTCCTACAGTCCTCTGGCTGAAGTCTCTGGCTTCAGGTGGCAAAATTCTTACTCTTGCACTAGCTCCTACCTGGACTCCCAGTCGACCCCTTTCTTCAGGAAAGGACTGGAATGCAGGAAAGATGAGAACAGCCCCCCCCCCAAAAAAAGACTTAAGGCCTCCTGGTCCTATGTACCCCAGTGACAAAGACAAAATACTCAAATACTTAAAAGTGACCTTAATATTTTTATTCAGCACTTTGACAGCTTACATATCATCTGGATTATAACATAGCAGTATTGTTTCATCCTCAAAAGCAGAAAAAAAGAGGTTGTAGTTTTAAGCTTTGGAATATGCACTCACCTTACTCTGCTCCTTGACACTTCTTTTTTTTAACTTGAATGTCTCAGTGTCGCCTTGTTGTAGGTTTCTGCTCTCTTCTCTTGCAGGAAGGAGCTGGTGGTCACAGTGGCTGAGAGAGTCTTGGGGTGCAGGGATGATCCCTCCACACTGTGTGGTCAAGTTTCTTACAATGTTACACTGTAGCATATACTCTGTCCAGACTCCCCTCCCTGGGACCCAGCTGCAATACCTCAGCTGGCCATGCCCTGTGATTTAATACATTCCCATAGCATCTGCAACAAAAACCATTTCGTCACCAGACCCAGCATGAAACCCACAGTTGCAAAGACTTAACTGTAGTTCCTTTTGGGGTGTTCACTGTATTCGCTTCTGTCGCTCTGGGAGTGACATTTACAACCTCAGACCTTGTGATGGCTGCCCGCTGGCCTTGCTAAGAGGACACGGCACCATAGCCAGAGGGAGCTGTTCTTTACAAACTCCGGTTACCACCGAGTCTAACTAGGCTCCAGGGGCTGAAACGGGAGAAAAGGGGACTGGCAGTGTGGACGGGAGCACAGGCCACCCCCGGTAGTCCTCACTCTCGAGATGACATGCAGCTTCCTGATGCCATCAGACTCATGTCACTGTACCTCATACGGTCGTCCTAAGCCTTCCTGGACTAGCCTTACAGCCGCAAGAATAGCTAAGTGTGCCACGTGAAATGTGCTTGGAGGAAGAATGGCCTGCCATTCTGTTTGCCCAGGGCTGGGGGGGGGGGGCAGGGGGGGAGTGCTTGCTTCATTTGTTTATCGAAATATCTTACTTATTTATGTATTTAAGTTATTTGTTTGAGAGAAAGAGAGAGAAACAAAAACAGGCAGACAGAGAGTGACTATGGATGTGCCAGGGCTTCCTACCAATGTAAATGAACTCCAGATGCCAACGCCCCTTTTCACATCTGGCTTTACGCGCATACTGGGGTATCAAACCCGGGCTGTCAGGCATTGTAAGCAAACACCTTTCACCGCTGAGCCAGTATCTCTGTAGCCCGAAAATGCTTTCTTTATATAGGTAGAAAATATGCTTCTCCTTCAAAATTAAAAAAAAAAATGGGGTACAAGCCCAACAAGATTGGCCTTTTCTTAAGCAAGAGAGCGAGAGCAAGAGTGAGTGAGCAACAGATTGGGAGAGAGAGAGAACTGGTGTGCTAGGGCCATTGCCACTGTCACGCACCACCTTCTGTGCATGTGCAACCCGGGACACTGATGTCACTTTGTGGGTCTGGCTTATGTGGGTCCTGGATTGTTGAACATGGGTCCTTAGGCTTCACAGGCAAGCGCCTTAACTGCTAAACCATCTCTGCAGCCCTCAAATTTTCTTTAATACACAAAGAATTTACCTCAACTCTGCTCTCAGATATATTTAGCTACTTCTCCACCTAAGTAGGATGTTTTCATTGAATCCTTCATGGAGGTTGGTGGGAATTTTTTTTTGAAATTAAAAGAACAGCCGTGCATCGTGGTGCACGCCTTTAATCCCAGAACTCAGGAGGCAGAGGTAGGAAGATTACTGTGAGTTCGAGGCCACCCTGACACGACATAGTGAATTCCAGGTCAGCCTGGGCTAGAGTGAAACTCTTACCTTAAAAAACAACAACAACAAAGAGTAACACACAAATACTTTTTATAGATTACATGCTCTTGAGAAAAGGGCTGCCAGGACTAGCTTTTCTTTTTAAAATATTTTATTCACTTATTTGTTTATTTGACAGAGAAAGGGGGAGAGAGAGACTGTGCACGCCAGGGCCTCCAGCCACTGCAAACGAACTCCAGACATGTGCACCCCTTTGTGCGTCTGGCTAACATGGGTCCTGGGGAATCGAACCTGAGTCCTTTGGCTTTACAGGCAAACACCTTAACTGCTAAGCCATCCTTCCAGCCCAGGATTAGCTTTTCTTAACATCCCAACATAAAATATCATTCTGAGCCACTTTGGAAGTTTACTTATCTGTTTATTTATAAGTTTATTTATTTGTTTATTTTCCATGGTCCAGATTGAAGGAGGTGTAATCAGATGTAGGGACCAGGGTCTGCAGGTTGGCCTTGCAAGACAGAGCACTCATGGGGTGATGCACATTATGTGCACACCGGAAATGACAAATGCACCCAGCATCTAACACATGATGTAGTCAAGAACTAGACTCATTAACAATTTGTTGTTAATAATACCCACTTACCAGCAGGGATGTTATGCTATATAATGGTTGAGGGTAATACGTTCCTCTGCTTTATAGGTCTTTTGTTTATGACTTTGCAATTTAAAAATCTGATAGATGGGCTAGAGAGATGGCTTAGAGGTTAAAGTACTTGCTCGCAAAGCCAAAGGATCCAGATTTGATTCCCCAGGACCCACACAAACCAGAAGCACAAGGTGGCACATGTGTCTGGAGTTCATTTGCAGCTAGAGGCGCTGGCGCGTCCATTTTTCTCCCTCGATCTGCTTCTCTGCCCCCATAAGTAAATAAATGAAAAATAAATAAATAGAAATAAAATAGTTAATATAAAATACTGATAGATGACTACTGAATACTCAGTAACACCCTCTCTCCAGCTTCAAGAACTCAGCAGTTGCTGGAGAATGGTGACCCCCTACACTCAACACTGCCACTGCTCTGTTCTAGAGGAAGTGTCTTCAGGGAGGACTGCAATGGCAGGACTAGGTCATTCTCAGCAGTCTGTAGTGTGCCTAGTCACTTGTGCAAGCAGGTAGGATTCACCTTCATTTCACCTTCACTGTTGTCACTCCCCTCCGACCCCTATGACAGACTTAATTATGTGTGGAAACTTCAAACTCAGACCTGATGTTTCCAGTTAGGAAGTTATTGAAAAGAGAAAAAAAAAAAAAAAGAAAGTTTACACACTTAATCATATATGATTTTATTTACACAACTGAAATTATTTTCTTAGTCACCTTGATTACAAAAACAAATTAAACATGTATGGTTTCATAACCTTTCTTAAATGGACTTTTACAAATTGTAATAGTTGATAAGATTGCTACTTAATACCCAATAATATTAATACTCGGTAATTTCTGAATATATGCATATGAAAATTCTGACTGATAGGACTAGTAAGTATGGGTACCTTTTACAACCCAGGAACAGAAAGACAAGTGGGTTATTAGTGAAGTGTTAATTCCTACTAATGGCCAGCTGTCTGGACTTGAAACTCATCCCACCAGAACAAACTTCTGTACCAATTCACACGTATTGTGTACGCATGTTCAGTAACGTGAGAGCTTATGCACTTCTTTCTGCATTCAATGAACTATCAGTAAACAGATTTCAAAAACAAAAGTGTACTGGCTAGAGATAACTAGAACTTATCACAGTGTATCTGAAAAAAAAAAGTGTCAAACTAAAGCCACATTACATGTCTAAATAAGCATTTTTTTTTCATCTCTCTCTGGTTTGGCTGCGTGTACACACACACGTGTATTACACACATTCCATAAGGCTCTATCAGGCACACTTTATCTAAGCATTCTTGGCCACGTAAAATGTCATAATTTTCCTGCTTTTGTGAAATGCCCTTAAAATATAGTATTTTTTTTTTTTTTTTTACTGAAACTATTTAAAAATCCTATCACAGTGCTTTAAGTCTGAAGACCAGGCAGTGTTTTGGTAATATGACCCTTTCCTATGAAGTGACAGTCCTGTGACAGCCAGGGGAGCTGCTGGGACTTCCTAAGAGCCTGGAGGAGTGTCTGTGGCCACAAACCAACGGTGAAGAAAGAAAGAACGTTTCGTCCGAGTCGTGATCAGAACCGAGGAACCCCAACCATCTTGCTTTCAGCGACAGATACAGGAAGAGCCGAGCCATGTACCTTCTCACACAAGCTCTATAAGAGCCAAAACCTTGTCTTTCCACATTAGAACTGTAATGGGGGGAAGGGGGGCGGGGGGTTGCAACAGTCAGTCCTCAGCTGATGTCAATGCTACCTCTAACGCAACTGTACGGATTGTCCCTTCCGGAGTGAGATGGTAAGACACCAGTTTAAATGAGACAAACCCACCTGCCCCTGACGCGGAAGGGGAGTGAACTCTCTGGCGGTGGGGCGTACGAACTGGAGGAATGCGGAGGTGGCGGCGGCAATGGCATCCCGAAGCTTCTGCTGCCAACGATCCTGGGTCTCTGGAGGCCACTCGACTCCAAATGCCCCCACTCTTCATCCTGTCCTGCTCAGGTGGCCAGTCAGTGGGCCAGTGCGTAGTGGTCAGTCAGTACCGAACATGTAAATGACAGGGAAGCAAGCGGTGGGGGAAGACGTGCCGCAGGGCCACCTCCTCCGAGCTGCCGTGGACACAGCAAGGACGTCATCAGATCTCTCCGTTGTGCTAAGTCTAAGAACCATTGAATCGTGATAAAACCGAAATGTCTCCCTAAGAGTTGGCTACACGACTTAAAAACAGACATTTTTCAAGTTCTCAAATGCTGAGCCGAGGATGACCGTGCTGAGGTCCTCTCCTCCCTATAGCCCTGATGGACTTGGATGCCACCACTCGGGCCTTGCCAGACTCTTATTCTAAACAAGGGCAGGTCATTCTGGCCAGTTTTTTTTTTTTTTTTTCCTACTGTCTTTTTGTTATGTGTGCTTCATGGTTAAACTTTTTTTTTTTTTTTTTGCATGTTTGGTGGTGGCAACCAGAAAAACCAAACGGTTCAGGTACAAGTTCTCATACACAGCAGCGAGTGGCAGACCCACGCATGTTAACACTGAGTAGACAGATGGTCGTTGTCAATGGATAGAGACCGAACAACAGGGGTGCTACCCAATGCTAAAAGGAAAACTACTGAGGCTCAGAGCACCCATCCAGTGGGGCAAGTCTGCTAGGAGGGGGAAAAAAAAAATCACCAGCTATTGAAAAGTAAAACCACTTTGGAAACCAGTTTAAACTACAGGAAATAAGTCTGCCACCTGGGAGCTGGCCTTGGCTCCGCCCTTGTGACGCGCACAAGAGGAGCCGGGTGGATTTGGCGCCTCGGGCATGTTCCTTTCCCCCTCGTGAGTCCGTTACCTTTCACAAAGAAATGTTAGCTATCAAATGTGTCCATTATTTTTGCCGCTGAGGGTGAAACCATCCAGTTAGCATATACACTATCATTTGCATATCTTGGGAACCCACGGTTAGTGCCATCGGCTCTCGTGAGTGGTACAGGACTCTCTCCGGGCCAGTTCGGGTCTGACATGCCTAAAAATGAAAACAGATAATTTGTTCTGCACTGAAGAACTCAAACTTCATGTGCAGACAGTAAGGCCTTGGCAAAACTCCCTTTGATGTTTTAAACCAAACTTGGGCTCTCTGTGCCAATTACACGAATGCTTTTGAGTTCCAGGTTTACGAAACAGGGGAACGTCACGTGCTCTCTCACAAGAAATGTAATTTAGCAAGAACACTAACCAATTTTAACTTTCGCGAGCTTAAGACTCTCAAATCTCCCATGTCCACTTGTTAAATTGCTTAACTGTTTCTCCTAAGGCGGTGTAGAGCATTAGCAAGGGGCTGTACCACAGGGCTTCCTGCAGTGGGAACGTGCATGGAACGTTCTATAAGGTAAGGGAACCTACTCATCTACTGTCCCGGCCTAAACGGAGCGGGGGGGGGGGCTCCTTTCCCATGGAGGGTGCCCTCAGGCTGCCCACAGCACTGTCAGCACACGTGGCATGTGGCAAGAGGACCTGTGACTCGGGAAGCATGCGGAAGGAGTCACCTCGGCTCGAGAAAAGTGCTTGAAACTCCCGCGAGTTCAAAAGGATCAACGATGAAGTTAGAAGCAGGAAAAATTTCAAGTATTTAATCCAAGACAAAAGAAGGAGTTTTGGCAAGAACCGTATTTACTGTCCATTGCAAGGCCACACAGCACCACAGAGTACGATCTTTCGGAAAGCATTGGCTCAGTGTTTAGCACTGGCTCTTCGTAAGTGACATCCATCATGAAGGGAGGGGGCAGTGCAAAGGATGTGAAAACAGCGGTCTGGGGGTGTCTGTCAGGGCCCACCTGGCTCCCTACTGCCTCACCCAAAGGGGAGCACAGAGCTGGGAGTGTGGCCTGAGGATCCCCTGGCTGTATTCTCAGTGCAAGCTCGGGGGTGCCAGTTCTCCCTTTCTAAATCCCCTCCCTCCCCAAATTAGGCAAATTTATCTAAGTCAGACTTTTGACTTGCTCCCCACCCTGGAAATGATAAATCACTTTCTCAACGTCCCCTGAGAATCATGGTCTGATCTGCTTCTCCTGTGTCATCGTTAAGTTGCTAGGCTGTTTGGTAATAATACTTATTTTCACATCCTTTTAGAAAGATTATAGTTGCAAAATGCCTCAATGTAAACTGGATGCAAAGTCAGGTATTTACAAAGAAAAGGGTTCGGATAGACTTTGGTTTCATTTGGATCAGAATTCACTCTTAAAAAGCGTTACAGAGAGTTGGGATAGTGCAGAGAAGACAATGTTGCTAGAATCTAGTAAATGCATGTGAAATTCTACCATAAAGTTTGTTTTCAATCCATGTGGAAGGGAGGGAGCGCGGGAGAGGAGCACTGTTACAGTCCACCAGCGGCGTCTCCTCTTCCGAGAGGCCATCGTCATAAAGCAGAGAGTCAGATGGGGTGGATGCGGCCAGGTCCAAGTAATCCTGCAAGAGAGAGAGAGAGACACGGCTAAGTCATCCTTCCTGGACATCCTGTGGTGTCCACGGACAGAGGCTCTGGTTGAGTCCTCACCCTGCACGTTCTCTTGGCCTCTCTGCAAGACCAAAGGCCCCTCCCTCTGGGAGCCTGGCGCTGAGGCATAGCACTGGGGCCACCTTATCCAGTCAGAAGTGGGGGGCTGAGGAAATACTTGCTGTAGGTCACATTACTCCTACACAAGTACTGTGGGCCAAGCAGCAGCCTCAACCCACCGGATACTTTTCAGCTTCCCTACCAGGGCTTCTGCCACACCTACAAAGCTCTGGGTTTTATCTCTCAAGCAGGACAAATGTCACTGTACCCACTACAGATGCTGCCCTGCTTTTAGTGGTGTGTAGAAGGTTCCAGAGTTCCACAGTCCCAGCTACTCCTTAGCACTGCTTTAGGTAATTATCTTGGCACCTGTCATTATCTTCTGTTTGGGACAACTATGCACTTACAGGACTTGGAGGTTTTTGCTTAAGCCGTGACAAGACTACTAAAAGTTTTATCCCAGGGGCCCTAAATCGTGCACCTCGCTTTTGGAATCTGAAGGCGGGTTTAGTAAGTGTGCCAATGTGAAGAAGAAACCTCCTATGGGTGGCATGGCTGGTTGTGCCCACTTACTCTCCCAGCATCCTTACCAAGACACAGTTGCAAAATTGTTGCTCACAAAAAAAAGTAATTAGGCAAATATTCATTATCTTCTCATTTAATTACAGAGTTGTTAAGTTACGGGCAGAGGCTGACACTGACCCCCCCCCCGCCCCCGTATCAATAAAAACTGGGAGTAGGCATAAGCACTTTATAATTCAGAAGATCTGGCATACTGGGACTCCGGTTTCCGTAGGCCACATGTGGTGACAGCAGGGGACCCTTGAAGAGGGCACTCAGTGCTAGCGAGTGGCACAGTCCCAACCGCTTTCTCGTCTCTGCCCACTCCCACCTATCTCTGGCCACCCCCAGCTGGGCACCTCAAGGCATATGCATTTAGGACCCCTTCTTCAGTCCTTCACATTCCATTACGGCAAGAGCTCTCCTTTGGTTCTGGAATATTCTCCCATGCCTGCCCGTGGAAAGAGCTCTTGCCAAGTGAAAAGCTAGGAACTGAAGCTTCTTCGTGGTTTGAAAAAGGTTTTTATTGCTTAATCGTTTAAAAAAGAATTTTATTTTTATTTGATATATATGCATATATACCAAATAAAATATATATCTATATAGATATGTATATATCTATCTCTATTTTATATATACATATATATGTGTATATATACGTACATATATACATATATATACATATATACATATATATATGTATACACACACACACACACACACACGGACGGACGGATGTGCTACTGCAAACAAATTCCAGATGCGTGTGCATCTGGCTTACATGGGTCCTGAGGAGTTGAACCTTGGTCCTTAGGCTTCACAGGCAAGTGCCTTAACTGCTAAGCCTCCAGCCCTTGCCTAATCTTTTCTGAGCAACAATTTTGCACTATGTCTTGGTGAGGACGCTGGGAGAGTAGGTAGGCACAACCAGCTTGCTTGAGGAACAGGGCTCCATTCCTGGTGACCTACTGTGGAGGACAGCATGACCACCAGCCTCTGAGCAGCCCCGCTTTGCTCTCGCCCTGGGAACTCGAGGGCCCCGCGCCGCCACCCCAACGTGAGCCTGCGGAAAGAAGCAGCTCCCAGACTTACTCTGCTTTTGACCATCATCTTCTCCAGGTCCTTGCTGATGTCGGCAAACACTGGCCTCTTGTCCGGCTCCTGCTTCCAGCACTGCAGCATCAGACGGTACCTGGAGGGAAGGAGGAGGGCCACAGGCAGATAGTAGTGACTCGGCAGGGCCACCACACCCACAGTGGCCTCAGGGGACGCGTGTCACTGGGGCTGGGATCCAGCTTTGCTTAGGCCCTGGAGCCCAGCATCCTGTCGGCCCCTTCTCTGCAGAATGACTCAGCGTCCTTCCCTTACACAGATACTAGTGAGTTGGACCCTATAACCACTCTGGAAATGCAATCCTGGGAACTCTATACAAGAGAAACTGGCTGAGGACTTAAGGTATGGAAACAAGCAGTCCCCCCTCCCCCCCCCACTATCCCTCACTGGTCTCTACTTCCTCAGTAGGCCAAACCTGGCTAAGAGCTCCAGAACTGTGATCGGGGTGTATGCTAGCTGGCTTGCTCACAGCTTAGGTATCCAGGGAGATACCTTCTCACTCTGGCACACCCCACCTTGCCCTCAGGTAAGCACAGACTAGCATGAATGGACCAACATGTCTGCCTCCACATGCCTTTCTCATCTGCTTCCACCCGGTCCCCTGGGACCATCTGCTTTGTCTGTCTGGTGTGAAGAGCGGCGGCTCTGGGGCTTTTGGGCTAAGCCCAAGCTAGCCCTGTCCACCTGTGGACCTAACCTTCCCTACATCTTACAAGGGGCCCCTGCGCTCACAACGCACTGTTGTCTGCTTACATCCACTGTTAGACAACTGTACGAAGCCCACCAGACACCACAAGGGCTCTATACCCCAAAGGTATGCCCTCTGGCCTCTACCCTGTCCCTGCCCAGTTCTCCCGTGGTTGATGGCTCAGGGCATCAGTGTCTGAGGACGGTGACAGCTGAGCAAGTTAAACCGCACTCACATTTCCTCACTACAGTTGTCTGGCCTCTCCATCCGGTGGCCCGTCTTCAGAAGGTTGAAGAGCCGCTCAGGGGGGATTCCAGGGTAGGGATTGCCTCCCAGGGTCACGATCTCCCACAGCAGGACCCCAAAGGACCACCTATGGTGAGCAAGAGTCCAGTAAGTGGCTTCACCTGGTTTCTGAGGCATCCTGGGTGAACCCCCCCAACACACGCCCACACACCTCCACAGCAATCGCTAACCCGTCAGTCCACAGCGCCAGAAGTGGCTGACACACAGGGATTTCAGCCTGGGTCTGGCTGCGCAGGTAGGTGGGTGATGTGCATCTGCCGGCCTGGCCCAGTCCCTGAGACTGAGGTTCCTGCCCAAGCTGCGGCTATTGGAGCTGTTGACATCTAAAGGGGTGAAACCCCCACAGTGGAACTCGGGGTGCCCTACATCCTCCTTTCTGTGTACTGTAAGATTTTCATAGAATCTTAAAACAAAAAAAAGAAAAACTTCTACAGAAAAATAAAAAATTAACACAGAAAACTTACTAAGAAGCGGGAATAGGGCTGGAGCAATGACTTAGCGGTTAAGGCGTTTTGCCTGCAAAGTCAAAGGATCCTGGTTCGACTCTCCAGGACCCACGTTAACCAGATGCACAAAGGGACTCATGAGTCTGGAGTTCTTTTGCAGTGGCAGGAGGCCCTGGCACACCTATTCTCTCTCTCTCGGATAAATAAATAACTAAATAAACCTGTTCGTTATTAAAAAGAAAAGAAGTGGGAATAAAAATGTTACAAAACAGCATCTTCACATGAGCCCACTCAGGAGAACACAAAGTATACACACGTGCACACACGTGCACACACGGCGGATACCTAAAGACCTGCAGGAGGGACTGGCCTAGTGTGAGTTTCCTCATTGTATTTTTTCTTTGCATTTTCCAAATTTTCTAAGTCAATTTAATGCTAAAAAACAATACAACAAAACAGCTATTGTTAAAAACTGCTTAAAGTCTATGTGGTGGCACACGCCCCAGCACTGGGAAGGCTGAGGTAGGAGGATCAGATCTCTGTGAGTGACTGTGAGGCCAGCCTGGAGCCTCAGAGTGAGTTCCAGGTTAGCTTGAGATAAGTGAGGCCCTACCTCGAGACAAAACCAAAAGCAAACTGCTGACCAAGCAATTCATTTTCACAGCTCACATTATTCAAGATTTGCATGTCTGCAAATTGCACAATGCCTGAGGAGCAAGTATGTTGTGTCATTAAAAAGACCACTATCTTTTCTTGTCACCCTGGACTCAAACATGTGAGCAGTTTGGGACACACCAGCCCACCAGCTCACACAAGGCTGTCTCCCCAGTGGAGTCCCTAAGCCCCATCAGTGGGTGGGTGACCATCACAAGATGCGCTGCCTGAACCATACTCCTTGCAGGACCCACAGGAGGGAAACTGTTTGGCAGGGCCTGTCCAGAGGCCATGAGGGGTGCTTGGAGGAAGTGCAGACAGACAGACTGCCTGTGGCTTCCCAGCTCCACTCCCAGGCACCCGACCATTGCCTGCAGAACTGCTGCTTGGGCCCCGCCATTTGCTGACGGCTTCTCAGTTTGGGGGTCACTATGGATGGCTGATACTGAAGACGGGTTTTCAGAGACAGCAGTATTCCCTGGCCAAGCATCATGGCCTCCGAAAGCGCCACTCTACAATGACAATGACAATGCCCACACTTACACGTCACTCTGGGTGGTGTAGATATGATCAAAAAGAGACTCAATTGCCATCCACTTGACAGGAATCCGGCCCTAGGAGGGAGTGGAAGAAGGCACGAGTGTGACTGATGATCCCTGCCACCCAGGTGGTCAGTGATGTCCCCTGAGTTCCAGCTAAGGAAGGAGCAGGGAGGACTGGGTTCTAAAGATACGACCAGTGCTGGAAAGATGGCTCAATGGTTAAGGTGCTTGCCTGCAAAGCCTAAGGACCAGAATTCGACTCCCCAGTATCCATGTAAGCCAGATGTACAAAGTGGTGCATGCATCTGGAGTTTGTTTTGCAGTGGCTACAGGCCCTGGTGCACCTTCTCTCTCGCTCTCTCTCTGCCTCTTTCTCTCAAATAAATAAATTAAATATTTTAAAATATTTTTTAGAATCTTTAAAATAATACCAGCTAGGCACGGCCTTGAAGGGGCCATGGCTCCACTATGGGATGCTGGCTTTGTAGAGACACTTGTGAGACTAGGCAGAGCCTTTCCCAGCCACACAGGGCGGTTTGTTATGTCCACGTCCCTGCTGAGAAGAAAGCCGTTGAGGGTGGGGCCGAGCAGTGTTTCCCAATGTGGGGCCAAAATCCCTCCTCCAAGATCCTTCTTGAGGGGCGGAGAGATGGCTCAGCGGCTCGTGTCCCTCCTTACAGAGCCTGATGTCTAGGTTCGATTCCCTAGTAGCTATGCAAAGCAAGATGCATGAAGCAGTGCATGTGTCTGAAGTTCATCTGCAGTGACAGAAGGCCTTGGAATGTCAATTCTCTCGTGTCTCTGTCCTTCTCCCTCCCCCTCAAATAAATAAATAAATAAATAAATAAATACTATATATATATATATTTATATATAACATATATATAACATATATACATATTATATATATATTTAAAGATCCTTCCTGATAGTCTAGGAGCAACTAGGTTTGGAAAACCAACATCCAGTGTTTCGTCCAGGGGACTTTGGTTGCCAACTAGCACTAAGACTCTTCTCAGAACCCTACAGAAAGAAATGCCCACATGACAAGGCAGGATTTTCTCTTTCAGCAACTCTGAATGAGCACCCTTTTTGCACCCTCCCCACCTGCACAGTACTGTTGGGTGTGACCTAGCATATCCTTTCCAATGCAACTTGACAAAAAAAAACAACAAAAAAAAAAACACTTTAGTGGCCATCTTGTTTCTTCTTTCTTCTCTCTCCCTCATTCTTTGGAGACAAAAATCTCACCATAATGCTAAGGCTATATCAATGAGTAAGTCTTAGAAGTTTATCGATTAAACAGAAAGAACATTTACCGCCCACCCTTTGTATTGGCTGGGTGTGTTCTTTAGAGCTCATGTCCTTTATGTAAGTGTCCGGCACACAGACTGTGCTCTCGGGGACCCCAGCGGCTCTGGTGCACTATGCTGTGACACAGGACCAGGATGCATGTGAACAGGAAGGCCGTGTCACACCCTCTGCAGGGCAGCAGCCCCTTCCTTTTCCCCTTGAGCAGCTCTGACCGCTGCTGTCACCACAGAAACCTCAGAAGAAACACACGTGGTCCCGATCGCCTGTGGCGATACAGAGGGCACCTCTGACCGCTTTAAGCAAAGCTGAAGGTGACTTTGAAGGTGAAGAAATTACCTTTTGTGTCTTTTTAAATTTTTTTTAAATTTGAAAGCGAGAGAGAAAATTGGGGCACCAGGGCCTCAGCCACTGCAATCGAACGCCAGGCGCTTGCGCCACCTAGTGGGCATGTGCCACCTTGCGCTTGCCTCACCTTTTGTGCGTCTGGCTAATGTGGGATCTGGAGAGTCAAACATGGGTCCTTAGGCTTCGCAGGCAAATGCCTTAACCACTAAGCCATCTCTCCAGCCCTCTTGTCTTTTCTTAGTTGAGCAGGGTCTGCGTTGGATGCCTGCCCATCTGGACCCTTGATCAGCCTCATGAGCTTACCCTCCCTGCATGTCACCTGGGAGGCTTTGCAAACAGCTGAGAGAAGTGTCAAGGCTTGGATTTTTACCAAGGGAAGAGGGCATTTAGGAATCAGATGGTCCACATAATTTCTTGGGACTTGCAGGGAATTCCTAAGACCCCTGAAGTGACTCTCTGGACGGCACTCTCAGGGGCTGCCGGGGAGGGGGGGGTCCTCACATAGAACAACACATCCTTGTCTGCAAACAATTACAACCATGTTCCCACTTACTCCGTTTCACCCTCCCAGAAGCCAAGGGCTGCTGCCTAGTTACATAGAAGGCAAATGGTGGTCTTTTATTCTGCTGTGGAGAATTTCACGGCATTAGGTGATTTAAAAGGGGTGTGTCAGGGGCCCAAGAAAGGGACAATCAGACACAAGATGAGTCTGAACTGGACCTCTGGGGACCCAGGGTGGGGCAGGATTTGGGATCAAGGTTAGAAAAAGTTCAGTCTTCTAAAAAAGTCCATTTCATCTTCTCCAGACACGCCAAGAGCGCCACCTCACCCCGTGAGTAAAGCTGTGAGCCCGCTGCCCTACCCAGGAGCGCCCGCCAGCCCACCCTCGGCCGGGTACCTTGCTCCTCTTCACGTAGGAATCCTCTTCGTAAACATCTCGGGACAGCCCGAAGTCGGAGATCTTCATCTTCCTCCCCTCAGCCACTAGGATATTCCTGGCTGCCAAGTCCCGATGGACAAGCTGTAAGAAGAAACAAGGAAGGAGGAGCCTCAGGCAGGCCACGGTGGGCAGGGCCGGGCTGTGTGCCAGGGGGCAGCGCAGGATCCGTGGCACTCACCTTCATCTCGGCCAGGTACTGCATGCCTCTAGAGATCTGCCAGGCGAAGGAGATGAGGTCTCCCATGGTCAGCACTCGCTCGTCTGGATGGTCTAGGGAGCTGGAGTTGCGGCTGCCTCTGCTGCCCATGTAGCCGGGCCCCACCTTGCGACTGTCGCGGAGGAAACCCCGCAGGGAGCCGTACTTGGCATACTCCACGATGAGGAGGAGCGGTCCTGGAGACAAGAGAGGTAGCCCTAGCGATGGGAGGCCAAGACAGCCCCGGGCCTCAGGGAATGTGGGGTAGGGCAAAGTACAGGCTCCTGTCACTCCACCAGCAAGTGGACAGGCTCAGTCCTGATTTCGGGCCACCAGCAATGAAGGTTCTGTGGACTACGAAGATCTGGAAGGCCCAGCTCACTCCTGGATCGCTTGTTTTCTGCCCCATGCTGACCACGTGGGCATCAGTTCCCTCCAAGGCACAGGGAGACCTTCTCCAAGGTGCCTGAAGGCAAGCGGACACCCAGCCCTGGGAGACACCACATCCTGTTAGGAGGACTTCATGCCCTTTTCCATCCCTGGGCCTGTACGGTGGGCTTCTGGGAAAGGAGGAGCGATAGAGGGAGTGAGGCCTGGGCCAGCCTCACAGCTCAGCCTTGGGAACAGCCCAGCTCTGTGCTCTTTCAGCTTCCCTGTCCCCTCTGCCCTCAGCGGCTCCCAGGCTGCAGTTAGACTCAGGCCTGTTTCCCTGTCACTCTCACACTACGTGCGTGTGTGCGTGTGCGTGTGTGTGTGTGTGGTGCGTGTGTGTGTGTGTGTGTACGCACACACCATTAGGCATGACAGTCTCTTTTGTCCTTATCTGACAAATGGAGATAATGGCCGGGCGTGGTGGTGCACGCCTTTAATCCCAGCACTAGGGAGGCAGAGGTAGGAGGATCGCCATGAGTTCAAGGCCACCCTGAGACTACATAGTTAATTCCAGGTCAGCCTGGGCTAGAGTGAGACCCTACCTCGAAAAACCAAAAAAAAAAAAAAAAAAAAAAAGAAAGAAAGAAAGAAATGGGGATAGTGGTTTTACTATACAGAACTAGAGTTGGGGGTCACTTGTGGGTCATAGCACACCTATTCATCTGTAGGACCTGGAAGGGAACCATCTGCTTTTGGAGCTGCCCTGCACTAGGAGCTAGGCCTGGAACACACGCTAGCAACCGGGATGTCACACTGGAGCCCACCCCAGCAGACCCAGTGGGCGCTGCAAGCCCCTGGCAGGACCAGTGGACCTAGTTAAGAAGACATTCTCCAGGCGGGGGGTTGGAGCCCAGGAAGGAGAACTAACAGGGCGGGAAGACAGAGAAAGAAGGGCAGGAGGGGGAGCCGGCCCCTGCACCCAGCAGCTGCCTGCCCTATTCCCCAGGGACCCTTACCGTCCTGGCTACAGGCTCCATACAGCTTGATGACGTGTGGGTGGTTGACCTGCTTCAAGAGGTTGAACTCGGACAGCAGGTCCCGGAGCTCGCTCGGGGAGGCATTCTCTGAAACAGCACACACAGAGAGCAGGCTGCCCACAGCGCTTCTGGAAGACCCTGTGGGGCCATGCTGAGTGGGAAGCAAACTTGTCATTTCCTCCACAGACATAGCCTGGTTCACATGGAGGTCCTGGGCACTCAGCCATTCAAGTCTCCCCCAGATCCTCGGTGTGGGTGGATAGCATCTTACGTACCCCTGGGATAAGAACCCAAGGAACGAGGGTCTGCCCACGAAACGTCTCCCAGGGCTGCTGACTATGTCAGTTTAGAAGTCGGTAGCAGGCAGAGAACCTCCTTCCTTAATCCTTCTGGAAGGTGGACGCTTGTGGGAACAGGTACCAGAGAAGGTGAGGACATCACAAGGGGCCTAGGCTTCCTGTTTCTGTCTGACTCTACGCACGTACTTAGTAGAGCTTGTGCGCAATGACCAAGTGATCTTACACTGAGGCACCGAAGTTACGACAGCATTAGTATTTCACCACACTCCAGGCGTGTAGCTTCTGGAGCAGTCAGTGCCACACTCCCTGCGAGTGTGTACAGCACCCGGCACACGGTGAAGATGACCGGACTTCACTGGAGTCCAGGTGAGATCACAGGTCCTAGGGGCAGGCAGAGCTAGCTCTGACTCCCTTCAGGTGCCTCAAGGTACATGACGCGTCAGAAGATGTGGTGGCCACTAGCCCTTCCAGTTGGCTGCTTATTGGTGCCGTATTGCCACCTGGCCCGTAGACTTATCTAGAACGGAGGGAACAGCTGGGAGACAGGGTGCTGGGACCCGTTTGTTCTTGGCTACTCCCAAGAATCTGAGGGTTGTATCTGGAATGAGCGTATGGGAGAACACCCTGTGATGTGCAGTCTCTTGACTGCTGTACCAACACACAATTTCTCTACCACAGTGTCTGGCCGTCACAGGGCCCTTTGTCCAAAAAGCTGGAGCCCGAACATTCAGGGCAAGCACAGTCTCTCTGGCGACACCCTTTGCATTAGCAAAGCGCACACTCGTTACAGCCACAGAAGCCATGATGGAACACAGGAGTGGGAAAAACCTGTGGGGCTTGCTGGAGTCCTTCCCTGGTAGATGCTTCGCTGAGGAATGAAGTGGGACAGATTGGGGCACTGGAAGGTCTCAGCTCGAACCCAAAGGGCCTTTTAATTTTTTAAACCCCAGTCTCTTCCACAAGGCGGTGCAGAGGCAGCACCTCAGCACGTTCCACGAGAGCGTGGTCCTCACGCTGCCTTGCTTCTTCAGGAACACTGGCCGTATGCCCATGTGGTGCCCAGGCCCAGACATCACTGAACAGCAACAGGGACCCTGCAGGGTCCCATGACGGAAGGGCCCCCACCCGCTCCTACAGGTGCAGTTTACGGACAGGTACCTTTCAACATCTTCACAGCCACGGTGGTGTAGCCGGCTCTGCCCTTCAGACGGAAGGCCGTTGCCTTGACTACTTTGCCAAACTCGCCTTCTCCCAGGGTTTTCCCAAGAACCAAGTTCTTCCGAGGGAATTCCCACTTTGGATCCTCCTGCATTGAGGTCAAAGGGAGGGGTTATTAGAGAAGAGAACAAAGTCTGAGGAGAACAGCTGAGGAAGAAGGCAAGGAGTCCCCTTCTCCAGGGACAGGGCGGTTCCCCAGAACCGTCCACCGAGAACACCACAGCCAGGCCAAAGAAGCCAAAAGCAAACCTCTGCAGGACGGGTCCTAGACTCACTGCGCGGAATCCCCCTGGCTCGAGTACACTGGAGGAACCTCAGGCTAAGCAGAGCTCAAATTCTTGGCAAGGGGCCAGTTCAGTCCATAGGTTCCTGGGCTGAGCAGACAGAAACCCAAGCCTCAGTTTGCCCTGATCCTCCAGGGGCTCCCAGACGATGGAGTGGGCACTCCCAGGCCGTCTCGCAGCCCAGAACGTCCCTGCAGTGGGCATGTCCAGGGGCAGCCCCACTATGTGGTTGCCCCCCCCCCCACCAAGAAGGAGCAATTTTGCTTCTGGGAAACTCTCACCCCGAAGTGTGGAAACAGCGCTTCCTCCCATGGTTTGTCCTTATACCCCTCAATGCCACATGCCGCTTTGGACTGGCTGGCATGCTGCCTTCCTTAAACTCCCATCCAAGAGCGATCCACATATCAGGCCTAATCATGACTGCTTTGTATGTCAAACCCTGAAAGGAGTGTGCCCTGCTGTGCTGGCATCGCGCTGGGTACCCATCACCCCAGGTGTCCCCACGTGTGGCTTTTCCAGGCTCTCCTGACCACACAGAAGCACAGCCTCAGACCAGGGGCCAGTCTGACATCTACGTGACCCAGGAGATAGGCTCCCTCTCAGCACAACTGCGCATTCCAGGAAGTTCATGGGCAATCTTGGTCTTGCCTGAAACTCCGCGAGAACTCGCAAACTCAGCATGCGCACAACTAGTATCACGTCCTTACTGTTCCGCCTCCACGGATGGCACTGGGAACCTCGTTAGAGTTCACCAGAGACCCCACTATCGACCTGTTGCTTTTCAAAATATGAGACGTTACTCTCTAACTGTCTCTGTTTGTTTCAGCCCAAGCTGGCCTTGAACTTGTGATCCTCCTGCCTGATTTTTCTCGAGCTCTGGGATCGCAAACACTTGCCATGCTATGGACGACAACGGGCTGGACTGCTCATCCACAGAGCTGGTTTGGTGTGGCTTGAGGGTACTGGGCCGGCTCTGGAGCATACTTGCAAGGATGGCATGTGTTTACCCCTGGCAGCATCCAGTGAGCATGGTTTTCCGGCACAGGCTCACCATACCCTGTCTGGATTATGGAGGACTCCGATAGCGTCTCCCAGAAGCCTGCTGTGGAACCCAGCTGCTGCCGGGGCAGGGCCCACAAACCAGGCAACTGGAAGGAGGCAGCAGTGGCATATCTGGGCAGGGCGCTTCCTTGGCCCTGGCTCTGACCAAAGGCTGGTGTCACCCCAAAAGGCCTTGGTAGGTGGCACCTTCTAACAATGCCAAGCTACCTCTCAGCCCCAAATGGGAACTGCTAAGAGCCTATGGCCACTGGGAATTAAATCCCTACTGGATGTTCCCACAGGTATCCCCACCACAATCCTCCCCGCCCAAGACAGCGTGCACCCCTCAACGCCGAGTACTTTTCTCAGTGCCCTCCAGAGCCCTCCGTGGCTTCTAGTTCCTGGACAGAAGAGGGCAGAGGACTCTGAAGGGGCAGAGGTCCAACTGGAGGGGAGGGCAGAGGCCATACAGCCTAGCCAGGACAGAGACCCTGTGGTGGCACGGCTCTGAGCATCACCGACAGACAGGACAGCATGCAGGAGTGGGTAGGACTTGCTTTTCTGCCCTCAACTGTGTCCTCCCTCCGTGCCTGGGTATTTGCCCTGCATGCCCCTGAGTCAGTGCCTTACTGCCTCTCCCTAACTTCCAAACAAAACAGCCTGCTGAAATGGCACGGGACACGGGCCTCTGGTGTTCCTACCTTAGATGAAACCCTTAGGAGCCTGTCAGGGACTCACTGCTCCCAGCCCTTGGGAACTCTGCTCACAGCTCCCCTGCCAGGTGGGACCCAGCCCACCATCCCTGAGACCTCAAGGCCCACTTTCCAGATCTGTCTGGTGCATGTCAAACGAGACTCATTGCCTCCCTCCTGGACTGCCTGTCTCCATTGCCCACCGAGAAGGTGACCGTGCAAGGGCAGACATCCTCCTGGTGCTGGTCCTGGTGTGCTATGTGAGAGGAGATGAGGAGTGAGGGCACATCAGACACCTGCGGGTGCTCCACGTAGGCAGGACAGCCTCCGGAACCCCTGGTCCCCTGCAAACCTCCGCCCTCACCCATCAGGGACCCTCACCGGGATCTTGAAGGCGTCCACAGACACCTGGTTCTCCATGGAATCCAGCGAGGGCCTGCGGTTGCCCGAGGAGGAATAGCTGATGGGGAAGGCCTGGGTGGGCCGGCAGAAGGTCATCTCCGCCGAGGCGATGGGCGGCTTGTGGGCGTGCTTGTGGTAGCGGTGGATGCAGAAGGTGGACAGCAGGATAGAGACGATGAAGGAGAAGAGGACGGCTGCGGTGACCACCGTGCGGCACAGCTCATCACACAGCGGGCCTGCGGCAGGGATGCAGTGACAGGTCTCAGCAGCCTGGCGGGCGCTGCTCTAGGGAGGCGTGAGAAGTCCCTACCAGCAATGATCGGGCACGGGCACGGTTGTGCTGTCTGTCCCGGACCACTGTCACCCTCTCATGCTGCAAACAGTGGCACACAGAGGTTTGAGAAGCCTGCTCAGGTCGGTGTGCCAGTTACAAAGCTTTGCTCTGCCACTAATGTTTGGAATTTTCTCTAGAAACAAGGTAGGAGGAGAGGATGATGGACCTAAGGCTTGGTACGCTAGGGCTCTGGAGTGACTCAGGCACCAGGACAGTGTCCCTGGCTATGGGCAGGAAAGCATTCCCCCCAGTGTGGTCAAGTGTAATCTGAAACTCCCACCGTTTCTGCTACTCCTATTTGTGATCTGAATGCTTTGGCTGGGAGGGCAGGTCCCCCCAGCTAGACAGTGCCAGGGGCTGAGCAAGGGTCCCGACACAGGACAATCCAAGTAGACAAGTTACCTGGAGGTAACTACGGGCTTTTCTGGCCCATACTCCACGGAGAACTTGGGGCTAGAAGGTACTTTACAGGGACCACGGCCCCTCTTCAGAGCTGAACCAATGGGGGGACCTGAGGCTCAGAGGGGAGACAGAGACTCGTGGGGTCCGCTGGCCTCCCTACAGAGTCATTTTCCTTGCTAGACCTCAAAAGAGTTGCTCAGACCCCTCCCCAAGGTTTGGGGAGGTTCAGGTAGCCCCCGTGCAGGAGTCAAGGCTCTCTCTCTCTCTCTCTCACCCTGGCTGTCCTCTGGCTCACAGAAGCACTTCTTCTCCTCAGGGAAGCAGTTGCAGATGCCATAGCCAGCTTTGATCCCCCGACGCTCCCCTGGCTCATGTCCCCCAACAATGCTGCCACCTGAGGATAGATGCAGCCCATTCAGCCTCCTGAGGGGGGGGTCGGCTAATATCCCAGGGTCCCTAGATTGTGAGGACCCCTCTCAACCCGGTGTCAGCAGTTCAGGCCCAAATGAGGCCACTGAGTTGAGAAGGCCCCTAATCTAGGCAAAGGTTTTAGCACAGTGCCCCTCCCATCAAGTTGTTCCCTACCCATGAGGACAGGGGTGGCCCAAACTTCCCAGGACCCTTGCTAAAGTCCCAAAGATACCACCCATGTCTAACCTTCACCAGCAGTTAAAGGGGTATGCGGTAGCCTACACGGAATGGGGGCCCGAGCCAGCAAAATGGGGGCTGTAGCCCGTGAGTCAGCCAAGGTGACCCTGGGGAGACAGCTCAGGCTTCTAGGCCCCATAGTCTCTGGGGGGAGACAAAGACACTGTTCTAATGGAGGATGGCCTGGTGTGACATAACCGGTTGGGTAAAACTACTGTCACGTGCACCATCTTTTTCAAATGCCAGGATGAGCCCATGGCCTTGCACAAGCTAAGCCAAGCGCACTGTCACCGAGTGCCGCCTCAGCTCGGCTTGGCGCACACCTCAGGGTGTGGGCACACGAGGGCCCAGGCTCTGTCTGTGCCTGCACCCTTCCCCGCGCACTGCTGCGTGCGCCACGAGGCCGGCGCGGGCTTACGGAGGCAGTCCTGGGGGCAGATGTGGACGTTCCGGCTCTCCACAGCATCACAGTGGCCGTCAGGGCAGGTCCTGATGCTGGGGGAGCAGGTGGAGAAGTTCCTGGTGATTCCTGTGACATGACACAGCAGGCAGTCACCCCACGTGGGAGTACCCCACCCTGGTCAAGACTGTCATGGACCCCTGGGCAACCCTGGCTCCTGCAGGGTAAGGGAAGCTGAGGCCTGAGCAGAGAGACATCATGTCCGCTTCAGCTGCCAGACTGAGAAACACCCCTAAGGGGTGTTGGGGCCAAGAGTGCCGGGACCAGAAGGGCTGAGGACGCTCAAGGCTGTGGGAGTTTCCTTCGAGGAGGTCAGGACTCTTCAAAGCTACGCTGTGAATGGGTGCCTTGTGAAGGTAGACATGCTCGTAGTGAGGTGGACGTTGGCTGCTTGTACCCAGAGCCGCGTCCTGTGGCCTGGGATCCTCTGGAAGAGCCATTCCGTCCCCCGTACGCATCAACTTTGGTCCAGACCCTTCCAGGCCCAGAGTGAATCCAGCTCTTGAATTTCCCTAGTTCCAGGGGTGACAAATCCCCCGTGGCCCCACAGCCCCCCCCCTCCGTGCCGTCAGTGACACCACAGTGGGGACAAGACGCTGGAGGACAGACAAGGGTTAAAGGAGGTCGCTGCAGGAGATGGCAAGCTCGCAGGACCCCATGCCCACTAGCCGCCCTCAACCCTGCCGGCTGCCCCGGGGCCTACCTTTGCCGTCTCCCTGCCGCCACTCGCATGTGCCCGTCGGAGAGCCCAGGCCACCGCACTCCTCGCACTCGGGCTGCCTCTTGTTCACGGAGCAGGACCACGGGCAGTTCACTTTCTCAGGCAGGTCTGGGTGTGGCAGATGAAACAAGGTGACAGGGGCTGGCCTGAGCTAGCCTCCGGGCCTCACCCACGCACAGAGGCAGCAGCACATACGCCGCACCCATTGGTCAAGCCCAGGAGGTTTGGGGATAAGCTGAGAGTGCAGGGGCCACCAGGTACACAGAAGGGTGACCATCAGCCTCCAGGGGTTGGGGATAAGGACGGGAAGATGGACGTCAGGAGTGACCAGGTTCAACAGAGGACAGGAGGTGACAGGGTGAAGGACAGCGGACCGAACCCATCACTCAGAGACCCTGGCACTCACAGGATGTCTCGTGACATCTGAGCTCCAGAGAAACAGCGCCCGTTGCCTGTGTTTGCGCTCAGCATTGAGGGAACACGCTTACAGTTTTAACTTCCAAGAGACCACTCAAGGACTTTATGGGCCATATACATGGGACCAGAAGTGTTTTAGACTTGTTCAGATCTTGGGATACTTACATAAACATAGTAAGTTATCTTGAGGGATGGAATAGCATGAAATTCATTCATGTTTTACTTATATGTAGCGGGCGATCTTTTTTTGACAATATTTTTTGAATTTTTTGTTCATATTTATTTATTTATTTATTTGAGAGCAACAGAGAGAGAAAGAGGCAGATAGAGAGAGAGAGAGAGAGAGAGAGAGAATGGGCGTGCCAGGGCCTCGAGCCACTGCAAACAAACTCCAGTCGCGTGCATCCCCCTTGTGCATCTGGCTAACATGGGTCCTGGGGAATCGAGCCTCGAACTGGGGTCCTTAGGCTTCACAGGCAAGCCCTTTTGACAATATTTTTAGGGCACCTGTATTTTGAGTGCAACTCGCCTCAAAGGTCAAGGGTGGAATTCCCTACTTGTGGCATCACGTCAACCATAAGAAACATGTTTCAGAATTTGAAACATCTTGGATTTTGATATTAGAGATGAGGGACACAACCTGTATGAGTAAGTTGCTTGGTGTTTATTTGAACTTCAAATTTAGGGGGCCGGAGAGACGGCTTAACAGTTAAGGCACTTGCCTGCGAAGCCAAAGGACCCAGGTTCAATGCCCCAAGGATCCAGGTAAGCCAGATGCACGAGGTGGTGCATGCGCCTGAAGTTCATTTGAGTGGCTGGAGGCCCCGACATGCCCATTCTCTCTCTCTCTCAAATCAGTAAATAAAATAAGAGAAAAAATAAAATAAAATATTGAAATTCACATTTAACCAGGGCCCCATGTCTTACCGGCAGCCTCCAAGTGGGAGCTTGTGTGGCACCAGACAGGGGCAAGGAGGACTGACCATTCAGTATTCTGTCACCACACTGTCCAGCCCGTGAACTATTTCTCATTTGTGGGAAAGATACTCTGTGTCAGCAAGGCCACCAGGGGCTGAGGGACAACAAGAGACTGGGCCCCAACCCATGGCTCGACGGAACCTGACACTCACATGTCCCTTCCACGGTGACAAGCAGCGAGGCCTGGGCTTGAGTGCGGGTCTGCCGGTCAGTGGCCACCACCGTGTACTGGAGCTCGGCGCATTCGGCTCGTTGCAGGGCCTCTGTGTCATTCACGAACAGTATCCCGGAGGTGTCCTCGGCCGAGGTGACTATCCCCAGGGCACTGCAGTTGGTGCTGGCGGGCTGCAGCTTGTACTGCACGTGGATGCCACTGAACTCCAGGCAGTTTTCCACACAGACCTTCCCAATCTGGCGGCATGGGAGAGAGCGGGCACAGCAGTCCCTTAAGTTGGTACCTGGAGGAGGCCCCTGGGCAATCCGAGTCCCAGGACAGTCCCCAACTTGGTCTGAGGATGTGGCAGCCTTCCCGAATGCTCAGTGTTCTACCCACTCAGGACCCTCTTGACTGTCCAGCCCTTTTGCTCAGTTCTTTCTGCCCAGGCCACTAAGTCGCCAGCCCTATGCTGCCGGGAGCCAGAGACGAGCGTCACACTCCGTTGTGGTCACTTAACAGCCACGCCTCAGCTGTGTGACCGTGATATGGTCACTTCTAGGGATGTGGTCTCCCCCTAGGGACCAAGAGGCCTTCTGGGGACTTTGGGGCAAGAGACCCCCTTCTGGGTACACCCGGCCCTGGAGCTCTGAGGCACTCGAGTGAGTTATGAGTTGCTCGAGGCCAAGAGCTCCAGAAGTGGCCAGGGCCATGGGGACCTGCTTGCGGGTGCACAGCAGGCCTGGAGGGCAGCGGCATCCATGCCAGGGTAGCTCAGGAACCCTCAAGCTGCATCTGATGCCCCAACAAAACCAGCCTTCTGGGCTACCTCGTTTTTCCCTACAAAGTGTGCTCACTTCCACCTTTGCAGGGGGATCCTTGAAACTTTACAAGGCCTCTATTCCCTATTTTATTTTATTTTATTTATTTGAGAGAGAGAGGAAGAGGCAGGTAAGGAGAAAGAGAGAATGGGCGCGCTGGGGCCTCCAGCCACTGCAAGCGAACTCTAGACGCGTGCGCCCCCTTGTGCATCTGGCTCATGTGGGTCCCGGGGAATGGAACCGACGCCCTTAGACTTCTCAGGCAAACGCCTTAACCACTAAGCCATTTCCCCAGCCCCTCTATTCCGTGTCTTTTAAAAAACTAGGGAAGCAGTAAGAAAGCAGTGACCCCGAGCGCACTGAGGCATCCATGTCTCTCCAAATGCAGGTGATCCACTTTCAGATATACCGGCTCCCTCTAAGTGCAACCTCAGGCCCTGTGCTACTTCCGGGCCCTTCGTGGGAGAACATCCAGGAGATACGTCTATGGATGCGCCCTTGTGTGTTGGTGTCAGGAATGGATACCTGACTAAAGCCAGTTGTAAGAATCAGAAAGATGAAGACGAGGAGGGGGCTCAGCGGGTAACAGTGCACGCTACGCAAACATGAGGATCTGAGTTGTATCCTCCAGGACGCGTGGGAAAGGGTGGGAGAGGCCTTCATGCCTGTAATCCCAGCACTGAGGGGAAGCTTTCAACCATTACTTTTCCAGAGACAAATATAAATACATTATGAGCTCTTTAGCAAAAAAAAAAAGATTAAGGTAGAAAGTGGATACACTCTCTATGTTCACCCATAGAGGGCGCCACTGATAACTGTGGTCTGCCGCAAAGTCAGAAACCATCACCAATGAAGATCTGCTTTTGCACGAAAGGAGTTACCCAAGACCAACGACGGCCCTGGCAACCCACCTTCCCCACTTGGCGCCTCATCAGGAACATCTTTCTAAGTAGGCAGTAGGGGTACGAAGGCACAACATGTTTTAAAGATACCAAGAAGGTGGGGGGGGGGAATGTCAAAAACAGAATGGCACAATGAATTCTGCAGTGGGACTGGGGCTCTATATGAAAGGGGGGTTCAGGTTCTCACAGTGGCTCTCCTCGGCCTGTCAGTAACTCCAGCCACTGCCTCCTGTCCATGGCTCCACCTGGCCTACTGCACACTGGGCGGACTAGGGGAAGAGGGACACCCATGCTGGAGGGCTAGGGGAAGGGTGTCATGCACTTTTAACTCTGCCTACACTGTGCTGCAGGGCCCCACCCTTAGGGCCCCCAGTCCCCGGGCATGTAGCGGACTGTGGGCTCACCTGGGCATAACGGTGGGCCCTCCTGCTCACAGAGAAGGAGTAGGTGCTGGGCAGACGCAGGATGACCGGCAGCACAGACACGTTGAAATGAAGGTGGACGACACCTGAGCCCGGGCCCTGGAAGTCTGAGTCATTGACGAGGACCACCAGCTTCAGGACTCGGCTCTCTAAGATGGGGATGCTCCGGTTGAGAACCAGCTCTGTGAATTGGGGGACATGGTGGTGACCGCCAGGTACTACTATGGTTCAGGACCACTCCCCAGGCCACAGCTCCAGCCCTCTCTCCCACCGTACACACGGTACTGCACCCGTATGCAAACGCCTACTTTTACACGGGTGTCCGGAGAATAGGTCTAATAGGTATCCCTAACCCTATTAGAAGTGGCATTTGAATCGTGCTAAACTAGACCTCTGCAAATGTGTTTCTTAACTGAAGAAGAGAGAGGTTGGGGGGGGGGGAGAGAGAATGCACATGGTATGTGTGTGGTGCACTTATTATAGGGTGTGTATGGTATAGTGGAAGTGTGTCCTGTGATTATTTGATATGCACACAGGGTTCATGTGCACTTTTGTGGGTGTAGTGTGTTTATGTACACAGTGTGAGTGGCATGTGAGTATTTACAGGGTACACGTGTACAGGCAGCACGTGTGAAGGGGGTTGTGGATAGGGTGCTTGTCGTGTGTTTTGTATATATAGAGGTGTTGTATTTATACATGTAGCGTTTCTGTATGGTATGGAATGGGTACAGTCTGCATGGTATGTGGCCTGTATAGAGTGAGTATGTAGAGTTTTCATGTACTCTGTGTGTGTGCGTGCACGTGAGCGCGTGACATGGCCACACGAGAGGTAAGCTTAGCAAGCTCCGAAATCCTGGGGAGACACGCCACTGGCTCCTTACTGTAGTCATGCATAGTTGCCCGCACGAAGCTGCTGTTGGCCTGGGCCAAGGTCTCGTTGGGCGAATGCTCCACCCGGAAGGTCTGCTGGGCCCAGGGGTCCTCCGTGAGCAGCGTGCTGGTGTAGCGCCGCACCAGCTCCCCAGATGCTGGCACCACATCTGCATCAAACACTCGCAGTGTGGCCACGACAGTGCCCTGCAACGGGTTGCCAAGAGTGCCAGTCAGTGCAGGTGCCCGCAGGAGGCCACAAGACCCACTATACGGTCCATAGCTGGACCGGGTGCGTGTGTTGTCAGAACCAGTCCAAGGGACAGATGGACTGAACCAAAATGTTGGTCCTCAAGGGGTCACTGGACAGCTGGACCCAGTCACTCTCCCAGGGCCACTATGTACTTTGTCCAAGTGTGACAGACACCTACAGATGTCCCACAAGGAGAATGAGAGCAGGCGCTCAGGCTCTGTGCTGACAGGTCTTGTTCAGGTCCCCCACAGCAAAAAAAAAAAAAAAGTGGAAACCGGAAGACCCCCAAGGTGAAGGTCAGTTCAAAAGCATACAGTAAAAGCCTGGCGTGGTGGTGGCGCACGCCTTTAATCCCAGCACTCGGGAGGCAGAGGTAGGAGGATCGCTGTGAGTTCGAGGCCACCCTGAGACCACATAGTGAATTCCAGGTCAGCCTGGGCTACAGCGAGACCCTACTTTGAAAAACAGAAGCAACAACAACAAAACCCAAAAGTATACAGTAAATGGCGGAAGGAGTACACACCAGCACGTTCTCCCCCAAGCATCTTCTGTACACCAGGCCAGCAGCGGCTGTGAGGAAAGCCACAGGGCAGCTGGGAGCTCCCGGTTTACCAGCCCCTCCAGGGTCACTCTAATGTTGACCAACCTGGTCATCACCTCCCATCCCCATCTACAACCCTCAAGCAAACCTGCACCTAGGTTGTCTAAAGATGCCAGACTGAGTAACAAGGTGGATGGCTAAATATACCAAGGTATAAACTATGGATACAGACAGACAGCAAACAGGTGTAGGGCAGAGCAAGACAGATAAACGGAAACCGAGCGCATGTGTGGACAGACCTCCTTTCGCCTAAACTCCACCACAGCGCTGGCGGTGTCCACCCCTCCAGGGAAGGTGGGGGCCGAGTCGTCCTCGTCATACACGGTCACAAGGAAAGGTACCATCACCTTTTCCTCACGGGTACTGGCGTGTACTGTGCACTGGGCCACCAGGTCGTACTTCTCCTGTCGTTCCCGGTCCAGGGCCCTGCGAGCGCTCACCTCCAGGCTGTCTGCGTCACAGCGGAAGGGCAGTCTCTCACCTGTCAACAGACAGACGGGGACCGCATGTGACCACTGGGGTGGTGGTGGGGGGGAGGTAGTGCGATCTTCCTTTCTCAGGGGTTCGCCTACAGTCTAGTGGCAAAATGGGAGATGGCTGTGCAGGGAAAGGTCTGGCACACGGGCCGGGCACTGCGTGTCCCTCTTCTGGCCCCACTGGGATGGGGTCCGTGGCGCACAAGTGCAGTGGTGTGATTACCACTTTCTGCGGCTGCAGCCCTCGCTTGTGTTGGTGGGGTAGATGGGAGTCGGCACAGAAGGCCTAGTAAGGCCTCTTCTCCGATCACCAAGGGCTTGGCCCTCCCCAGCTCTGGAGCGAGCTTGTGTGGATATGTGTGGCTACAGACCCAGGGATCTAGCACCAAGAACATGCCGGTGGTTTTTAAACTGTAGAAACAGCAATTGCTCATTAAAAAAAATATATGTGAGGGGGCTGGAGAGATGGCTTAGCGGTTAAGCGCTTGCCTGTGAAGCCTAAGGACCCCAGTTTGAGGCTCGATTCCTCAGGACCCACATAAGCCAGATGCACAAGGGGGCACACGCGTCTGGAGTTCGTCTGCAGTTGCTGGAGGCCCTGGCGTGCTCCTTCTCTCTTTCTCTATCTGCCCCTTTCTCTCTCTGTCTGTCACTCTCAAATAAATAAATAAAATAGATAAAAGAGTATAGTATTCTCTGAATGTCCTTAATCACTTAAAAAAAATGTGTGGGCTGGAGAGATGGCTTAGTGGTCAAGGCCCTTGCCTGTGAAGCCTAAGGACCCATGTTCTACTCTCCAGATTGTTCATAAGCCAGAGACACAAGGTGATGCAAGAGCACAAGGTTGTCCATGTGCACGAGGTGGCACATGCATGTGGAGTTTGATTATAGTGGCTGGAGGCCCTGGTGTGCCAATTCTCTCTCTCTCTTATTAAAAAAATAAAAAAAAAGGTCTGTTGGGCTTGCCTCAAAAAAAAAAAAATGTGAGAAACAATGCTACAGTCCTGTGACTTGAAAACAAAGAGTGGACATCTGGGGTATGATTTTATGCTAACAAACACAGGCATTTCCGAATGTGAGGTTTACATTCCTGCTGTGTGCCTCTCCTGGCTATGTAATCTGAGACTGGTCATAGTGCCTCCTGGTGCCTCAGTTTCCTCTCCTGCAGACAGGATGAAGGCTGCAGTGCCTGGCGCCATGACCAGCTCCACAGAGTGACCTGCAAGGGCATTGGGGGGCGGGAAATACAGCACTTCTCACCCTCCTGACAGAACCCAGAAACCAAGGATGCCGAATGCTGGGCGATCCGCCCAGGTGACTCACCACAAGTGAATTACAACCGGGAGCCGCTTTTCGTAAGCTCTTTCCTTCTACCTTTATGACGGCAGAAGACGCGCAGAAGAATTTTTCAGTGAGAGAGGGCAGGGCGCAAAACCACTGCCAACCGTCTTGTTCCAAGACACCCACCCCGGCCCCAGGGAAGACGAAAGCGTGTGGCAAGAGGTTATGAGTGGAGGGCTTCTCCTCTTCAGGTGCCCATGATCATGGCTGTACTCCTCACACGTGGTGTGAACCCAGCCTGCGCTCACTGCCCTGAGCCCCGGGGTCCCCACAGCGTCCCAAGTGTTGAACTTGACAATGGTGCACCTTCATGTGTCCACAGGTGCCTTCTCTTTCGCAATCCCACCCGGCTCCCTCAGGGCGGCCTCCCAGCAAGGTCAGCTGGGCTTGCTGAAAAACCCAACAGCGACCCTGGATGGGGCTGAACACCTCACATCCACCTCGGGGAACAATCCAGCTGGGTCTCCGTCAGAGCATGCCAATTCCAGCCTCATCTCAGCCCATCTTTCCATTCGGGCATCTCTCCTGGCACCTCCGGTCTCCCTGCTGTCCACCCTGTGACACTGAACCGTGTCCAGCACAGGAGCTCAACGAAACCTTTCAAAGGTAAATCAGATCCTTTCAACGCCCCGCCCCCGGCTCCTGCACACCACAGCACCCCATGTCCTTCAGCGTGCAACGGCCTCAAATGCCTCCAGACGTGAAACTTCAGCCACGCAGGGTCCCCCATCTTAGCACTCTGAGGGACTAGGTCTGCCAGCAGCTCCCCTTGCTTGGCGGCCCCCTGCTCTGACCACCCTATTGAAGACAGCAATCTCCACCACTCCTTGCCCCCTCCCCTGGATTTTCTTCCCTCCTTCCAGAAGCCTCCCGATTTCCTTGACAGTTTCGTGGAGGCTCCTTCCCCACAGAGAACTAGGCGTTCCGTGAAGGCAGGGTACCAGCTTGCTTGTTCACAGCTCTACCCTAAACTCCTGTCACACTCACTACTTGGCCCATGGCAGGCACCCAAGAGCTATTTCTGGAATGTTAGGCAGTGGTGGAAAGTAAGGCGGGAGGCTAAGCCTAAGGGCACTCAGCACTGTGCCTCCTCCTTACGCAGCAAGGCCCCACCAGGCGGATACTCACCTTCCAGAAGCCCGTAGGCCACACTGATGTTGGGGCAAAGGAACTGCACAGGCAGCAGGCGAAACTGGTGGAAGGTGCCAGGGGGCCTGTTCTCTCTGATGCGGAAGGACAGATCTGTCTCCGGGAAGCAGAGTTCGCGGGGTGTGAGGGAGCTGCAGGCCGGGAAGGAGGAGCTGTTGATGGAGAAGTACACACGGGCGCAGCCCGGCCACTGACACTCACGCAGGACTGTGGGCCCCAAGAAGACTTGGAGGAAGACGGTGAGCGAGGAGAAGCCACCATCTGCAAGGAAAGAAGAACTTCTCAGGGACCTGCAGTCACACCCGGCCAGCTTGGAGGAGCGAGTGGGAAGCAAGAGCAGGGCTCCTTGTGGTCCGCGCTAGGGTGCTGGGGCCCGGAGCACCGGTGCTCATCCGGCTACCCCTCTTGTTGTCTAGTTCTCAAGTACCCCTCCTCTGGGAGCTATCTGAGTACTGGCGCTGATGTCCTCTCCTCCCTGCCGGTGGGTAGCCTCTCAAGGTTGCCTCCTGAGGCATAAGGAGGCCACCAGAACCTCCCCGGGGTTACTAAACACCAAACTCCCCAGGTGCTTTGTTTCATAGACGCACCCTCGTGGATAGCAGCACCTGGGGGAAGTCCAGCAAGTTCTACCACTGAGGCAGCACAGGCGGTGCAGTGAGGTCTGAGCCTTGTCCCGGGTGGACGTCTCCCTGGGCCTCTCCCTCAGCCCCCGTATGGTGAATGCTTCTCCAGTTTGCTCCACCTATAGTCTATAAGACCTCTCCCTGTTCCTCCTTAGCCTATACTTCGCTGCTTAAGTCTCACTGCAGGTGACAATTCTTTGCACAATGTCGGGTCAAACTGATGTGGGGCTTCTTTCCTGACTGGGCCAGGCAGTGTCCAGACACGGGAGGTTCACGCAGTGGTCAGGGAAATGCAAGACCACTGCTCATCCCACCCTCAGCCCCCGCCAAGACCCTAGTTCCCTCAGTTCTCCACTGTGGCCCAGGAGGTAAGGTAAGACCAAGGCCCGTGTCAGAACACCTCGGTCAGCAGCGCCCTGGTGGTGGTGGCAGGGAGCTGCCCATCTCAGACGGCCCTCTGGGCCTCACGATCCTGGCTGCACTTGACAGATAGCTCAGACACGCCACGTCTCTTGTCACTTAGCTGGGAAGTGCTTCTGGCTCTATATTCATGGCACTCTATCTGCCCTGCCTTTCACCTATGGATAGGGTCTGAGGGCCAAGCGAGGTCATGCCTCAGGAGGAGGTTCTGGGAGAGTGGGAACTACCGGGTACACAATCACCACTTCACGCCACAAGGCACTCAGATCTTCCCTTCACCCCTCCAGGGCTAGGATCCTATGTGGTTCTGACTATAGCTCCTGTCTCTGCTTTGTACAGCTGCCTGGGTCTCCATCTGCTTCCTGGACACCTCAGCCAGCCCCGCAGGTACCTGTAGACCAAGTGCGCTGTAAGATAGGGAGGCAGTCTTCCTTGGACCTGGCATCTCCAGGAAGTTCCCAGCCACCAGCGAATTCAAAACCCTTGGGATTTCCCCAGAAACTGCGCATCCTTCTCTCCCAGGCTGCGTACCCTCGATCAATCACCCCAATGCAAACAGTCTCTGCTCCAGGTGGCGAGAGTTTTACTTGCATGGTTCTCTGCCAACGGCCACCGGCCTTGCCTCGGGAAGCCCAGGGGCTACCAACAGTGCCCTCAAACTCACGTGGCTCCCTGGACTCCACAGCCACTCTTACCCTTCCCCCTTTGCGTCCTTACCCACAGGAGCCCTGGCTGGTGCCATCCTCAGCCTCAGGGCTGGCGGCTGTGCCAAGGGGCAGCCCGAGGCTGAGGCGGGGCGGGGAGGGGGTGCGGGGCTCTCCCTTACTGCGGCTGTTGAGCTGTTCCCAGGAGCTGCGGTCCAGGCTCTGGTTGAGGTAGAGAAGGCCCGTGTCCTCTTGGATGCGGATCCAGTCGTTCTCATGCAGCCGCGTGCTGTAGGTACCGTAGAGGTGCTGGCCCAGGCGGAAGCTGGGAACCTCTCCGGGGGCATCCCGCAGGGCGTGGACATAGAGCAGGGGTGTGCCAGCTGGCTGGTCCACGTACAGCTTCTCCCAGTAAGCATCCCTCGAGAAGTAAAGGCCCAGGGGAGCTGCAGGAGGCATGGCGGCGTGTGTGAGGGGGCGGGGCAGCGGCTTGTTCATGAACAAAAGGCATCGTTCATTTAAAATGCTGACCTTGGGCGGCTGGAGAGATGGCTTGCGGTTAAGCTCTTGCCTGTGAAGCCTAAGGACCCCGGTTCGAGGCTCAATTTCCCAGGACCCACGTTAGCCAGATGCACAAGGGGGCGCACGCGTCTGGAGTTCGTTTGCAGTGGCTGGAGGCCCTGGTGTGCCCAATCTCTCTCTCTCTCTGACTCTTCCTCTCTCTGTCACTCTCAAATAAATAAATAAAAATGAACAAAAAAATTAAAAAAAAAATAAATAAAATGCTGACCTTAGCAGGCATTTTCTCACCTCTAGTCCAAAGGGCATGACTTATATAGCTAAACATGACTGAGACTTCACTGCAGTAAAACGAAACAAAGAACAGGAAAAGAAAGGAAAAAAAAGGAGGAACGAAGGAGAGAAAGGAAGGTATTTCTCAGCCAGCCCAGTGTGGCAGACCCCGCAAGCACACATGAGGAGTCTACACAAACTTCTAGACAAAAGCAGCCCGAGCTGGAGCTGTCCAGGGTTTGAACGTTTCCGGAGAAGAGGAGCAAGGTGCAGTCAGCAGAAAACTAAGACTTCAAAAGGGCCCCGGCTGAAACTAAGAAAAATTGGCAAAACAAGCAAGGGTGCTGTTTTCCTGGTGAACCGGGTACCAGCACAAGGAGGAAGGAGATCAACACAGAGAAAAATCAACTCCTACCAAATCAGAGATTCAGAGACCCAGAGGCCCCCAACACCTCATCACTGAAGCAGACCAAAAATGAACCCAACATGGCTCAGGGAAATTTTGCGGAAGAGGGGGCAGGAAAGAATGTCAGAGCCACATGTTGGGTCGTGATATGCAGAGACATTTATCTTACCCATAACTGTGGGCTAACTCCACAATGCATGACCCATATACCTCAACAAGGAGGGGCCAAGGGGAAGGGGGTAGGTCATGGATGAGCCTAATAATGGTACCAAACTGACTGTATGTGCTGAATACAAAACTAATTAATAAAAAAATAAAAAATTAAAAAAAGAAACTAAGACTTTACAAGGAAATCAACCTTCTTTAAAAAATATATTATTATTTTTACATTCCTCTTAATCATTTCTTTTTAAAAATATTTTATTTATTATTTGAGAGAGAGAAAGAAGGGGAGAGAAAGAGAGAGAGAGAGAAAAAATGGGCATGCCAGGGCCTCCAGCCACTGCAAATGACGTCCGGACACATGCGCCCCCTTGTGCATCTGGCTTATGTGGGTCCTAGAAAGTCAAACCGGGATCCTTTGGCTTTGTAGGCAAGCACCTTAACAGCTAAGCCATCTCTCCAACTCTATTATTTTTTATTTATTTGACAGAGAGAAAGAGGGAGGGAGAGAGAGAGAGAATGGGCGTGCCAGGGCCTCCAGCCACTGCAAATGAACTCCAGACGTGTGCGCCCCCTTGTGCATCTGGCTTACGTGGGCCCTGGGGAACTGAACCTGGGTCCTTTGGCTTTGCAGGCAAGCGCTTTAACCACTAAGCCATCTCTCCAGCCCAAGAAATCAATCTTTATTGAAACATTCCTACCGTATGACCCAGCAACTTCACTCACTTTATCCAACAGAGATGCAAACCTCCATCAAGTGGCTTAACGCTAAACGGCGCGGGAACGTTCGACGGAAGTCAAGAGACAGAAACCTCCTCGATGCCCTCCAACAGGGTGTTTTAGATGGGAAAACTGGCCCATTCATACCAGAATCCCACGCAGTATGGAAAGGGATGAACTACACAGTGTGGGTCTCACAGACATCACGACCAGCCGGAACGGCCAGGCAGAATGAACACAAATGCTGTGATTCTACATTGATCTTAAGGTAATTCATCAGACTGTTGGGTGGATGTGGGGGTTGATTGTCTGGGTGTGGCAGGAGGGAACTTCCTGTGCGATGTAAACAGCCTATGTCCTGACAGGGAGGCAAACCACGTGGCCGTATCCACTACTAACATTCAGCTAAGAGTCACGCACTGCAACATGACGGTTCACCTTGATTGGACTAAGAGGCGTCTAGGAAAGTGGAGAGCCATGCTTTTGGGTGTGCATATCCAGAGAGGACTGCCCTGGGTGTGGGTGGCACCACGGAGGTCCAGATGGAATTAACGAGCGGAAGAGGGGGAGGTCAGATGGCCGGCATTCTGTCTGTGTTTCCTGCCTGCAGGGCGTGAACTGCCCTGCTAGTTACACCATGGCCTCCCCAACGCTCTGAACCACGAGCCAAAACACAATCCTCTCCTTGAAGTTGTGTCCTGCAGGCATTTCAGTCAGAGCTACGAAAAAGCAATAGTTGCAAAACTAAGTATACTTCACTTAAAAAGCTGAAAAAGGAATCAGAGGAGCCTGTGGAGAAGCGCACACAGCTCCACCTTGGCTGATGATGACTTTTTGTTTGTTTGTTTCTGTTTTTCGAGGTAGGGTCTCGCTCTAGTCAGGCTGACCTGCAATTCGTTATGGAGTCTCAGGGTGGCCTCGAACTCACGGCGATCCTCCCTGCCTCTGCCTCCCGAGTGCTGGGATTAAAGGCGTGCGCCTCCACGCCGGGCTTAAGGATGGCTTTTTGGATGCTCTGTGTTGTGTTGGTACTCAATGTGAAGTGATACAGAAACTGTCGGGAACAGCATGGGGGTTCCTCAAGCTATTCAACACTAGCTCACCATAGGATCCGGCAAAAAAAAAAAAAAAAAAAAAAGAATTGAAAGCAGGTTCTCTGAGAAATATTTACACACCCATGTTCATTAGAAGCACTAATCACAATAGCCAAACGGTAGAAGGAACCATAACACTCATTAGTGGGTACCTGGGTACCCCAAAATGTGGCACATACAGTAATATAATACAATATTCTTCAGTCTTGAAAGGAAAGATATACACGAAGTGACACCTACTGTATGACAATCGTAAGATATGTCACCACATACATGGAAGGAAACAGCAGACTGGTGCTTGCGAGGGGGCTCGGGGAAAGGGAGGGAGAATTACTATATGATGAGTGCAGAGTTTCATTTTGGAACAATTGAAAAGATCGGTGGACATGTGCTTGGGACGGCTGTGCAACACTGTGAATATTCTCAGCATCACTGAGCTGCACACTGAAGGGAGTCAAGGTGTAATAATTCTGCTATATACAACTTGAAAATAGATTTTATTTATTGATGAGAGAGAGAGAGAGAGACAGAGACAGAGAGCGGGCATACGGAAGCACCAGGGCTTCTTGCTGCTGAAAACAAACTCCAGACACACATTCTACCTTGTGCATTTGGCTTTACGTGGGTACTGGGGAACTGAACCTGGCAGGCAGGTTTTGTAACCAAGCGCCTTTAACTACTGAGCCACCTCCCCAACCCTGTTAATATACTTTTTTTTCCCCCACAATAAAAACACTGAGTTTTGGGCTGGGGAATCTTCCTCAGTGGTTAAAGGTGTTTGCTTGCAAAGCATGATGGGCTCAGTTCAATTCCCCAGTACCCATGTAAAGCCAGATTCACAATGTGGTGCATGTGTCTGGAGTTCATCTGCAGCAGCGGAAGCCCTGGCACATCCCTATTCTCTCTCTGTCTGCATCTGTCTCACAAATGAATAAAAATATTTTTAAAAATACCAGGTTTGGGGCCGGAGAGATGGCTTAGCTGTTAAGGTGCTTGCCTGCGAAGCCTAAGCACTTATGCCCAAATCTCCAGATCCCACATAAGCCAGACGCACAAAAGGTGAGGCAAGCGCAAGGTCACAAATGCCCACTAGGTGGCACAAGCTCCACTGGTGTTTGATTTCAGAGGCTGAGGCCCTGGTGTGCCAATTATGCCTCCCTCTCTCTAAAATAAAAATTAAGGGCTGGAGAAATGGCTTAGCAGTTAAGGCGTTTGCCTGCAATGCCAAGGTATCAATTCTCCAAGTGCCACGTAAGCCAGGTGCACAAGGTGGCACATACATCTAGAGTTCATTTGCAGTGGCTACAGGCCCTGGTGTGCCCATTCTCTCACTCTCTCTCTCTAATAAATAAAAGTAAAGTCTTTAAAAAAACAAATAAAATTAAATTAAAATTTAAAAATACTGAGTGTTTAAGAAGATAGGTAAAAAAAATTTAAGAAAGAAACAAGATAGATAAATAGGCAAAAAATTTTAAAACCTATTTAGGGGCAAGGACCTTTAACTATAATGCACCCAAACATGCCAACACAGAGAGAAGACGGTGGAAATGCTATGTATGCTCCTGTGTAACTGACTGTCTTGTCTTTTCAACCCGTTCGTCCCACCTACGCCCCATCTTCCTAGCATCCTTCTTCCTGGTATTTCAGAGGCTGCCTGCTAGCCTGTCTAGTCCTCCTCCCAGGGATTTTTTTTTGGGGGGGGAACAATCTAGTACCAGCTAGAGTGTAAAGAAGAGATTGGGCATGACCATTTGGGGGTCCCTGAGATGTTTAGAAAACGGCACTGTGCAATGTTTCTCAAGGACAACCTCAAAGCCAGGCTGGGAAACACCATGTTGGAGAAAGTATTGGGGTCAGGGGAGGGTGAAGAGAAAAGGGACCAGGAAGGAGAGGGGTAAGAGGAAAAGGGCGTAAAGAGAGGGAGGGGACAAGGGAAGGGTCCAGAAGATAGGGAGAGGAATACTCTGGCCAGAGCCTCAGGGCAGAAAGAAGGGCACCCACACACGGAGGGCCTCTCCTAGATGTGCAGGGGGCTGTAAGGGGACCCAGCCAGGACTTGCAGTGGCTTTGTACCTGAAGTCAATAAACCCCTGTCATTCTGCTTCTGCAGCCCTTGGGATGGGATCACCTAAAGTGTCAGGGTGAATGGGGCCCTAGAAGTTGTCACACTGGAGAACTGGGCCATTCGCCTTCCTGACCCCATCCACCCACATCTTGCTGAGGGGCCACGGCAGGAGCTACCCACTCGCAGCTTCATGCTGCCCTCCCCTTCCCCACCGACCCAGGGGCACACAGGCTTCTTTGCCTTGGCGTTCGGGGCTCCCTCCTAAGAGCCAGTCACTGAACTCCCAAAGGCAGGCTGTCAGCTCCCAGGGATCAGCCATCAGCAGAGGGCCAGGAGGACAGCTCCATGCTACTCCCTGCAGAGGGGCAAGAGGAAAGGGACATAAAGAGAGGGAGGGGACAAGGGAAGGGTCCAGAAGATAGGGAGAGGAATACTCTGGCCAGAGCCTCAGGCAGAAAGAAGAGCACCCACACACGGAGGGCCCCTCCTACATGTGCACGGGCTGTAAGGGGTCCCAGCCAGGACTTGCAGTGGCTTTGTACCTGAAGTCAATAAACCCCTGCCATTCTGCTCCTGCAGCCCTTGGGATGGGGTCACCTAAAGTGTCAAGGTGAATGGGGCAGGTCAGGGGGCCCTAGAAGTTGTCACACTGGAAAACTGGGCCATTAGCCTTCCTGACCCCATCCACCCACATCTTGCTGAGGGGCCACGGCAGGAGCTACCCACTCGCAGCTTCATGCTGCCCTCCCCTTCCCCACCGACCCA